>CM042140.1:70008319-70170819 GCA_023376005.1 Doryteuthis pealeii | reverse complement strand
AGTGAATACAATAGGGTCAGAGTCGACCTGGGAGTAATAGCAATGAAAGGGTACTTCACACTTTTAGTGCTCCAGAATTGAAACCCTACCACCAGATGCAGTTTAGTGTTATACTTAGGACACCCCTTTATGGGTGTTTGTACTCCTCTGCAGTGAATACAATAGGGTCAGAGTCGACCTGGGAGTAATAGCAATGAAAGGGTACTCCACACTTTTAGTGCTCCAGTATTGAAACCCTACCACCAGATGCAGTTTAGTGTTATACTTAGGACACCCCTTTATGGGTGTTTGTACTCCTCTGCAGTGAATACAATAGGGTCAGAGTCGACCTGGGAGTAATAGCAATGAAGGGTTCTTCACACTCCTACCCATACACAAATAATTACTGTACAACAAATTCGTTATCACCCTCATTGGTATGGCTACCTAATTGTGGCCCATTTCTAATAATAACACCATTGAACAACGTTTTAAAATAGTAAAAAAGTAAAGTTGTCAAGGTGGCCTAAAGTTGGTATCAGCCAGACAGCGAGGGAGTCTATCCCCTTTTCACTAGTGCTAGACCAAGGAGATTGTTTTGGGTGTATGAGGTGGAATGCCACACCTACCATTGGCTCCTTACTTTACCACACAGATCCCTGTGCTACTCAAACGCTGAGTTGGCAAGAGCTGGGATTGAACCAGGGACTAGTCGAACGCTCTACCAACTGAGCTAAACCAGCCCTAAAATAGTAAACAGGAATATTTTTAAAAATTTTACCATGAAAGGTAACTAACCGAGTCCGACAAGAAATACCTGAAGAAGGCTGGAAGGCACTTCGGCCGAAACTTTGTACAGATAACAATGAAGATGAGGACAACAGTCCGAATAATACAAATAATACTAATATCAATAGGTTTAAAATAAAATCGCAACAACTTTCAACATGAAATTTTATTATTAAGTTTCATTCCCATTAAAAAGAAATGCAGAATCTTTTATAGTTATTTAAAGAATGATGAATTCAAGTTTATAATAAAGTTCATGATACAGTCTAATCCATAAGGAATTTTATGTAAATCTATTCCCACCAATCATTAAGAACAAAAGTCTCTATTTTTTATATGTATTGATACTGCTAGGTATCTTTCTAGCTCTCTACAAGGCCAGAATTTGACATGGAAATAAAATTAACAGAAAAATAAATAAATAAGGGAGATAATTAGGGAAATCACAAGGGAAATTGGTTCTGACAAGAGATGGAATCAAAGAACAGGTTGGAACATGATGATTCTTTTACCCAGATGGCAATAGAACAAGTGCCAAATTTTCAAAGAGATTTTATGGATTCCAAATGATGAAGAATAGTCTGGGAATTGATGACAAACTACAAAGAACATTCATTTTCTTTATTATAAATGTTAATTAAACAATGTCAGCAAATGAAATGCAAAAATGGACATTAAAAGACATTCAGCTTAGAATTTTTTTAAAAAATTCTAATTAGTGAAATTCCCAGATACTCTCAAATATCCTGGGGAACTTTTTCTCAGACTAAATTTTCATTTTATTTTGTTTATTTTTTTTTCTTCAGGTTTTGTTTTCAGAAAAATTTAAAAGTAAAAATACTTTAACGTGTACAAATAGCTATCAATGCAACAAGTTATTTTCTTGTTTATGTAGAAGGTGTTTCAAAAAAGTATTGTGATTTTTTTGTACTTTTTGACACACCATGTATTCTGAAAAAAAAAAGAAAAAGTTCCATTCATTCTTCATTTTTATCTTGGTAAATACAGCTTTAAAATTGGTACTTTTTGACACACCTTATATTCTGAAAAAAATTAAAGAATGAATGTTATTTTTTTCAGAATACAAGGTGTGTCAAAATGTACAAAAAAATCTTTATACTTTTTTGACACACCTTCTATTTACTTATTGCTTATGTAACCCAGGACATCATGTTTAAATTAACTCTAATGATTACATTGACACAGTAAATACTAAATGTACATATAGAAATTGCAATTATTTTATTATAGAAATGCCTTATAACTATTTCTACAATGAAAAATTAGTGTAGATAGGTTTCATTAAATACTTTAAAATCTATTCAAATAGAAAAAAAAATTATTAATCACCACATTTTGCTATTTTTGCTGAAAATGTGTTTTACTGGGTTTTTAGCAAACACTCTACATTATTTATTGAAAATAAAGACATTGCTAATGGTCAGAAATTTATTCAAATATTATTTACAGCACAAGACTATTATGTATACAATGTAAAGTCATTGCTAATGATTTTATTGTAGAAATGTAGTGCAAATGATTTTACTTTAGAAATTAAGGGAAAATAAGAAGAAAGGTATTGTCTGAGGTCAAGAATTAATGGAAGCATTAATCATATATATATATATATATATATATATATATATATATATATATATATAAAGTTAAGGTAGCATGTATATGGAGTCAACAGTGTCTGGTTACTGATAGTTACTCAACTATGCTATCTTGGTCTGAAGATCGCATAGACAAAAACTGTCAGTAACCAGAAACCATTGACTACACTACCTTAACTTGAATTTAAATGGTCAATCAATTATATTGAGCACTGATTACAAATAGAACACCCATATATATATATATATATATTATATTCATGACTTGAATGTGGAAAAAAATCAGGTAGTCCAATTTGCAAATAAAGAAATTTTACAAATAGAAAGCCAAAGATTTTTTTTTAAATCTAAAACTGTCAAACTGTAAAAAAACGACAAACACAAAAAAAAAAGCTACCAAAATTGGCAAATAAGCTAATATGTAAAAAGTGCTCAATACACTAAGCAGAGCAAAATGTAGGAAACCTAAATTGAGTCTGACAAAATCTACGTAAATTTCACCAAAGCATTTTTCAGAATTATTCTTTCAGATGCAGTTTAGTGTCATATCCAGGACAACTCTTTTTATGTGTGTGTTTATTTATGTGTATGTTGGGGGGGGGGTCTCCATACTATTATGACGGAGCAGGTATAAAACCTATTAAATATTAACAATTTGCTAATCAAAAGAAATGAATTGATATCTAAATGTAGACATTTCTACTGTGTCATCCATCACTAGTCTAGGAGAAGGAAAACTCTGAATTCAAACCTGTTAAATCCACTTGGGGTGGTCACTACTAGAATAAGCTCAGTCCTAATTAGTGATCTATTTCAATAATTTTTTTCTTTGTAACAACTATGATGGTACAGCTTTAGTTCATCCATTCCAAAATATGTTACATTTAGTGTATGAAAATTATATGCAAATGTAACAATAATGATGAAAAGCAATGACAAGAAATATAGATATCACATCATTTTACCACATGGAGGTTTTGAAATACTTGAAATACAGATATCACATCATTTTACCACTGGGAGTTTTTGAAATACAGATATCACATCATTTTACCACATGGATTTTTGAAGTACATATACCACATCATTTTACCACATGGAGTTTTTGAAATTCTCCATTTTCTCTTAGGATGTGTCTTATTAGGAAGAGTTTATTGTTTATGTAGTTATTCAAACATTGATGCCATTTTGTATAGAAGAACATTTTTCTTAGTCTTGGATTAAATAAAGCAATGACAAGAATCACAGACAACACATCCTTTCATCACTTGTAGAATAGAAAACAAGAACTGGAAATGACCATATAAATAACTTTACTAAAATTAGTTTTTTTTTTAATTACTTCCTTGTTTAGATTCATTGAGGCATCTGGGACATTTAACTTTAAGGATCTTAATCTACCCAAGTGGGTGACTTTTTAAGGTTGATTAAGCAACCATGTATATTTTGGGGCAAGAGATGATGATGATGATGTTGGTGGTGGGGCTCTAAGGATTGGAATAGAGGCTGTAAGGATGTTTTTGGTGTGGATGGTTCCCAGTGTGTGTGTGGTGGTGGTGGTGGTGGGGCTGTCAGGAAACATTGCATTCTGTATAATTTATGGGGAAAGGAACAAATTGGTGACAGAATTGGTAATTGGTGTTTTGTATTAGTTGTTTGTGATATGAACTCTATTTTTCATTTTTGTTGTGCAAAGGAAGGAAAAAAACTGTTAAAAACGAAAATTTTGCTAACAAAAATAAAAAAACAGGATCCTGTAAGAAAATTTGATATATATATTTTTGTGTGTGTATTTTAAGAAAAATTGAAGAAATTGTTTTATATTTGTATATAATTTTCACACATTACATGTAACATATTTTGACTCAGATGTAGTGCAATCTATATTATGAAAGTAGTAATAAATATAACAACCAAGGAAATAATTATTTGAATTCTAGATATTAAATTCAATATATAAGAAATAAAACTGATACAATTAATAAATTTGTAATGGTTCCTAATCCATGAGTATCACCAAATCTAACAATTAAAAAAGACCCACATGTGTCACCAAATCTAATAAGTAAAAAAGAACCATATGTGTCGCCAGATCTAAAAATTGAAAAATACCCACATGTGTCCCCAAATCTAACAATTGAAAAAGACCCACATGTGTCCCCAAATCTAACAATTAAAAAAGACCCACATGTGTCCCCAAATCTAACAATTGAAAAAGGCCCATATGTGTCCCCAAATCTAATAAGTAAAAAAGAACCACATGTGTCGCCAGATCTAAAAATTGAAAAAGACCCACATGTGTCCCCAAATCTAACAATTAAAAAAGACCCACACGTGTCCCCAAATCTAACAATTGAAAAAGACCCACATGTGTCCCCAATTCTAATAAGTAAAAAAGAACCACATGTGTCACCAGATCTAAAAATTGAAAAAGACACTCATGTGCTTGGGTTTCAAAAAACAATTTTTCCCTATTTTTCCACCAAAAGCTAAAGAGTATATATAGACAAAAATCCCCAGCACTCAACAGTAGCAGTCCACAACTGAAGACTGACAGACATTTATTCAGTGAAAATAAGGTTTCTTTGACAACAAGGCCAAATTCATGATTAAACAACAGATTTGACAGAAATTGCACTTTCTAATTACTATTTATGTTGGTCTTTGGAGAAATCTCTCTGTGAAAAAATATTTCTATTCTTAGGAAGAATATCTAGATTTGAGAAAAATTAAAATTTTCAGTGAGGATTGAAATATGAAGTTGCTTTAAAGGTGACAGAAATTGGAACAAAATATAATTAGACATGTACTTGATTTTTGTTTTATTATTAATTTTTTACTTATATTTCAACAATCAAGATTTCTACTTGTCCCATTCTGGTTTGGTTTCTTTGTTTAATGGCATATAAACCATTGTGGGTTATTTAATGCCAAAGCCAAAGCTTCTAGAACAGTAGTGGCACTATTTAACCCCATGAGGAGGTTCATGCCTTTTACAAGGGTATTAGTCTGAAAATGAACATAATAGTGTGACTGGAGTTTGAACTTGCTTACTATAAAGTCGCAGTCCAGCACGTTAGACACTACACCATGGGGACCCCCCACCTTGTTCCATTCTTGCTGAACAACTACAAATAACCAATCTTCATTTTGGAATGTTCTTAAACTTAACCTGAACTTAAAACTATTCAACACAAATTCTCAATAGAATTAATGTCTGGAGACAGTCCAGCACAAAACAGAGTCAAAATTTGGTAATCTTGAAAAAAATCTTGGAAGATTTAATTGAATTAGTAGAATAAACAGCAGCATTATATTGCCATTATATTGTTGACATACACAGAGGAAATATGAAGCAAATACTCCTAGAAACAGTAATCGCTATAATGATGCTCTACAAAGACACAAAATTAATGGTTCATTCACCTGATGAAGACACAAATTTCTTTGACATTGTCACTGGAGTCCTACAAGAAAATACATTACTACCATTTAAATTTATAATTTGTACAGACTACATACTACAATAAAGGGTCAGGTTTAGCTCAGTCGGTAGAGCACTCACCTTGGAATTGCAAGGTTCTGAGTTCAATACCAGCCCCCACCAACTCAGCATATGAGTAGCACAGATTGCCGCTCCCAGATCAGATTACCTAAAGTGGAGAGCTGACCTCAGCAAAAACAATCACTCAGGTCTAGCACTTCTGAAAAGAGTATACTCCCTCACTGTTTGGCTGATACCGACAATAGGCCACTCTGCCAACTTTACTTACTTTATAGAATACAATCCTATATTTCATACCCAATTAAGGATAAAAACAAACTTAAGGAAAAGAGATTAAAACAAATGTTTATACAAAAGTCAGAGTTCAATTGGCTAGATTAGCATTGTCTTCTACTACGTCCGCACATTTGCACAAAAAAATTAATTACCATCTGATCCTATATGGTAATTACAAAAGAAAGAGAAGAAATCAACATATACACAGAATTCATCTCGCCATCAGGTAGGACACATGCCTGACAACAATAAACAAACAGATGTCTGCAGGGACGATTCACCAACATCAAACAAACACGGCACAGCTGACTACTAAAATTTACCATTCACTCATACCACCTCGTTCAACATCAGGAATCAGTTTCATCAGGTCGTATTTACAAACTTTAATTTGCATTCCTGGTCCATGTCTGATCGAACTTTGACAGCTACATTAACCATTACACATTTCTTGACAAACTTTTCTAAACTCTACACACAAACTTTTACATTTCACATTGAACATTTACATATTTGTTGTTAATTACACAAATTTATTCTCCAAATTTATTTGTTATTATATAAATACATACATATTTATTCTCCAAATAAATTTATTTGTTATTATATAAATACATACATATTTATTCTCCAAATAAATTTATTTGTTATTATATAAATACATACAAATTTATTCTCCAAATAAATTTATTTGTTATTATATAAATACATACAAATTTATTCTCCAAATAAATTCATTTGTTATTATATAAATACATACAAATTTATTCTCCAAATAAATTTATTTGTTATTATATAAATACATACAAATTTATTCTCCAAATAAATTTATTTGTTATTATATAAATACATACAAATTTATTCTCTGTCATTCTTAATACATATGGTTTCCACTACAAAGTTGTTCGTCATTAATGATAATATTGGTCACCTCTGCAACTTACATACTACAAATATCATTAGATATAATGAAAGAGAAAGGCTTTATGCAAAAAACAAAAACAAGAAGCAGTCAATACTCAGCAAAAACTATTACAGATGTAGACAACGCATATGATCTAGCACTTCTAGCAAATATACCTGTACAATGAGAATAACTACAGCATAGCCTAGAGAAGGCAATATGTGGCATTGGAATCCATGTGAAATTAGATAAAATAGAGTTTTTGTATTTTAAACAAGATGAAGACACTGGATGGTAAGCCTCTGAAATTAGTAGACCAGATCACATACCTTGGTAGTAATATCTCATCTACAAAAGGCAATGTCAGTATATGCATATGAAAGGAATGGATTGCTATAGACACATTATCAATCATATGCAAATCCGATCTCTCTGTTAAGATAAAGAGGAAATTCTTCCAAACTGTAGACATGTTAGTGCTGTTGTATGGTTGCACCACTTGGACCCTAATGAAACACTTGGAGAAAAAGCAAGGTGGGAACTGCATAAGGATGCTGTGTGCTGTCTTGAACAAATCCTGGAACAGAATCCCTCAAATGAACATCTGTAAGCCATCTTGCCTCCTATCAACCAAACCATCCAAGTAAGATGAACAAGACATGCTGGTCACTGTTAGAGAAGCAGGAACAAAATATAGAAGGGAGGAAAATGTATTATTTGTAATTGAATAGTTTGTAGGTAAATATTTTTGTTTGGTTTTATAAACTAGTAGAAATGAGTAACTTTGTGTGCGTCAATGATATTCTTTAACTTGCAGACAAATCTATCCAACCCATAGTTGTAACTCTAACAGGTACGACCAATCTGAGTCAGAGTGGAGTTGGAAGTAATGGCAGTGAAGGGGTACCCCACGCTCCTCAGGGCTCCAAAATTGGAACCTTACAACTAGATGCAGTTTCGCATAGAGTAAAGAGGAAATAAGAGAGGAAAAAAGGAAAATAAACAACAAAAGAAAAATTATAAAAGGAAGAAAACTGAAGCAAAAAGAAAGATAAAAATAAGAACAACAATGAGTGAAGGAAAATAAATTATGAAATAACAGAAAGAAGATGATTTAGTTTGGTTTGTTTTGTTTTATGGCATATCAACCTCAGTGGGTCATTTAATGCCGATAAAGTTTTGAAATAAATCAATTCTTAATGGATAATACAATTTTTTTATAAATACATTTTTCTATTTAACCCATAGATGGGACCCTAACAGGTACTACCACTCCGGGTCAGAGTGGACCCGGGAGCTATGGTGATGAAGGGGTGCTCCGCATTCCCCAAACCTCCAAAACTGGAACCTCACCATCAGATAGAGTTTAACGTCATTCCCAGGACATGTAAACCCGCAGCCACCGCCTTCTAGCACCCATATGATAAAAAGGGTTTAGGGCTTGCCATAAGGGCAATAGGGTTGGGAAAATCATATAGGTGCTAGGGCTTGACGTGACCAGCCGATTACAAAGAAGATGAATAATTAGGAAACAAAATAGATAATTCTCTTTTCAGTTGGGCTGAGAACTTTTCAAAATTTCCTCATATCTATATACTTTCACAATTTGAATTGGTTCCATCCATTGAGATTGGTTCATTGTTTTATTTTATAAACGTCATACCCAGGATATGGAGACCCTCAGTCAACGCCTTCTAGCAACCATATAAAAAGGGTTAGAGCTTGCCATAAGGGCAATAGGGTTGGGACAATCATATAGGTGATGGGGCTTGATGTGACAAACCGATTGATTAGAGTGGGCTTTTCCGACCACCTGTCTTGTTTTATAAATTTGACTCGGATGGTTATCAAAACCTATTCTCATCTGTAATTCTATTATTCTATTATTCTTTTATTCTATTAGTAAGAGTGTTTTAATCTCTCCTTTAGTTTAAGTTTTGATTTATCTATTACTGTTTACATAAGTATGTGCATCCATTTCTCCTCAATTCTCTATCCACTAACCTCTCCATCAAGCAATGTTTCAATAGATACACAAAGTAAAATATACAGAGTTATCTACCTTTAATTCATTTCTCAATGCTTAAAAAGTGCATTAGCAACTGAGAAATCTCCATTAAGTTCAGAATTTCACCATTATGTTATTGTTTCTGGAACTGAACCAAGTTCTCACTGTGTTTACTACCACCTCAAATCTTTGCTTTTTATTGGGATCATTTCCCCAGACATTTCAAAGATGGTTTTTTTTTTTTCCTGCTAAGATCATTGAGATTTCTTTTAAGTTTTTTTTTCTGTTTTTTTTTCTGTTTTTTTTTACAAGACATCCATTCTCCAATAGTAAGATGATGGCCTGCTTGTTTTTCTTTCTGATTTTTCTATTGTGAAAGAGGCTAATGTGTATAAGTACACTTTATTTTTTTAATCTTTTTTTCATGGAAGGTTTTTTTTTTTGTGTTTATTTTTTTTTTTTTAAACAAGCAGTGATTCAAGATGAGTTTTTATCAAAGTATCTTCTGTGGTCTTCAAAATGTTTTTTTTTGTCTTTTTATTTACAATGGAATTTCTTTCTCCTGTTCTTGTGTAACTTTTTTTTTTTATTCCTTACTCTCGTCATTTCTATGGTCATTTCTTCGTAATCTTTGCATTATTTTTTATTTGTATTTCTTTCTCCTATTTGTTTTATTTCTTGCTTAATTCCACGTATTTTCCTAATTCTTCACCCTCTTTGTGTTATTTCTTAATTCATTTTCCTTCACTCATTGTTCTTCTTATCTTTATTTTTCCTTTCTTGTCAGTTTCCTTCCTTAATTTTCCTTCTTTTTATTTTTTGACCTATTTTCTCGTTTTTCAGGGTTTAGCTCAGTTGGTAGAACACTCGCCTAGGAATCACAAGGTTCCTGGCTCGATACTGGTCCCCTCCAACTCAGCAAGCGAGTAGCACAGATTGGGTATTCTGATCTGTGCAGTAAAGTGGGGAACTGATGGTAGCTGTGGCACTCCACCTCAGCAAAAACAAACCCCTGGTCATGCTAGCAAAAAGGGGAAGACCTCCTCAGTATCCGGCTGATACCAATAATAGGCCACTCCAGCAACTTTACTTACTCATACTCTTCACTTCTTCCTTCCTTTTTATCTATTTTCTTTTTTTTTTTGTTATTTACATATTTTAAAAATATTTTGTCTACTTGTTCATTCCTTTTTAAAAAAAATCTTTTCAGGACCTGATGATAATTTTTTCTTAAAATTCTATTTCTTTCTTTCTTCTCACTAATATTTCTTCTCTATTTTTTTTCAAGTTCTTCGCTTTCTAAACTTTGTACATATCTTATTATAATGGAGATTCAGCATATGTTTGTATGTAACTGAAACTACTTATGTCACAATACCCTTAGGAATTGCGTAAGTTTAGCAATGAGTATTTAATTTAAAAAATCATTAGTACATAGAATAAATCTTATTTATTAACGACATCTCTATGAAAATCTGAGTTAGATTTGCCTCAAAACAGCTCATGTTATTAGTGCATTTAAAATCCTGCAATGTGTATTATATAACACTAAAAAATAAAGGTTTACATAATATATGGTGTGGTTAATTTGTATAAAGGTTTTAATAAAAATGGATTTAATATATAATTACTTGGTGTTATTGATCTCTCATATCATTGTTTTATTCTCCAACATATTAAAAGCAATTCTATGAATTATTTTATATAAAAACCAATTAAAATATAATTAAAATAAGTGTAGTCTTTTCATGCTTGTTCTTATTTAATTTCATTAGTCTTTCTAATTTAATATATTTCATTATATTTAAACTTAAATACTTATGCTTGGAGAATACATATTCTTGCTAGTTTTCCTAATTCTTCATCCTCTTATTTCTTGATTTACTCATAATTCCATGCCAATTAATTTTGACTCATATTTTCTTTCAACTTTTGATCTTTCTTTGACTCTTCCCTTAGGTATGATTCGATAAATATTATCATTAATTACACTGGGCAATATAATTTTTGTTGATTTGGATCTGACACTTGTTTTTGACTATTTTTCTCACCACTGAATCCAAAAATAACCTCAGTTTTTCTATATCACGTCAACTTTGGAGCTATGGGTTACCCTCGATTTTCTCAAAAAACATTAAAATACAGCTTCTAATAAATTTTTGCATATAATTATGGAAGGTTTTAAAAATGTATATATAATGGGAAATAATAAAACATCATACTGGGGATCACAAATTTTATTGAGGTAGATCTGACACTTGTTTTTGACAAACCTCAGTTTTTCTATATCATTTGTAAACCTTTAATTTCATCTTTTGTTCCAATATTCATAAGAACCAACAGAATTTTACATGTTTTTCTTAATGAGAAAAAAAATACTTGAACAGTTCTCGGGGTTGATTAGTTGTGTATGCTTCATAAACAAAGCAGTGGTGTAATGGTTATTATCATAGAAAATTTACACGAGTTCAAATACATTATTATTCTCCCTTCAGCTATGGGTAAATTGTTGGGAAGACTGGGCTCTTTAAGCTTGGTATGGCAATCAGTCTAAGAGAAGGAAAACTCAATTAAAACCCGTTAAACTCCACTTAAGAAATTGACCTTGTGTTGCATTCTGCTCTTGTGAAGGGGTTGGGTTAATATATATGATTATATGGTCATATATGGGTTTATAATATTCTCCTTCCAGCTATGGGTAAACAGTATGGCAATCAGTCTACTCATGTGGAGGGATTGGGTAAATACATATAAGACAGCTATTTTATTTGATATAAGGACATTTATTCATTGTTGTATTTATTTTTCAATTGAATGAATGAGGCTTTCAGTAATTTTTTTTAAAGCTATCAATTTTAGTCATGAGAGTCAGGGTTTTAGTATTCATTTTAGGATGACTTTATGTTCGAATGATCTAACGGAACTAAATGAATACAGGTAGATAATAGATACAGTCTGCAAGTGAAAAGTTTACAATTAATATATATATATATATATATATATATATATATATATTGTGTGTGTTATATGAAAAAAGCTCCTGCTTATAGAGGAGTTAATGATAATTGCAGATTATGTCTGGAAGAAAAATTACATATTCTGGAATACCCTGAACATAACAAATTCTTAAACAAAAGCCAACTGATTTCTAAGTGTACGCATATGAACAAATCTCTCCTGTGCCATTTACCACCAGATCGATTTCAAGATTTACTTTTGCAGGGAATTTTATCCTCGAAAGTAATACTGATGAGGTTTAAAGGGTTATAACCAGTAGTTAAGTGCACAGAAAAAAATGGGTTGATAGCTTTTGAAGAAATGAAAACAATAAACGTTTGTTGCTAAAATAAAAATACTGTACAAAATAAGTTGTTATTTATAGCACAATAATATTGCCAGTAAATTGGAATGCATATTCAGGTATTGGAATTTTATTTTTCTGTTAGTGTATATCAATATTCTCATTTTAGTATGTCTCTTCCTTCTGTATATGTCTGCTGGGGCTTTAGAATACACCGACTGCACCTCTGCAGAGTTGTAAGACCCTCACCCAATAGGGCCACCTGATTGCCATGGGTGGCGACCAGTGATGCTTAAGAACGGAATCCTGGTGACTGAGCAGTCCATGACATGCAACACCCATTTTGGCCCTTACTTATGCTAGACTGGCGGTTGGAGAGGCCTCCTCTGATCAATCAGCTGGTCACGTCGCCCTAGCACCAATATGATTGTCCCAAGCCAAAATGACAAGCCCCAACCCTTTTTATCATGTATGTGCTAAAGGCAGTGGCTGAGGGGTTTAATGTCCTGGGTATGACTGATGGTGAAGTTAGTTCTGGAGCTCGGGAAATATGGACCAACCCTTCATCACTATTACTCCCAGGTCCACTCTGACCCGAAGTAGTAGTACCTGTTTAGGTCCCATCTATGGGTTAAATTGAAAAAAATGTGTTTATAAAAAAAAAATTGAATCCTCATCAAGAATGAATTTATTTCAAAACTTTTTCGGCATTAAATGACCCACCAAGGTTGATATGCCATAAAACAAAACAAACAAAAAAAAAAGGTATGCATGGGTTTCAAAAATACTCTTTTTTATCTCTTTCTTCGTAAGGAGGGAGTCCCCATGGTATAATGGCTAACATGCTAGACTGCTACATCATTATTTTTATTATTTGGACTATTGTCCTCATCTTCATTGTTATCTGTACAACGTTTCGGCAAATGAGGGGGGGGGGTTAAATACATACAAAGATAGCTTTAGCATCAGATAACCCAAGAAGGTTGATATGCCATTAAAGAAAGAAACAAAAAAACAACCTGTTCTTCATAGAAAGATGAAAAAGAAAAGGGAGATAATTTTGGCACTTTTATGTTTTCAACTTCAGCTTCTTTTCTTTTATTCATTCAATGGACTATAATTGGGGGGGAAAAAAAAAATATTTGAATGAGAGCAGCGAATCATTGGTCAATACGATATTAGATCACTTGTTTTGGCAAAAATGAAGTTAAAAACATCGGGAAATTGAGCAACTAGCCGTTTCAATTATCCTGCTTAGTTTGCTTTAAACTCCAAACTCAAAAGAACTATAATTTGGCGATGACCGACCACTTTGTGATGTTTTTCAACAACCGGTTTAGATGGGCAACAACACAGGGACAGATTGTCATTACCATCACCACTGGCAGCAGCCTCTGCAATCAAGACAGTAGGGAAGCAGATCGGTCGGGGGGTGGCAGGATCTGAAAGAAAAACAGTTCTCTCAAAATAAAGGTTGAAAAATTTTAGTAGGTAATATTTATAGAAACATCAAGTGGTTATTTTATTGTTCGGCAAATTTCATATAATTTGGAATTTTTTTTTTTTTTTTTTTTCCTTGGTGCTGTCATTTCTCTTTGACATTTGAAGAGGCACACACTGTTAAGTTCCAGTATGGCCTAATGAATAATCATAAGAATAATGATAATAATGATGATGATGATAATAATAGCAGCTGAGACACTTGTAGAATGAGCCACTCACTGCCCCGCCCCTATTTTTTCTAAAATGCCCCCCCCCCCGCTCCAACCCTCTGATATTGTTCCTGTTCACTTAGTAGAAACACAGTGTCTTGTATTTGTATCCTAGGACCTCTTTGGAGTGACTCCAAACCCAATAAGGTACTTGTTTGTATAACATTATTGTCTACACTATCTTTGGAAGCCTTAGTCAACTGAAAAGACCTAGTCAACCAGCACAGGGTGAGAGCTGACATAGGGTGAGGGTCTGCAGATACTTAACGTGCAGGCCATTGTTAGGCCTTTTGGAAGATTACCATATTTTGGGAGCAGGTGTAATTATCGAGATTAGATGTCTCCAACCCTGGCCGCCTTTTAAACATCTTTGAAGCCATAAAACCAGAATCTTTCTACCTCTTCTCAGCATGGCCATGAATAAAAGCAAAAGCAATCCTTAAACAGTGGGATGAAGTAAAAGATTTCGAATGAAGCCGAGGGGTGGGAGAGGGAATGTGGGGGAAGAAGCAGAGTCAATTTTTATTCTAAGGGTTGGTGGGGGTGGTTGTGTACAGGGGAATGGGAGGAGTGCAAGTCCATTACTTACAGCTGAAAAGTGGGGCACCAGGTCTGATTTTGAGTGCACTGTCGTCTGCAAGCTACGCTTTCTGCCTTCTATTTCCGACACATAACACACACACACACTATATATATATATATATATATATATGTATATATATATATATTATAAAACACCTGTTTATACAAAATCAATAGTATACATAAGTGTACAGATATATATATATATACTTATACTTGGGTTTATATATGTATGTGTGAATAAACTTAAATATGCTGAAACGGATACACACACACATATCTATGTACACACACACACATATATATATATATAACAATTTATTTTACGAATATACACAGGTAAGGCAGAAGTAATAGGGTAGCCAACAGCAACATAATACTATTGATTACATTGTTACTTATGTCCCCACCCTGTATATAGAAGATACTGAACTGGCCTAAAAATGAAATCAGTGAACCGAGTTCAATTTCCAGGTGAGGTAGTTTATGTCACTTTGCACTAACGCTATAGGGAAGATAGGAATTCTCCTTCCAATAAATCAGGATTACTCCCTGTGGCTGTAACCATGTAACTACGAACAAGCTGTCGCATAATACTTGGAAAGGAAATGGGCATTGCCTAATAACTCCCATTTCCCCAAATGCTGTAAAAGATCGTATACTGAAAGTCAACTAGTTATGATGATTTGATTTGATGTTTGTATATATAATGTTTGATGGTTTATATAACCAATTCTTATATATATATATATATATATATATATATATACTTATAAAAAGAAAAAGAGAGAGAGAGAGTGAGAGAAACATATCCATGTGAAAATTTGTGTGTCTATAAGTATATATATATATATATATATATATATATATATATATATATATATATATATATATATATATATATATATATATATATATATATATATATATACACACAATCAGGTCACAATCATACACATTATATATGGCCAGTTTGGCTCAGTCAGTAGAGCATTTGCTGAGGAATTGAAAGGTTCCTGGTTCAATACCTGCCCACATCAACTCAGCGCACAGCTTGGGTAAACTGATCTGCGTGGTAAAGCATCTGGGACCAGACGGTAGGTGTGGAGCTCCATCTCAGCAAAACAATCTTGCTGGTCTAACACTAGCAAAAAGGGGATAAACTGTCACTGTTTGGCTGATACCAACAATAGGCAACTCTGCCAACTTTACTTTTACTTATAAATAAATAAATATAGATACATATAGATACAACACAGACACACACATTAGTTATTACCCACTAAAATATTGACAGATATATTTGAGTTTATGAATATATGTGTATATACACACACAGAGTTTATAAACACACCAAAATATTCAGATATATTTGATTTATAAATATATACATATATACACACACAGAGTTTATAAACACACCAAAAATTTCAGATATGTTTGAGTTTATAGATATATACATATACACACAGAGGTCATAAACACACCACAACACATATATATATATATATATATATATTATATATATATATATATTACCCATCCAATATTCACCGATATATTGAGTTTATATGTTTTTTTCTAATAAATAATAATGTATTTCATATTTGTATTATTTAATCTAATTTTTTTTAACCTAATAATTTTTAACCTAATAATTTTTATAATTCTTTCATTATAGTAACACAACATTTGATTCTTTGAGTAGCCAATGCGACCAGAAGATACAGTAACGTTTTTATTGTATCCAGTGACATAGAAAAATCAGGCCCCCAAAATTATATATTTTTATGTATTATATAGATAATATGGGTGCTATATTTATAAGTAGATAGTGCCCAGTATCATTGACAGTTAACAGAGACACAGTAGGAAGAAATACAACAACTATTAAGGATAGGGAAAAAAGGTTTACTAAGGAAAGATACAAGGTTAACAGTAATTAGTAATTGCAAGGTTAAATTAACAGGTCCCTTGAGATCTTATTGTTTCTCATAATTCATACTGAAAGCTGAAGTTTATAAGTAATTTCTATCTTCCATTTCTTAAGTCACAAGAAAAAATCCTTTTGCATGAAAGAGATCAAGTGGTAACTGACAAGTCATTTTTTTGTTGTTTTGTTTTTTAAATGTAGGTACCCCACCTCAGATGCAAACACAATCTCCTTGGTCTAGTGAAAAGGGGATAGACTCCCTTGATGACATGGCTGATACCAACTTTAGGGCACCCGGACAAAAAAATAAAAAATAAAAAATAAAAATAATCCTTAGTAAACAATTATAGCTTCAAGTAACTATTTTTAATACAAATAATTTACAGTTATTTAGTTGTATAGCGTCAATTATTCCTAACAAATATAAATATTTTTTTAAACAGATCTATTTGACTCATAGATGGGACCTTAACTGGTACTACCACTCAGGGTCAGAGTGGACCTGGAAGTAATGGCAATGAATAGGTACTCCACACTCCCCAGATCTTCAGAACTGAAACCTCACCATGCAGTTTAGTGTCATAACCAGGACACCCACTTTTTGACAGGTCAAATATTCCTAAATTGAAAGTGTGTTTGGTTTTTACTACATTTGTTATACTAGCAAATATATGCACCCTCCGGGTATAAGTATTTAAGTTTTAATGTAATGAAATATTGTATTAAATTAGAAAGGCTAATGAAATTGAATAATAATCAGGTGTACAGAGTAATTAGCTATTGTCCCTTGAGATCTCATTATTTCTCTCATTAGAGGTTTCATCAGACATTATTCATAAGAAAAACAGATGATTCCATTCTCATTGTTTAGATAGTATATGACAGAGTCTATATTCTGTTCACTACTACTAGAGCAGGGAGATTTTTTGTTTTGTTGAGGTGGAGCGCCATACCTACCGTAAGCTTTGTATTTTCCTAGGCAGATACTTTACTGAGCTAAACTGGCCCTAATTTAGTTAGAATTAAAGGTAATTTTTAAATTTACGTCAACTTTAGTATGATAAAGATCCATATGTTTGTTGCATTCTTACTATAATACAGCAATATATATATATATATATATATATATATATGTATATGTATATATATATATAATTTGAAAATGTAAAAAAAAGTCAAGTCGGCAGAGTAGCCTATTATCGGTATCAGTCAGACAGTAAGGGAGTCTATCCCCAGTTCACCAGGAAGATTTTTTTGTTGAAGTAGAGCGCCACGCCTACCGTCAACTGCCAGATACTTTACCACACAGATCAGATTACTCAAGCTGTGTGCTACTCATAAGCTGAGTTGGTGGAGACTGGTATCAAACCCAGAATCTTGCGATTACTAGGCGGACGCTCTACTAACTGAGCTAAATTGGCACCTAAAATATTAGTAAGTAAAGTTGGTGGTGTGGCCTATTGTCAGTATCAGCTGGACAGTGAGGGAGTCTATTCCCTTTTCACTAGTACTTGACCAAGGAGATTTTTTTTTTTTTTTTTTGCTGAGATAGAGTGCCACACCTACTATCAGTTACTAGATACTTTACCACTCAGATCAGGGACTGATATCAAACCTGAAAAAAATTTATGATTTCCTAGGCGGATGCTCAACTAATTGAGCTAAACTGGACCCTAAATTTAACAATGTAATGATTTTTTGATTTTTTTCTAAAAAATGAATGCATTTCTTTCTTTATCTATATTTTTAAAATCTTAGAAATCTGTTTAAAATCTTAAAATAAAGGTGTATCAATATCGTAAAGTAGGTTTTAAGGCTTTCATTATAGAGTGGGTTTATGTCAGAGCTGCCCAAAGGTCAAATACTTTTTTCTTAAGCCACCAAATGCGACCATCCACAACGTTATCGAAAGACGACTTTAGAAGCTAATTTCACAAAAAATGAATAAAATGAAATAATAAAAAAAACTTAAAGAAAAAACACCCCCAAATAAATAAAGTGATTAAAAAGTTAGTGAAGTTCTTTACTTTAATTAATTTAATATTGTAATAATACTTGGACTAAATTATTAACTAAAAATTCAAACTTTAGATTTTGCTATTAAAAATAAATTTTTAAAACTTAATGGTAACCCACATTTTTGAATGAGTCTTTCTCAGGATTAAATAAAAATATATTTGTCTAGACAGTTAAAATTCTTTTATGTTTTCTTTTTCTTTTTTTTTTTTAGTTCTATTTTTTTTTTTTTTTTTTTTCATTTTCAATTGAATTTTTAAGAGATTTGTTTGGAAATAATTTAATATTTTAATTTTGGTTTTTTTTTAATTCTGTACATCAAGAATAATGATATATGAATGAATGAGTGAAAAATCTAAAAATGATAAAAGATAAAAAAAAATATTTTAAAGAATTTCTAACAAGTATAAACATTTCTTCTTCTCCGCTTTCTTCTTCCCTTATGTTCCAGCAGATTTAATTTATATCCTTTCTTTGAAAAAGGTCAACAAAATTTTTGTTATTTCAAAGAAATTTTCAATATTTCTCCTCCACACCCACCTCTTTTTTTTTCTCTCTTTTTACTTCCCCTAAATTTGCTAATGGGGTCTCAAAATAACTAATTTGTCTAAAATTGATTTTTAGGTTTTTACTTTAAAAATTTGAAAAAAGAAAAAAATGAAAACTTTTCTACTTTTTGCTCATTGATTTATGACTTTATTAGTTTTTGCAATCAAAACCTTAAACTTTATAAAAAAAAAAACATTTCTCTATAATATTTATTATCACAAACCTTCCACATTAATAAATGATTAATTTTCATATGAAAAAAAAAATCTGATACTGTATAGATATAGCAATCAATTTATTTAATTTAAGTATGAATAGGTCATTTTCAGTATCAGTAGAAATATCTATAAAATATATATTTTATAAATACATATATATATATATATATATATATATATATATATATATATTTATCTATGAGCTGATTTTCACTTAGAAAATCTGGTTTTATCATAATATCATTAAATAAATCATCAATTTATTTAATTTAGGTATGAATAGGTCATTTTCAGTATCAGTAGAAATATCTATAAAATATATTATATATATATATATATATATATATATATATATATATATATATATACTTAATATATTTATGAGCTGATTTTCACATAGAAAATCTGGTTTTATCATAATATCATTAAATAAATCATCAATTTATTTAGTTTAAGTATGAATAGGTCATTTTCAGTATCAGTAGAAATATCTATAAAATATATATTAGATTAGAATGGATAAGTTTAAGAATGGATCAGCACAAGGCCACATGGCATTTTTCTATTGAATGAGACATGGTAAAGTGGGAGAGAGGAAGAGTGAGAGGTGAGAATGTTGGACGAGTTTGGAAAGATGCATTTACTGAGTGAGTTGTGTTTCTTGCTCAGGGCTGTTTTGGTTTGGGGGAGAATAAAAATCTCAGCAGAACAAATAAGTTACCTTGAGTTATTTCTAAAAACTATAAATGGCACAAGGAAAGATGTCCCTCACAACCTAGTTGGTTTCCTGACTCCAAACACAAAGGAATTGTCAGCCAACTCAACATAGGCAAAGCAACCAAATTCAAACCTCTCCATGTAGCACAGAAGATGAGATAAGTATACAACTATTATTTTATTACCAATAAACGCCATCACTCCATTCCGACATGAGAACTGTAATGTCAACCTTTTGGTTATTTTATGCTGAAGACATTTTTTTATTTATTCGTGTTGGATATTCATTTTTTCCCCTCTTTGGCGCAAACTGATGTAATAACATCTCCCCGTACACACATGTGGGGATTAAGATAAAATTAAAATAAAAAACAAAAAACAAACTCTCATGAGCCTTCACCGGAAGTACCCTCCGAGCATGTGTGGAAAAAAGGACCCACTTCCAACTCCCAAGATCTCTCAGCCATTCGAGTTTAGGCTTTAACTATGTATAGTCACTATTACTGGCCAGGGAGATATTTCCTTGCCACATGGTGGCTATGACATGTGAATAAAACCTAAATCCTAAAACCACCTTTTATCTTTGTCTCTTCCTTTTTTGTTCCTTGAATTCCTTCCTTTTCAGTGCAACCACCAAATAAGATGGGTTAAAAGCAAACCCTTGGAACACACACCAGGAATAACCACAACCACCTTTTAAACCTAAACGTTAAACATCTTGCCTCCCGCCCCACATACAAACACTATCTCCTTATCACACACAGAGTCCTGCTTGAAATGTGTTTTGACTGAATTTATTATCTAGTTGACTATAGGGGTTCACATATTTTTGCATTTGGCAAACTAAATCCTTTGTTTTAAATAATTAAAATACATACTTTTTTTTGCATTCATTATTTAGAAAGTCTACTTTACAAATTGGTGTGTGGATGTATATTTAATAATTTTTTTTTCACAATAACAATGACTAAGTCTAGGGGTGACTTAGAACTTATTTGGTTCTACTTAGCCTATAGATGGACCCTAACAGGTACTACCACTCCAGGTCAGAGTGGACCTGGAAGCAATGGTAATAAAGAGGTACCTGAGCTCCAGAACTCACCATCAGATAGAGTTTAACATCATACCCAAGACACTAAGACCCTCAGCCAGCACCTTCTTGCACATATGATAAAAAGGGGTTGGGGCTTGCCATAAGGGCAATAGGAGCAGGACAATTACATAGGTACTAGGGCTTGGTGTGACCAGCTGATTGATCAGAGGGGGCCTCTCCGACCACCCATTTAGCTTAAGTAAAGGGCCAAAATGGGGTGTTGCATGTCATGGACTGATCAGCCACCAGGGTTCCATCTTTAAGCATCATAGGTCGCCACCCATGTCCATCAGTGGGGTTCTTATTCCTCTGCAGAGTTGTAGTTGGTATATTTTAAAGCCCCAGCCAACTGGGATACTATCATAGGAAATGGACACAGTGAAACAAGTTCAAATCTTGGACAAGGCTGTTTCTTATTGCTTTTGGCATTTGTTAACTATTACTGTACATGTGCTTCATCATTTTTTTTAAAACTAAGTCTGTCAATAAACTGTGTGCAAACAAATGATAATCAATTAATAGAAATAATTACTTGAAACCATATCTTAATACGGTTGTTCCAAATCTTCCATCTGTTATCATCCTGCAACACCCTCTTGTTAAAAATGAAACCGTCCAAGTCATAAAAGATGCAATGCAAAAATGTGAATACAAATTATCTGGTGTCGCTTAATCACAGATTTTCTATTTGTCCCATTTTATTTCACCCAATTTTTAAAATGTAACATTCCAAATGGTCTTGTGTCGCTTAAATGCCCAACATAAAATTAAAATGAATTAAAAAAAAAAGAAAAGAAATTACATGTTTATTTTATTTGTAATATTGAAATTGTGAATTACACAAGATATTTTGGTAAATTTGATCTTATGTCATTCAGTCACTTAGTATCCTAATTTACGCTATATTTTAGCGAACCAGCGTCAGCCAAATTCCAGCACAACTTTTTTTTTTTCAAGTCGTGTTTTTGTCACTTCTATTTTTGTATTATTCCTTGCAAAGACCACAATAGGATTTATATATAATGAAATTGCATTATTTCTGGCTTAAATAGCTTCTTTTGATTTTTGTTTCTTTCGTGGAAATTCTACAGGTCACGCTAGTAATTTAGTCTTAGAAAGAAATACTTGAAACCATAAATCTGTGTTCAAATTATTTGTATTAGATATGAATATGTGATATAACAAAAGTGTGAGCAAGAAATAACTACACAGAAAATGTGATACGATTTAAGTATCAATATCTATCTTTCTTCTATAATACAATTTTAGTATCGATATCAATCGTACATGATACAATCTCAGTATAAACATTAACTTCTTGGATTATATTTTCTGCTTTTGCTGATGAACTTTGAACTTATTGTGTTACAGGATTTTTTCTTTAAAAAAGTAATAATTCAATCATATGACATTGTTCTCTGAAATATTTCTTTGTTAGCGTTGCAGAAAGATCTCCATAAAAAGAGCTTAGACTCTCCGATTTCACTTTTATCCTTAAAAATCCCATAATCGAGACATCTGGAATATTACTAAAACTGTCAGGATTTCAGATTTATATGAGATTGGTCTAATGTACAAAATATACTGTGTACAATTATGACTTGCCAAACAATGCTACTGATTAAATAATATTTGTCTTGGCTATGGAGATCCTGGCGGTCTTCCATATTGAGAAAATAATAATGATGAAATGAAAAATAAAAAAAAAATTGAAAAAAGTATATGAACAATAAAATGATAATGGAATGTTTTCAGAAATAACAATGTGTCAAAAAGTGCCAAGTTTGAAGCTGTATTTAGAAATGAACAATAAATTAATGTTCATTTTTTTTCAGGAATACAAGGTGTATCATCAAAGTGCCAAGTTTGAAGCTGCATTTACCTAGATAGAAATGAACAATGAATAGAATGTTAATTTTTTCAGAATACAAGGTGTGTCAAAAAGTACAAAAATCTTGATACTTTTTTGCCATACCTTGTATATATTTATGTGGAGGCATGTGGTGTAATGGTTACCATCATAGGAAATGAGACAAGTTAAACTCTTGGAAGAGGCTGTTTGCATTTCTCATATTGCTAATACCCTTGGGAAAGGCATAAATCCAACTATTCTCCCTCCAGATATGGATAAATAGTAGGGAAACTGGGCTCTTTAACTTGGTTAGGCAACCAGTCTAGAAGAAAAACTTTGTACCTGTTACCTTCTGCTTAAGAAATTGACCTCATGCCACATCCTGCTCATGCAGAGGGGTTGGTAAAAATATATATATTTACCAACCTCTTCACACGAGTAGGATGTGACACAAGATCAATTTCTTCAGGAGAGTTTGACAGGTTTGAATTCAGTTTTCTTTTAGCTAGACTGGTTGCCTAACCAAGGTTAAAGTGCCCAGTCTGCCCTACTATTTACCCATAGCTTCATGGCTCTCAGTCATTTTTTTTTTAGTTTGGTTGGTTTGATTATTTTTAGTTTTACAGCATATCAACCTTTTTCGGATCATTTAATGTTGATTCAAGACATTTTGATAAACAAAAGACTCAGGATGCTTACAGTACCTGCTGTTACTTAAGGTGTCACCCAATTAAGTATTGAACAGTCTCATCACTGCTTAACTTTGGTGATCTAATGAGAACCGGTGCTTTCAGTGTGACTTGACCATAATAGTAATACTAGGATGAGTCAAACCATCTAAGTAAGACAAACAAGACATGTTGGTTGGTTGGTTGGTTGGTTTTTGTTTTGTGGCATATCAACCCTTTTCAGGTTATTTCGATACACAAAGGACTCAGGTTGATTACAGTACCTCTGTTGCTTAAGTGGTCATCCAGTTAAGTATTAAACAGGCTCATCACAGTGTAACTTTAGTGATCTAGCGGGAAGCAGTATTTTCAGTGTGAATTGACCGTAAGCATTCCTTTCTAGGTTATGTCAAAAACTTTTCTGAGCCCCCACCCCATCCTTCATACAATTTAATTTTCTAAACTTTGTTTGAGGCTATTATTTATGCCACTGGAAATAAATCTAAAAAGAGAAAATAAGTTCTATGAATTCAAGCTGCTGTGGTTTCCCTTTGTCTTGGTGGACAATGGAATCGCCTTGAAGTGGTCAGTTCAGCACACAAGCTTCGGTGATCCATGTAGAGATCCTAGAACCGGAAGTCAAGTGGTCTACCAGCAATCCGTCATCTAAAAACAGAAAAATCCTGCTGTATAAGGATGTCAAGTTGGCTGGCCTGTTCACACATGCCCCTGACCAGGTTCTTGGTGACTGTTCAGAGGACCCTGTCTATGATCGGTATCCCACTTAATTTTAATGTTACCCAGCTTTTTCAGCTCTCTAACAAACTTCAGGCAGATCATTTCAGCTCAATAGCAAGTATTATCATTATTTCACTACCTGTGAGTTTTTCACACCAGTATTAGCTGATGGTATTTCACTGGAGTCTGAGTGACAACAAGTCTCCTCAGGTCTCCAGGCAAGTAAAATTGATAGAATCTATTATAAGGATAGAAAATACTAATAATAATGTCATTGGCTGGTTGGTTGGTTAGAAGTTCCAGCATGTCAACTTTTGGGTTATTTCATGCTGAAGATTCTTTTTTTTGAATACCCAACAAGAATGAATGAAACAAATGTCTTCAGCATAAAATAACCCAACATAAAATCCAACCGACCAACCACATTTCTATTAGTATCTTCTATCCTATAGATGATTCTATCAATTTTAGTTGTGTGGTTAAATTCTATCATTTGAGATTTTCAATCCTTTCCATTTAAAGTTAAGCTTTATAAAATGTTATCTATTTTAGAATATGCTAATAGAAGATTCCATTATATAAAATTATATACAAATATATCAAATGTATAAGTCAAATGTGTGGAATAGCAGCTCGTGATGATCGTAACCATGAAACTCAGAGTCATTAGTTTTTACCTGGCATTACACTATCAGTGCTACTGTATGGCTGCACCACTTGGACCTTGACGAGGGGCCTGGAGAATAGGCCTGATTGGATGTGCACAAGAATGCTGCATGTGATCTTGAATAAATCATGGAAACAGCACCCAACAAGGAAGCAGCTATATGACCACCTGCCCCCTATCATACAAACCATCTGAGTAAGACAGACAAGACATTCTCGACACTGCTGGAGAAGTAAGGATGAACTCATAAGTGACGTCCTCCTGTGGAAACCAGCACATGGACATGCTGGGCTATACAGCAAGGACCTACATAGACCAGCCTTCCACAGATATTGGATGCTGCGCGGAGGACCTGCCAGGGATAATGAGTGATAAGGACAGTTGGCGAGAGGTTGTCATGGATATCTGTGCTACTGATGCAACACGATGATGATTTTAAAACTAAATTATATTATGATATTGCTCTGTATTTTGTTTATTCATTACTATAAAGATTTATGATTAAAGACACTTTTATTATTAAATCTTAATCATATATATGAGGTAAAATAAGGAATGAAAGAACAAAACTCAGACAAAAATGTGTAGTATATTTCGCTGGAAGTTTGACCTCAGCTTCTTCTGTTGTCTGAGTTTTGTTCTTTCATTCCTTATTTTACCTCATTCTGTCGGATTCATTCCAACCCCATTTTCTTCATATATATGTGTGTATATATATATATATATTAAAGCATTTGCCTAGGAACCACAAGTTTCCGTGTTTGATACCGGCCTTGCCAACTCAGCAATAAGAGTAGCACAGCTTCTATACAGTAAAATAAGGAGCTGATAGTAGTGTGGCGCTCCACCTCAGACACAAACCAATATCCTTGGTTTGGAACTAGCAGAAAGGGATAGTCTCCCTCACTGTCCAGCTGTTGTTGACTATAGGCCACTCTAGCTACTTTATATATATATATATATATATATATATATATATATATATATATATATATATACATACTTGGTTTGAAAATCACATAGGTGAGAAACAGTTACCAAGTGCCATTGTCTTTATGTTCATACCCCTCTGACTTAGATATACATGCTCTATCAATGATATTGAGCACTATTTACTTAAAAATATACACTATATTATATATTTATATATATATTTTATGAGTATTTTAATCTTTTTTGTTTTTTGTCACATTATTTAAAGTTGTTAAACATTTTGAGGTAGAATTGTTTCTTGATATTTTGGTATACAATCTACATGTAATGAAATTGATTTAGTATGCAATCAACATAACCCTAATCTTAATTTCTTTTCATGATAAACAATATATTTTTTTTATTTTCTATTCTTTATTCTTTTTGGTTTATTTATATTTAATTTACCAATAAATTTAAGAAATTTCTTCCAAATTTAGATAATTTTGATTTTTTTAAATAAGTTTATAAAAATATAAAATATAATAATGTTTTATTCAAGCCATGATAAACAAATGATATATTGTATTACATACTAAAATAAAATTTGACTTTGTTAATCATGTTGGTACGTGGATCGCATACCAAAGTAGCACTGATTATTTTTAGTATTCCATGTTTCTTTAAATGAGTATCTTAATTCTTGGCTCCAGGAACCATTCTTTAACTAAAATCTTCTGCTATGTTTGACAGATTATCAATCATATGGAAATCTGATAAGAAATTTTTCCAAGCTGTAGCCATATATGTACAACTATATGGCTGCACTACTTGGACTTTAATGAAACACTTGGAGAAAAAATTAGATGGGAATTACACAGGATTCTGTGTGCTGTCTTAAACAAATCCTGGAAGCAGCAAGCCCCCCACCACACACACAAAGCAGCTGTACGCCCACTTACCTCCTATTACACAAACCATCCAAGTAAGACAAACAAGACATGCTGGACACTACTGGAGAAAGAAGGATGAACTTATAAGTGATGTTCAACTGTGGACACCTACACATGGACACACCAGATTAGGCCAACCAAAAAGACTCATATTGATCAGCTCAGTACAGATACTGAATGCTTGAGGAAGACTTGCCAGGAGTGATGACCGATTGGGACGGATGGCAAGAGAGAGTCAGGAGAATCCATGCTGTCAGTATGACTTGATAGTGAGGGATTGATGAGCATCGCAAAGCAACTTTAGAAGAGCCTTAAAGGACCCAGAATGATAAATTAACAATCTACTAAGACATAGGATAATTTGAATTTCAAGTTTCTATTTATTACCACATTAAATTAACATCATAGTGTTTTATTGGTCATAGTCTGATGATAATAGGTCCTTTATGGTCACCTGAGTTTAAGTTGGTTAACACTAAATAAGCAACTAATTTCAGAAACTAATTACCTGCTGAATTGTTTATCTATCTTTACAGACTTTTCTGCTTCCTAAGTGCTGGATTATTGGAAAGTTTTCTGGCTAAAATAACTCTTTTATAGACAGACTTCTTCACTTTTAGCATTGTTTAATATCATCCACTAACTATTATTGTGGATAATATATGAGGCCGCCCTATCAGCTGGGGCTGTAGAATACACCAACAGCACGTCTGCACAGGGGTAAAATCCCATCAATGGGGCCTTCTGTTGGCCATTGGCAGCAGCCCATGATGTTTAAAGATGGAATCTTGGTGGCTGAGCAGTCCATGCAACACTCCACTTTGGCCCTTACTTAGGCTATACAGGCAGTCAGAGAGGCCCTCTCTGATCAATTAGCTGGTCACACCAAACCCTAACACCTATATGATTGTGCCAACCCTATTACCCTTAGGGCAAACCCCCAACCCTTTTAACTTTTATGTGCTAGAAGGCAGTATCTGGGGGTTTTGGTGTCCAGGGTATGACATTAAATTGCATCTAATGGTGAAGTTTTAATTTTGGAACACTGGAAAGTGAGGAGTACCCCTTCATCACTATAATACGGTCCACACTGACCCAGATTGGTATTACCTGTTAGTGTTGATTATGAGTTAACTCCCTTGAACTGTTTCAGTTGAAGGAACTCTTTAGCAAAAGAGTTAGAAAGTTAGTTGGCAACAGACTACATATACAATGCCATTAGACTGCCTATTGACAGTTAGGGTCCCATCTATGGGTTAAAAAGAAATAAAGAGTTTAAAAAAAAATGTGTTTTGAAAAAAAGATTGAGTTTGAATGAAAAATTTGAATACCATCCAGAATGAATAAAACAAAGCATCTTCGGCATAAAATAACTATACAAGGATAGACATGCCGTAAAACCGACCAACCAACCAATATATGAGGGGATGCTGACAAATTCTCAACCCTACCAAGGGTGGGACATTTTCAAAAAATGTTATTAAACTTTTTTGATAGGATGAAAGAAACTTGAGAAACAATGGTGTTGAACTCAAGGATGAATATTTGGTTTCTTGTTTTCTTTATTTAATGTCATCTTAACCTCTGTGGTTATCTAATGCTAAAGCCATCCTTTTAGAAGAACAGTTGTGGTACTATTTACCCATAGTTGTGGGGATGATGGGGTTTATATCTTTCCCTAAGGTATTTATCTGAAAGTGAATGTAATAGTGTTGCTGGAGTTCAAATTTACTTACTATGATGTCACAGTCCAGCACATTATCAACTCCACCATGGAGCCTCCTTGGAATTGTAGAATAATCATACTAAGTTCCAATTTCGAATTGGTAAGACAAAGCAACAATATTAGATCGTATTCAGTTACAGCTACTTGTTGCCTTGTCTTACCAATTCCATGGTATTGGAACTTAGTATGATTATTCTACTTATTCTTAAAGTTTAGGCAAAAATTATGGAATTAATACATTTAGAGGATGTTCGCTTTAGTTCTTTTTTATTCAGCAGTAAATAAACTAATAACAGATAAGACGCAAAACATTTGTTTCTATCTTAGACATGACTGACTGGGAATAACTAACATAGTTCACCACGCTCCATTGTGTAAGTACTAAGTAAAAGTAAAATCATTGGGTTGGCCTAATGTTGATTTCAGCCAGAGAGCGAGGGAGTCTATCCCCTTTTCACTTGCACTAGACCAATGAGATTGCTTGGAGTGCCACATCTATCATCAGCTCCTCACTTTACCGCACAAATTCCTGTGCTACTCATACGCGAGTTGGCGAGGGCCAGTATTGACCAGGAACCTTGTGGTTCCTAGTCAGACGCTCTACCAACTGAGCTAAACTGGCCCTAACTTATGGAATTAGCACACTTAGAGGATACTCACTTAAGTTTTTTTTTTTTATTATTCAGCAGTAAATAAACTAATAACTGTTAAGACACAAAACATTTTTTCTTAGACAAATGACTGGTAACAACCAACATCTTTCACCACAATCTAGCCAAACTTCTTGAATGAGTTTTACAATCCATTCTGTTGTTTCAATTGACAGTTCTTTTGTTGGAGTCGTCATCATCATCATCATCATCAGGTCACGCTGTTGGCACGGATATCCATGACAATCTCTTTCCATCCGTCCCTATCGCTCATCATTCTCGGGAGGTCATCTGTACAGCATCCTGTATCCGCACAGAGCTAATCAATGTATGTCTTTTCTGGTCAGCCCACACTGGCGTGCCCATGTGCTGGTTTCCACAGGAGGATGTTGCTTATGAGTTCATCCTTGCTTTTCCAGCAGTGTCCCACGTGTCTTGTCCGTCTTACTCGGATGGTTTGGGTGATATGTAGCAGGTGGCCGTACAGCTGCTTTCTCATGGGGTGCTGTTTCCATGTCTTGTTCAGGATCACCCGCTGCATTCTTGTGCAGCTCCCATACTTCCAACTTTCAATTAGTTGGATTTTACAACATGTCAACACTTGTTGGGTTATTTTATGTTGAAGACGTTTTGTTTCATAAATTCTTGATCAGTTTTTAATTTTTTTTAACCCAATATTTTTTAATTCATTTTTTTCTATTTAAACCATAGATGGGACCCTAATAGGTACTGCCACTTCGGGTCAGAGTGGACCTGGGAGTAATGGTGATGAAGAGGGTCTGCATCAACTGTCTTTTAACCGTAGACTGATTGGCACATTCTCCTGATATTTGTTCTAAAAACAAAATGCAGATTACAAGATCATTCCATCATGGTTTGGAAACAAATTATACAATTATAAGAATTAAAGTGGTTTTGACCTCCATGGCTAACACCACTTCTTATAATATGTTAGGAGGCCTCTGAGAAGCCTCCAGAATGTAGGTGAATATAAAAAACAACTTACAAAAAAGAGGCAGAAAATAATATACAGACTTTATTGTCTGAGCACATTTAACACCATTAAACAATTTATTTTAGTTTGCTGAAAATATATTTTATGAAGCTAAATGTTCAGATATTAAATAAAAAATGTTTTGCATCTTAGGAAATTTATTTATTTACGACTAAATAAAAAAAAAAACCAGTAAACATCCTCCATGTTTATTTGACTTAAGTCAAGTTTCACTAAATATCAGTTCTGACAAATCAAAGTTAAGCAGTAAAAACATTATAGTATTTAAATGAAATGGAGGTACGTGGTCTAATGGTTAGAGTCATAGAAATGTACTGGTCAACCTGAGTTCAATTCCTGGATGAAGCTGTTTGCATTTCACATGGTGCTAATACCCTTGGGAAAGTATGAATCCAATTCTTCCTCCAGCTATGGGTAAATAGCAGGACAGACTGGGCCTTTAACCATGGCTAGGTAACCAGTCTAAGAGAAGGAAAACTCTGAATTCAAACCTGTTAAACTGCTTAAAAATTGACTGTGTTGCATCCTGCTTCTGTGGAGGGGTTGGTAAATATATATATAGTATTTAAATTGGTAACTACTTAGTTGCAGTACATACTATTGGCAATCTAAGGCCTGCAGAAAACTAAACAAAACTTAGTAAATAATAATAACTTTTGTATTTGTACAAAAGTGTTCAAGTAAAAGATTTTGGATAAGTAATAACAGTCATACTACAATTAATTTCATTTTAGCAGCATGTGTTACATGATGCTTAGGCATAGCCTATCATTTTTAGTAAGTAGTGTAAAATCAGCAGAGGAGCCTATTGTCGTATCAGCTGGACAGCAAGTGAGTCTATACCCTTTCCACTAGCACTAACCAGAGTTTTTTTGCATCTGAGGTGGAGTGCTACACATACCATCAGCTCTCCACTTTACCACAGAGATCCAAGCCATGCTAGTTTAACTCAATTGGTAGAGCATCCACTTCAGAACCACAAGGTTGTGGGTTCAATAACAGTCCTTGCCAGTTCAGTGAATAATAGAATTAGTATTAATCATAGTAATAGATGCAATTGCAATAAAAAATATTATTGTATTATAAGAATAGTGTTGATAGTAGTAGTAGTAGTAATACTAGTAGTAGGATTAATAGTATAAATCAGAGCAGTTGTAGTAATTTGAAAGAATGTCATTTTGAATTCTTTCCAAGATGTCTCTCACTGCAGTGTATGGTAAAGCAGAGTGCACCAATTCTTTTTTTTTTTTTTTTTTTTTTTTTTTTTTTTATTTATTTAGAAACCAAATCTACTTAGTATCAAAAATGACACGAAGGTACTTTTTTTTTTTTTTTTTGGAAAATCATAAAGAAAGCCAAAAAAAAAAAAAATACTGAGACAATCTCTTATAGTTTCCCTCTCTCACGAAATCCCACCCCACCACACCCTAGCCTACTGAGAAGTCAAAGAGTCAAGTAGGAGTTCTTACCCACCCTCTGCTGCCAACTCACAGTTACTCCTCCCATGGATCAATGGGGGGTGTAGTATAAGTAGATGTGGGTGACGGTAACAGTGTTGGGGTATGACTGCATGTGTAGATATGTGTATACCTGTTAATGTTTTATTGTAGATAGACATTCATGTGTGGAGGGTATGCATTATTGTGTACTTGAGTTTTTTTTTCTTAGTTTATAACGTTTGTGTATGTAAGCAAATGTGTATTTATGAATGATAAAAGCTGGAAGAAAGAGAAGAGAGAAGTTAAGAGAGATCAATATTAAAAGTTGTTGTTTTTTTTTTTTTCTTAATTGGAAAAAGAGGGAAAAGTCTTTTAAAAGAAAAGGAAAACTTGAGATAGAAGGATTTTTTTTTAAAAAGAAGGAGAAAATAGAGAAAGAAATTGAGAAAAGGTCAGATACAGGAAAGAAGAAACAGAAAGGGGGAAAGGAAAACAAAAAGGAAAAAAGAGAAAAGAAAACAGAGGAAAAAAGGAGAAAGTTGGAAAAGATAAAAAAAGGATTAAAAAGGGGATGAAGAACAAGGGTAAAAGAGGAGTAAAAGTTAGAAAGAATAAGAAGTGGGGAAGAACAAGAGAAAGAAGTGGGAAAGGAGAAGGAAGAAAGAGGGGAGGGGAGGGGAGGAAAGAAAAGTTGAGAGAAAAAAAAAAGAAAGAAAAGAGGGGGAAAGAAGAGAAAAGTGGAGAAAGAAAAGAAAGAAGAGAAAAGGAAAGAGAAAAATGAGAAAAGAAGAAGGAAAAGAGAAAAGAAAAAGACGAGGAAGAAAAGAAAAAGATGAGGAAGAAAAGAAAAAGACGAGGAAGAAAAGAAAAAGACGAGGAAAGAAAAAGACGAGGAATAAAAGAAAAAGAGGGGAGAAAGAAAAGAGGGGAACAAGAGGATGGGAAAAAAGAAAAGCAAGAGAGGAGAGGAGTAAAGAGAATAAAAGAGGGGGAGTAGTGAAGAAAATAGACAAATGAAGGGTGAAAAAAAAGAGAGAAAAGAAGGAGAAAAGAGGGAAAGAAAATGAAAGAAAAGAGATGGAAGAAAAACAAGGAAAAAAGGGAGTGAATACAAAGAAAGAGTAAAAAAAAAAAAGAGAAATTGAAGGACAGAAATTTAAAAAAGAGAAGAGGAAAAATGATTTTTTTTAAACAAAGAAAAGAAAAAAAAAGAAAATGAAAAAGTTGAAAAAAATCCAAATTAATAAAAAAACAAAAAAGAAAAAGAAATAAATATGAAGAAATAAAACAAAAATAGAAAAATAAAGGAAATAAATTATGGTGAAAAGAAAGAGAAACAAAAGGAAAAGGAAAAAAAAAGAAGAAAACAAAGAAAGAAAAAAAACATAAATAAGAATATCAAAAAAAAAAAAATATATAATAGCCACCCAAGAATTTTCCATAGGCAGATATCAATAAGGAAAAATAGAAGATTTATACATAATGATAATGAAAAAAACATTTAATGCTCTCTAAAAAAGAAGGAGAAAAAATGAAACCGAATATACCTTAGTACTCAAGTTAAAATTGTGCTACCTTGAAGTTCAGTAAGCCCAGCTGTGGTGAGATGTACTCAAGTGGGCTATGGATCACAGAAGGTCAGCATCATGCAAGATCGATGATAGATACCCCTGGGGGGTCAGGGAATGGTAGAGCTTCCTTAGTCAATTGTCCAACAGGCATGCTGATGGAGACACTTTGCTAGATAAGCCAGCAATGGAGATTCAAATATTCACCTACAAGGCTATCATTATGACTGGATATATACACACACGTGTGGAGGGAGAAGATAATAGTGACAAATAAGTTTATAGATAGATATGTATATTGGTGGAATGAAACTGCTATGCAAGCAAACAGGGTTTGAATTCAAGTGAAAGTTTACAATTATTTCAAATGCGGATTTTCAAGGCAGGCAGGCAATTTAGTTGAAGTTTGCTTGATGCAACAATGTCTTCTTCCATCTCATTATGCTATGTCAGGTTAAGTTAAACTTTTTAAAAATATATGTATACATTATTATGTGTAATATATATATATATATAAGATTTTTGGATGTTTGTTTATTTTAGAAACGTTGCTGAATAAAGTATATATTAAATTTTTACTTGAAGGCACTTACAACGCATGTATCGCATAAAATTCGAAGAATAGTATCGAATTTTATGCGATACATGTGTTGTAAGTGCCTTCAAGTAAAAATTTAATATATATATATATATATATATATATGTAAGATAATCCAATTGACTGGTAAGTAATTCTATTTGGGATCATTGAAATCTCACTGTACAACCATACTGTATGCTCTTGTAGGTGCAAACATATAGATTCATACAAGGATTTTTATAAATCCCTAAGAGCTCAATGTATGATAACTAATAAATTAATTATATATATATTTACCAACCCCTCCGCACAAGGTGGATACGACACAAGGTCAATTTCTTAAGCGGAGTTCAACAGGTTTGAATTCAGAGTTTTCCTTCTCCTAGACCGGTTGCCTAACCAAGGTTAAAGAGCCCAGTCTGCCCTACTATTTACCCATAGCTGGAGGGAGAGTAGGATTCATACCTTTCCCAAGGGTATTAGCGTTAAGGGAAATGCAACGTCCAGGATTTGAACTCGGGGCGACAAGTCCATTTCCCATGACTTTAACCACTACACCACGCGCTTCCTAAATTAATTATATACAGAGAAATATTTAGAGAAACCGTCATTAGACTATAATAATTTATTTCGACCAGAAACGTAAAATGAGTCTAGCCTCTTATATATCTGAAGAGGCTAGACTCATTTTGAGTTTCTGGTCAAAATAAATTATTATAGTCTAATGACGGTTTGTTAAGTTTTTCTTTCTTTGAAAGTTTATATATCAGTCAGTAGAGCACCCACCTAGAAATTGCATGGTTCCTGGCTTGAAACCGGTTGGTTCCTGGTTCGATACCAGTCTGTGCTTACTCAGTGTCTGAGTAGTACAAATTGGGTAATCTGATCTGTGCGGTAGAGTGGGTAGCTGACGGTAGGTGTGGTGCTCCACCTTAGCCAAAACAATCTCATTGGTCTAGCACAAGTTAAAAGGGGATAGACACCCTCATTGTCCAGCTGATACCAACAATATGTCACTATGCAGACTTTACTTTACACTTCTTGCTAAAAAGAATTGGCCATGCCAATGTATTAAATGACTCATACTGTTAAAATTAAATTAATCACTCCACCAACTATATATATATATATTAGGATAATGGTACACAGTAATAACCTACTCGAGTTTCACCATAAGGATCTTCAGGGTTAAATCCACTGGATTAATCAAGATATTGATTAATTGCAGTTGATTGCATGTGTGTATTTTTTCGCAAAACAAATACACACATGCAATCAACTGCAATTAATCAATATCTTGATTAATCCAGTGGATTTAACCCTGAAGATCCTTATGGTGAAACTCGAGTAGGTTATTACTGTGTACCATTATCATAATAAATTTGCTCTACCAATGTATTGAGCACTTTATATTTGATATATCGCTGCCTTATCATTGTGAATCTTGCATCAACTAACATGTGACCTGTTTCACCAGTAATTCACCTTTTTCACAATATATATATATATATATATATATATATATATAATATATATATGTGTGTGTGTGTGTGTGTGTGTGTGTGTGTGAAGAAATGGAAAGGAATCTGACTATGTGGAAAAGTAATAAATAAATGTGAAAACTAAGAGTTGAGAGGATGATTTATTGTCGATGTTTAAAATATTTTGATTATTGAATGTATATTAAATGTATATCTATAATCTTCAGCAGCACATTGAAATATCACCTGGTGATGTTGGCGTATTAGTTTATCAAGTGATAAGAAAAAATTGGGCATTGAAGAACATTCTTACATTTGAATTGCATCATGATAGTATTTATTTTGTATACACAATATTCCACTTACAAATCGTTTTTTTGCTTACAGTAACATTTTGTTTTTTTTCTTTAAATGAAGTACTAAGTTTACTGTACTAAGTTTAGTATGCAATATTTTATGAATCAGATTATTTGAATCAACAGGTTCACTTGCTGTTGTTACAGAAAAATTTAAGTTTTTGTTAATTTGGAAATGTGAATAATGTTCACATTTCCAAACTACAGTAAAAACTCAAATTGTTCATAATCTATTGAGTACTAAACTTATTTTCTATAGTTTGTATTAGTGCTATGTGAAGTGTAAACTTAGTTCTGGATTTGAACTTGGGTCGATGGGTCCATTACCTCTGATGATATCCATTACACAACAAGTGTTATAATATATATATATATATATATATATATATATATATAAGATTTTTGGATGTTTGTTTTTTTTAGAAGCATTGTAAGTATCATTTGACAAGGTTAATTTCGCAGGGATTGTTAGCTGTGTACTGTGGCCGAGGCGATATGGTGTTTGGCTATGCCTGCTGAGGTCCTGGTTTCAATTTCTGTCGGAGGGAAGTCGTTAGTATATATCGCTGATGAGACTTAATAAAGTCGAAACAGTCTGTACGATATTCTACACCCCAAGCGATCCTTTGCTGGGATTACACTTGTCGAGTTCATTTTCTATAAGAAAAAGTATTGAATTTTATGTGATACATGCATTGTAATTGCCTTCAAGTAAAAATATAATATAATATATATATATATATATATATATATGATAGGAATGTAAACACGGTGTGTTTGGATATGGCTTTTTGCCGACAACTGTCTGGTTTCGAATCACTCACAAGGCGGTCTTCCTATCTATAGCTCTGCTGATGAGGCCTAATAGGCCGAAATGTACATACAGAGATTGATTTTTCTCGATTTGTTTAGCCTTACATTTAAATAGGCATTCCCGCCTAATTAATTAATTATTAATCAATTGATTTTCAAAATTAGGTACGACTTCAATTAAGCACTTATTCTCCCAAAAATATATATACATATACACTTGTTGTGTAATGGTGTATATATATATATATATAGTGGTACCGTGACTTACTATTTTCAGTCATTCTGCTCGTAATTCAATTTCCTCCTATATCAAATCAATTTTCCCCATTGAAATGAACTGAAATGCCATTAATCCATTCCAGCCCCACAAAAAGCACCAACTTTAAAGTTTCAGAGTTGGAACTCTGGAGAGTGTGGAGTACCCCTCCCTTTATCACCATTACTCCAAAATCTACCCGGACCTGTAATGGTAGTACCTATTGGGGTGCCATCTATGGGTTAAAAAAATAAGTTTTTAAAATATGTGTTAAAAAAATTGAGTTTGAAAAAAAAATTAAATACCCATCAAGAATGAATTAAAACAAAAGTCTTCAGTATAAAATAACCCAACAAGAGTTGACAAGCTGTAAAATCCTACATCCCTTATCAAATAAACTACACAGGTAAATTATTCCTCATAGTGAAGGCTTTGTTTGGTTTGGTTTGGTTTGGTTTGTTTTACTGCATATCAACCTCGGTGGGTTATTTAATGCCGACAAAGTTGTGAAATAAATTCATTCTTAATGCATAATACAATTTTGTTTATCAACTCATGTTTTTCTCTTTAACCCATAGATGGGACCCTAACAGGTACTACCACTCTGGGTCAGAGTGGACTATGGAGCAATGCTGATGAAGGGGTGCTCCACATTCCCCAAACCTCCAAAACTGGAACCTCACCATCAGATAGAGTTTAACGTCATTCCCAGGACATGTAGACCCTCAGCCACCGCCTTCTAGCACCCATATGATAAAAAGGGGTTGGGCTTGCCATAAGGGCAATAGGGTTGGGAAAATCATATAGGTGCTAGACGAGACCAGCCGATTGATCGGAGGGGGCCTCTCCGACCACCCATCTAGCCCAAGATAAGGCCAAAGTGGAGTATTGCAAGTCATGAACTGCTCAACCACCCGGCTTCTATTGTTAAGCATCACGGGTCGCCACTCATGGCCAACAGGTGGCCCCATTGGGGAGTCTTACCCCTCTGCAGAGGTGCATTCAGTGCATTTTAACGCCCCAGTCGACAGGGCGAGTGAAGGCTTGTGTAGAACTTGCCAAACTTTTTGGATAAACTGTTAACAGAAGAATGGTACAGTGGTGTGTCAAAGATTCTCTGAGCAAAACCCATCAGGTTTCGTTTCAGTCTTCCTTTCTTCTAGACCAGTTTCCTTACCACAGTTAGAGAGCCCTGTCTGTCCTACTATTTCACTCACAGCCTTTCTCAAAAGCATTAGAATGAAGTCAAATGCAAATAGCTTCAGCCAGAGTTTGAACTCAATTCTGTGATTCTTGTTTCTTCTTGTGCCATCCATACCTCCATTATATTTTTATATATCTATAAAAGAGAAAACAAAAAAAAGGAAAGAAATCTCACAAAATATCTGCCTTCTGGCATTACCCACTCAATACCTGTTTTTCTGTAAGGCTTTAGTTTCCCACCCTACCATAAGAAATGTTTCTATATTTTTGAGAAAAAAAATAAAAAGCAAAAATCCATTTCTCTCTCAGCAACAAGGCATGAATACTCTGATTTTTCTTTTAGATTTGAATTTAAAAAATGGTAATGAAAATGAAAAAAGATCTAATTAGCTTAAATAGTGCTTTCTAGCACATATATGATAAAAAAGTTGGGGGTTTCCATAAGGGCAATAGGGTTGGGATAATCATATAGATGCAAGGACTTGATATGACAAGCCGATTCATCAGAAGGGTCCTCTCCAATTGCCCATCTAGCCTAAGTAAGGACCAAATCTCTCAGTCAAAATTCTGTTCTTAAGCTTCACGGGTCCCTACCCACAGGAAACAGGTGGCCCCATTGGGGGGATTTTACCCCTCTGCAGAGGTGAAGTCATTGTATTCTTCTGCCCTAGCTGACAGAGAAACTCATGCTTAAGTAGAAAAAATGAAATAAAAATTAAATGTAACTTCAAATACAAACTTTATCAAATATATGTATTTACTAACCCCTCCCACATGAGCAGGATGTGATACAGGGTCAATTTTTAAGTAGAGTATAACAATTTTGAATTCAGAGTTTTCCTTCTCCTAGAACGGTTGTCATACCAAGTTTAAAGATCCCAGTCTACCCTACTATTTACCCATAGCTGGAGGAAGAATAGTTGGATTCATACCTTTCCCAAGAGTATCAGCACTATGTGAAATGCAAACTGCTTCACCCACAATTTGAACTCTGTTCACCATATCCATTTCCTAAGGCAATAACCATTACATGACAAACGTCTCCGACTTTTTCCTAAATGAAAAAAAAAAATACCTTGGAATTATTTTACTGAATATTCTCGGCATAAATATTTTTATCTTTCTCATTATTCAGAAAATTATTATTAATTAGTAATTAAAGAAGAACCTGGGTTATATATTCAAATTTAAACTAATGAGTGATTATATAAATATAGTTAATAGTAAAAAAAAATTGCTAATAATATAAAAAGACAAATAAAATAGATAAAGTAAAAAGTAAGAGTTAAAGTAATTTCAAAGTATATGTGAAATCTTAATACCTATGCATTATATATATATATATATATATATATATATATATATATATATATTGTTATATCCCCAGATATAGGAATAACAAAATGATAACAAAAACAGTGAAATATGTTTAACATATAACAATTTTGTTTTATTATATTCTCACTGACAGGGAATACAGTGGATGGTTTTGGATAGAATTCAACAGTGTGTATCATGCGTGTGGTCACACATGGGCCCAAGTTCTTGTCTGCCTGACTGTCAGTATTTGTCTCCCTCCTTGTTAGAGAGTATATCCGGTTTGATCGTTAGGGGGAGATAACTCTCCCTAACATATAAATATATATATATATAAAAGTAAGTAAAGTCGTCGGGCGGCCTAATGTCGGTATCAGCGAGGGAGTCTATCCCCTTTTCAATAGCGCTAGACCAAGGAGATTGTTTTATTATCTGAGGTGGAGCGCCACACCTACCATCAGCTCCTCACTTTACCGCACAGATCCCTGTGCTACTCATACGCTGAGTTGGCAAGGGCCGGTATCGAACCAAGTGTTGGATTTTTTTGTGATATAAGGTATAAGGTAAATGGTCACTTCTACTTATAGACTCGCCTATAAACACGTGACCTGAGAAGGATTCTTATTGTCCAATCACTGGCACTGCTGCTGCTGCTTCTGCTGTATTAATAGAGACCCCATTCTGAGCTTATTTCATTGACATTTGGATTCTCTTGGACGACGGACTTACAAGGAATACGTTAACACCGGATTCTTATTGGCTTGCTTACTTATTCATTACATCTGGAACGAAGGATACTTAACACCAAGAACCCTGTGATTCCTAGCCGAACACTCTACCAACTGAGCTAACAACCAAGCATGGATGTGACACAAGGTCAATTTCTTAAGTGGAGTTCACCAGGTTTGAATTCAGAGTTTTCCTTCTCCTAGACTGGTCACCTATCCATGGTTAAAGATCCCAGTCTGCCCTACTATTTTTGCAATGAAATAATGAAACGAGCATCAAATAGAGAATTCCACAAAAAATTGAAATAAACAATGAAAAACACTTGAACTTTTGTTTGTTTGGGGTTCTTTTTTTTGTTTCGTTCTTCAGATAACTGAAACTTAAAAAATAAAAAAATCACACTTCAACCATTCCATTCTACAAACTTTTGGGAGGAGGAGTTTTTGACGATTGATTTTAATGGCATGTCAATCCATTTAGGGTTAGGGCCAGTTTAGTTCACCAGGTTTGATACCTGCCCTCACCCACTCAGCATATGAGAAGCACAGTTTCTGTGGGAGTTAAAATGGGGGGAGGTGAGCTGCTGATAGGTGTGGCGCTCCACCTCAGAAACATGAAATAATATCCCTGGTCTAGTGCTAGTAAAAAGAGGATAGACTTCCTCATTGTCCAGCTGATATTGACAATAGGCCATTCCGCCTACTTACATTTTACTTACTTTATAGATTGGTTGGTCGGATTTTATGGCATGTCAACTGTTGTTGGGCTATTTTATGCTGGAAACATTTTATTCAATATTGATGGGTATTCAATTTTTTTTTTTAAACTCATAGATGAGGCTCTAACAAGTACTACTGGCCCTTTGCATCTAGTGTTATATAACTTCTAACATACTCGGGTATATAATGGAGAGACAGACAGACAGACAGATACATAGATTAGATGATATGATGGTCTTACACTTCTACTTGGTTCTAACTCAGCCACCATTTTCTCTCATTGTTCTGTTGGGCTTCTTTTAAGGTTCTTCTTCGTTGATTCTTCTTTGTGCTGGGCTGGTCATTGTTCTAAACATTCATTTAACACAACAAGACTTGGTTGTTTCTTGATCAAGCTTTTATTTCCAACCCTGCCCATATTGATTCCACCGTTGGTGAGTTGCAAACCCTAAGAGACATCCTCTCTGATAGGGTGCCAGCTCACATCTGACTAACTAAACTAAAACTTATTCTCACACCTGTATACCGGAAGATCAGTTGGAATGTCACCGTTGTCACTCATCGGCTCCAGTAACTTTCCACGGAACCTATCGTTTTTAAGTTTAACAGACCCAATTCAAAATTTTAACTACAGGTACGTTCATAATTTATGACTGCTTATAAATTATGTAACAATAGTTTTTTTCGAAATCCATGAATATATCAATGCTTCTATTAAAGACTAACAAAACTAAACAATAATAAATATAAAAATATTACACTTATTTTAATGTTATTTTAATTGATTTTTATATAAAATTATATATTGGATTGATTTTAATACATTTGAGAATAACATGATACTATTAGAAATCAGTAACAGCAAATAATTATTTATTAAACCCAGTTTTGTTAAAATCATTATGCAAATTATTCCCACAATATATAATATGTAAATCTTTATTTCTTGGAGATATATAACACATATTTCAGGATTTTAAATGCATTAATAATATGGACAGTTTTGAGGCAAATCTAATTTTAATAGGGATATTGTGGTTAAAGTTAGGATATTAAACAGAGTCCCAATTGGCAAGGACTAATATTAGCATTAGTATATCCATTGTACAATAACAATGAACACAATGTAAAGAAAAACAAGTCCATTGACACATACTATAACATCTGATATCTTATATGTGCAATATTAACAAAGTGGTATTAAAATCAGTCTGCCATCAGATGGAGTTGTTCGATGAGTGTTTCATTGCATGAAACTCGGGGATACAGAAATTCCCATGTTATATATATATATATATATATATATATATATATATATATATATATATATATATATAACAGCCCTATCACTGTTACTGAGCACTCTACTAATAATACCACAAAAAACTTGGTCCACTACTAACTCACCAAGTGAGCTACTGAAGAATACACGAATGTGTCATATATATATTATATATATATATTAAGTATATTAGGAAAAATAACAAAGAAGATTTAGTTTAAAAGCATAATAGACTATTATGCTTTCAATCTAAATCTCCATTATTCTTCCTAATATATTTTTGCCTTATGACCCTAACAATAAAGGGACACAAAGTTCTGTAAACTACTATGCTGTAAGGGAGATTTTTTCACTCAATCTTTGGATCATATCATTAAATATATATATATACACATACATATTCTTATATGTATAACAGCTCTATCACTGACAATGAACACAAAAAAAGTTGGACCACCACTAATTCATCAAGTGAGCTAGTGATAACCATATATTATTATATGTATCGTGCTGTATTGTGGCCGAAGCAGTATAGTTTCCGACTATCCTGCTGAAGTCCCGGTTTCAATTTCTGTCGGAGGGAAATCGTTAGTATACATCGCTGATGAGACTTAATAAAGTTGAAACAGTCAGTACGATGTTCTACACACCGAGTAATTCTTTGCAAAATTCACTTGTCATTATTATCTTCTATAATTATCGAATTCTATGGGATATGCGCATTGTAATTGCCTTCAAGCAAAAATATGAATATTAATATATACTTTATTCAACAATGCTTCTAAAATAAACAAACATACAAAAATCTTATATATATATATATATATACACACACACAAACATAATGAGAATTTTTGTTTGTAATAAACATTTGAGAGAAAGAGATAATGATAAGTAAACAACTGAATACCAAGTAGCAGTAATTCCCAAACGCAAGAAAATTCATCTACATTTTATGATGGAAAATTTCAGTCAAAATAAATACTCTTTAGAAAAAAAACAAAAAACAAAACAAAAAAAAGAAATTGAGTAAAGGTTTATCTTAAAACTGGATCATTTAAGTGTGTCCGATGAAAAGCCCTCACCAGTTTCTTTTGATTGCAATCTTTCTGACAAGTAAATCATCAGAGGTTACTAAACTGTTTGGATTGGATTGTTTGGGTTTTTTTTCTTTGTCTTTTTTGACAAAATTTTTAAAATTTCTAAAACAGAAATTCTTTTGAAAGTTATTTGAATTCAAAAATGTTTTGTTTGTTTTTTTAAATAAAACAAAACAAAAACAAAATTTTTTTTATTTTGACAATTCGAAGAAAGTATTATGCTTCTTGTTTTGTGTTTTTTTCATTTTCTTGATTTCAACCAATCAGAGGACTTCATCAGTTTTGGTAGCTTATCACTTAAGAGAGCACATCAAAGGGACGAAGCAGCACACATGTGCCAATCTGAAGTTACAAATCAGAATCAGTTTTTGCCACTTCATTCTAGTTTCCATAGCAATAAGAAAACAATTTTATATGCAGTCATTGATTCAACAATTCAAAAGATATTTTACTGCAGGTAAATGTGAATCTTTGACAATAGTTCTTAAAGAATTACAATGGGAAGATAGAATAAAGTGTTTTACATATACGAGAATGGGCTGAAAATTTCATATGATAATCTCATATCTGGTGTTGATAACTTTTGACCAATGGGATCCAAGCACTGTAACACTGATTAAAGAAGTGTGTGGACTGCAAGGGTGACTATGGAGAGAAATAAACCTTATACACACACACGCACACATATATATATATATATATATATATATATATATATATATATATGTATGTATGTTTATATTAAACATCTAACTCCTGCTTTAGAAAATTTAATCTGTGTGGCTTCATGGCTCACAGCAAGGCTGAGCTGGTCTCACACTCAAGAAAACACAAATAACATGTTTTCTTGAGAGCATGCACAATGTGGGAAGAAACGAATCATTCACTGCTGACCCTCATCTATCGTTAAAATGCCATTAAAATTTATCAACCAACCAACAAACCTTATTTTTGAACCTGCATGTGGATTCATAGGTATATATAGCACTAACACACTTGAGATAGGTATACATCCAACTATTCTCCTTCCAGCTATGGGTAATTAGTAGAGCAACCTGGACTCTTTAACTTTGGTACATGAGAAGGAAAACTCTGAATTCAAACCTGTTAAACTCCACTTTAAAAATTGACAATGTGTCACATTCTGCTCAAGCAGAAGGGATGGTAAATAAATATATATATATATATAATATATATACATTGTTGTAAAAAAAAGTTTTTCTCTCTACTACGGTTTTGGTGTTCAAGGTACACCTTCCTCAGGAGAAATAAAAAATTATAGGTAACTACATCTTATATATACTTGTTTAGTTTAAAATTATTTTTATTTCTCTGTCTTTTAATTGGAATGAACTTTAGTCTTTAAATCTAAACTGTTTCCCTTTGAAATTAAAGATTACCATATTTGACGGCATATAAAATGCACGGGCATATAAGATGCACCCCCATTTCAACAAGTCAGATTCAGGAAAAAAAGTTTTCAGTGTATTTAAGCATATATTGTTGAAACAGTCTAGCTGTGCATTACACAAACAGAAACATAGCTGTATAAAAGCAATTTGGCAGTACAGACAAGCAATAGCAGGAAATAATGATAGTAATAAAATTAATAATAATAAACTTCACCTACGATGTATAAGACACAGGGCAATTTTTTAGTCAAAATTTTGGAAAAAAAAGTGTCCTATATGCTGTCAAATACGGTAATTTTCCATACGCATATCAATTTGTAATTTCATCCGTCATCTATCTTCAACTTCCACTCCTTTTTCCTTTATTCATTTTGTTTATATCTTATTTGTGTATACTACTGGGCTTAAAGCCCAGTAGTATACACAAATAAGGGTATATATATATGCAATAATTTGCTATAATACAATAATATTAGCTAAACTTTTAAATTGTTCTCATTCCATGAGAGTTTCTTGGTCAGCCTATGAACTTTTCAGTTGATCCTTGAATAAGTGAAATGAAAAACTCAATATTAAAAATAAAACAAAAAGATAAATTAAAGCAATAGAAATTTTGTTATAGTGAAATAGATCCTGTCATAATGGAAATGTTTGTATATGGCTGGTTGGATTGCATAAACCAGAATCTGTTCTTGAGAATGAAACACACAGCATTCTCGGGGACTTTGAGATAAAGATAGATCACCTTATCTCAGCCAAAAGACCAGACCTAGTATTGATTAAGAAGAAAAAGAAACTTGTTAACTGGTAGATTTTGCAGTTCCAGCAGATAACAGGGTGAAGATAAAAGAAAACAAAAAGATAGACAAATACATGGACTATACTAGAGAATTGAAAAAAAAACCCCAAAAAACAGTAGAATATGAGGTTGAAAGTGATACCAATTGTAATTGGTACTCTTGGAACTGTCCTTAGAAATTTAGAAAACAGACTAGAGGAACTATAAATCAGATGAAGAATTAAAAAAACGCCATTATTGAGATTGGCTAGAATACTTAAAAGAGTCTTGGAGACCTGGGGAAATTAGTTGTCACACAGACTCTAGTGAAAGACCATCAGCTTATGCTGGTGTGAAAAACTATGAAACAGTTATTCTCATAATAAGCGAATGCAGCAAACTATTACAAAAAGTGTACAAGACTAGGTATGACTGGGTAGGACAATTGATTCACTGGGAATTGTGCAAGAGATTAAAATTTGATCATAATAACAAATGATATATACAAAAGCCAGAATTTGTCTGAGAACATGAGACCAATAAAAATTTACATGGATATTTTATACAAACAGATCACCCAATGCCAGCTTGAAGACACGACCTAGTATTAACTAAAAAAAGAAAACGAACTTGTCATCTATCAGATTTTGCTATCCGAGTAGACCACATAGTGAAAATGAAAGAAAGCAAAAACAAAAAGATAATTGAATTTTGCCAGAGAATTAAAAAATCTGTGGACCATGAATGTGACAGGGATACCAGATATTATTGGTATGTTTGGAACCATTCCCCAAGGGCTTGAAAAAGAGACAGGAGGACTGGAAATCAGAGGAAAAAATCAAGACCATACAGACCACAGCATTGTTAAGATTGACTAGAGTACTAAGAAGAACCTTGGAGATCTGAAGAGACTTGCTGTCAGATTCCAGTGAAAGATCACCAGTAAAAAAGACAACAAGTAAAAAAAAACTTGCAAAGGATGAAATCATCATCATCATGTCACGCAATTAGCACGGATATCCATGACAATCTCTCGCCAACCCCCCCTATCATTCATTGTGTCAGAGAGGTCCTCTGCGCGGCATCCAGTATCCTTGCATAGTTGGTCAATATAGGTCCTTTGTGGCCGGCCCACACTAGAATATCCATGTGTTGGCTTCCACAGGAGAACATCGCATATGAGCTCGTCCTTGTTTCTCCAGCAGTGTCCAGCATGCCTTGTCCGTCTCACTCAGATGATTTGTGAGATGGGGGGCAGGTGGCCATACAGCTGCTTCCTTGTGGGGTGCTGTTTCCACGACATATTCAAAACCGCACACAGCATTCTTGTGCAGGTCCCATCTAGCTTATTCTCAAGGTGCTTCGTTAGGGTCCAGGTGGTGCAGCCATACAGCAATACTGATATAAACACTGCCTGGAAGAATTGTCACTTTAACTTGTCAGTGAAATCGGATATCCATATGACTGATAATTTGTTTGTGGCCGCCCAAGCCTTTCCTATTTATGTATTAACATCGCTTTCTGTGGATGAGATATTACTACCTAGGTATGTGAATTGTTCTACTGGCTTAAAAGGCTTACCATCAAGTGTGGAGATGTCTCCTTTCCTTTTGAAACTCATGAACTCAGTTTTATCAGAGTTCACATAGACGCCGAAATGCTATGAAATAATAAATGAAATAAGCCAAGCAGAGCAATTATTCAACATGGGAAATCATTTTGAATAGTTTGACTATTAAATAAAAACCCTACAATCTATTAAGAAACTTTAATTGGGATCCATAAATATCTAGTTGACTTCTATCTGTTGGCTTGTTCATCCTTGCTAATTCTTCTTGGGCTGGGCTAAGCTGATCATTGTCTTAATTTAATAAACACAACAAGACCTTGTTTTTGCTTGATCAAGCTTTATTTTCTTCTAGCCCATATGCTTCACATGACACTTCTCAGGTTGATGGGCATGAAAAAACAATATCATTATTTGGGTTAGATCTTAATGCTTTGTTTGCTCAGCAGTCAAACTATTCAAAATGATTTTTCTAGTTGAATCATTGCTATGCTCAGATAGATAAAGGACACCTGAAGAAGGCCAGAGAGTACAACAGCTGAAACGTCATTTTTATATATCACTATAAAGAGGATAACTCTCTAAAAAATCAAAATAATGCTTGTGTTTGAATATTATGCCTAGTCATCACCTCATACAAATAATGGATCATTCCATTTTGATGAGGAATAAAGAAAAAGATCAGGCTACACATCAGTGCAAAAAATACACCAAATATAATAATTATATATATATATATATATATATATATATATATATATACATATATAAGATTTACTCTGACAAAGGCCGCTATTTATTTGTATGCTAAACATTTCTGTAGTTTTTTCTATTATTGTTATTTAATTCTATTTTGTATTTAAAATAATAATAGATAGAATACATGTATGTATGGATAAACTCCTGGCCGAAACATGTGTCAGTAAAATAAAATAAATCCTATTTTATCCATTCAACATTTTCTTTCATTTATTTTTCGTTTCAATATACCGTCGGATTCGCTTCCATTTTCAACTTACATATATATATATATATATATATATATAGAGAGAGAGAGAGAGAGAGAGAGAGATTGGGGGAAGCAATGATATCTTAAATCAGAAACCTATCATCTGAAATGGAAGAAAGGAAAGAAAAATAGATACAGAAAGAAATTGTAGGGTGAAACAATAAGAGTAAATATAATTAGATAGATTGATAGATAGATAAAGAGAGAAAGATTGTTTGTTTTATGGCATATCAACCTCAGTGGGTCATTTGATGCCAACAAAGTTTTGAAAGATTCATAGCAATAGCTTGTAAGAAAATTTTTTAAACTCAATTTTTTTTATAAAACAAATTTTCTATTTAAACCATAGGTGGGACCCTAACAGGTACTACCTCTCTGGGTCAGAGTGGACCTGCAAGAAATGGTGATGAAGAGGTGCTCCACATTCTCCAGACCTCTAGAATTGGAACCTCACCATCAAATAAAGTTTAATGTTATTCCCAGGACATGCAGACTCTAAGACACTGCCTTCTAGCACATATATTATAAAAAGTTGGGGGTTGCCATAAGAGCAATAGGGTTGGGACAATCATATAGGTGCTAGGGCTTGACATGACCAGCCGATTGATTGGAGGGGGCCTCTCCGGCTGCCCGTCTAGCCTAAATAAGGGCCAAAGTGGAGTGTTGCATGTCGTGGACTGCTCAGCCACCAGGATTCCTTCGTTAAGTATTATGGGGCACCACTCATGGCCAACAGGAGGCCCCATTGGAGGAGTCTTACCCCTCTGCATAGGTGCAGTCGGTGTATTCTAAAGCCCCAGCTGACAGGGCTATAGAGAGAGAAGGGGAAAGAGAGAGGAATCAATAATGTTATAAATCAGACACATCATCTGGAATGGGAGAAAGAAAGAAAAGAAAAATAGAGAAAGAAATAGAAGTAATACATAGGATGAACCAATATTTTCAAATTCATTTATCAAAATAAGAGAAAGAAAATGTATAAAAAAATAGAATATCCATGGTTACTGCTAATAATAATAATACCTATTACCACTGGTGTGACTAACTTGTAAAGAGATATGCTACTAATAATAATGATGATAACAGTAATAATGATATTGTTAAGATTGGCTAGAATACTCAGAAGAGTCCTCAGACTCCAGTGAAAGACCATCAGATCATGCTGATGTGAAAAACTCGCAATGAGTGAAATAATAATAATGAGACCATCCAGACAACAGCATTGTTAAGATCAGCTAGAACACCCCCAAAACCTGAGTACACTTGCTGTCTCCAGTAAAAGACCACTTGTTAACTCAAGGAGTGATATAATAATAATAACAACAACTTAGATCTTGCCAGAGAACAAAGAAATGAGGATGGAAATGATACCAATTGTAATTGGTGCACTTAGATTGGAGGAATTGAAAATCAAAGGAAGAATCAAACATCGGACATCAACACATTTGACCCACATTCTAAATATCAAATTACCTTTTCACTATAAAAGTAGAATGTACAAGTACTTATGTCAATAAAGTTCTGAAGAAGCTTCATCCAATAATGAGGCAAAGTATCAATTGAATTTAGCTGTCTGTGTTGTTATATCCACACTTTCCTCTATTCTAAACCAATAAGAAGTGAATAAAGGAAATGAGTGAATAAGACAAAGTTAAAGCAAATACTCCACAGAGAGAGATGTTAACACACGAATAGCAAAGGCATGGTCGGCCACAAACAAATTGTCAGTCATATGGAGGTCTGATCTCCCTGACAAGCTGAAGCGACAGTTCTTCCAGGCTGTGGTTATATCGGTGCTGCTATATGGCTGCACCACTTGGACCCTAACGAAGCGTCTTGAAAATAAGCTAGATGGAAGCTGCACAAGAATGCTACGTGCAGTCTTGAACAAATCATGGAAGCAGCACCCCACAAAGAGACAGCTGTACGGTCACCTGCCCCCCCTCTCTCAAACTATCCGGTGAGACGGACAAGGCATGCAGGACACTGCTGGAGAAGCAAGGACGAACTCATAAGCGACGTTCTCCTGTGGAAGCCAACACATGGACATGCAAGTGTGGGGCGCCCAGCAAGGACCTACATTGACCAGCTATGCGAGGATGCTATATGCTCAGCAGAGGACCTCCCAGGTGCAATGAGTGATAGGGAGGGTTGGCGAGAGATTGTCATGGATATCTGTGCTGCAAGCGCGACATGATGAAAGCAAATACCCACTGAAGAATAGAAAACATCTTTGACCACAAATATTTTAGACCATATTATTTTTTTTCTAATACCTCAGTAGGAATCTCTTTAAAATGTGCATGTTTCTCCAATTCTCGTCTGATTTGTCAAAATGTTAATGAAAACTGGTGTAAATTGTCTGTGAAAGCTGACAGCCTTCTATCAAATCAGCCGCAAATGAAGACATGAAAAAAAATGTTCAGCTTTTTTCAGTTCGGTTATCACATACAAAAAAAAAATGTATAGGTTCACTATGAAATATGAATGCCTAGTGCACTTGGAATTAAAACACAGCTTAGCTGGCAATGGTTATCCTGAGAAATAAATAAATAAATAGGGGAGATAAGCAAGAATTGGCAAGCTCTAGATAAGTACTGGGAATTGTGGGAAGGTAAGTTTTCTGTTGATTGAAATTTGTGATAGACAGTGTTGTATGCTAGTGGAATTGTAAAATGATATAGGGGAAAAAAATCTAAATTGAAAAAAAAAAAATAAATAAATAAAAAAAAGTTTAAAATAAGAATAGAGAGAGGAATGACTAAAAGAAATTCTAAGTTTGTTTGTTTTATTTTTTTAAATGCAAATAAAATACAGTTAAAAAAATAAGTAAAAGAATGTGAAGAGCAGCAAAAAGACCTAAAAATTCAAAGTTTTCTACAAAGAGAAAAAAAATAGACAGACAGAGAAAAAATAAAAATGAAATCCTCTGAATATGTGTTTTAGTTTACTCAAGATCAAATGTAAAGGTAACATAGATGATTTGGCTTCTTTGTTTAATGATATATCAACAACCATGGCTTATCAAATGCCAGAACTATCCTTGTAGAAGAACAGTAGTGGTAATATAGCTGGATTAATGCAAATGATTATATACACTTGTAGGGATACAATATATACTTAGGTGAGTCAAAAGTTTTGCAATATTTTACTAACATGAGGCACAATTTGGCAGGTCCAGCTATTTTTGGTGAGGTTGTGAAGATGACAATCCACAGTGGACTGTGGGATGTTGAGCATTGCCTGATTTGCTCCTATGACTTTGAGAATGCCCTCAGAATCTTTGAATATATTAACATTCTTAAATTATATTCCAAAACTTTAAATTATATTCAAGAACTCTTAAAATATATTCAAGAACTCTTAAAATATATTCAAGAACTCTTAAAATATATTCCAGAACTCTTAAATTATATTCCAGAACTCTTAAATTATATTCCAAAAATCTTGAATTATATTCCAAAAATCTTGAATTATATTCCAGTATTATAGAATTCTTAAATTATATTCAAGAATTCTTAAATTATATTCTGGAATTCTTAAATTATATTCTGGAATTCTAAAAAAATATTCCAGTATGCCTTACATTATATTCCAGAATTCTTAATCCATTGTTTTATGCCTACCTGACCTTGTCTGACTGCTGAGGTTCTTGTAACCTGAGCAAAATTTCTTGAACCATTTGATTACTATACTGTGATCAACTGCACCTTCACCTTTTGCACAACAAATTTCTCTGTTAGCTTCCACAGCATTATGGCACAGTTCAAAACTCAAAGTATAAGCTCCCAAAAAAGACGACATTGCACATTTATCTGTGCTGCTTTCAAATCACATGCAGAATGAAGCAATGCACAAACCAACTACTGCAGTGCACACATACCACAGCTTGAATTGCTTCAGTCACATGATATATATGCTGCAGGCTAGCACAAACCATAATATAACAAAACTTTTTAATCATTCTAGTAATTATCTCTTAGATACTTTGCATATCCTTGGATAGTGGGGACTTGAGAAAACATCTTCCTTGCCATTAATACACTAATACACATATATATGGAGGCACATGGTCTAATCTTTAGAGTCATAGGAAATGGACTCATCGACCCGAGTTCAATTCCTGGACAAAGCTGTTTGCATTTTACATGGCGCTAATACCCTTGGGAAAGGTATGAATCCAATCTCTCTCCAGCTATGGGCAAATAGCAGGGCAGACTGGGCTTTTTAATCATGCCTAGGTAACCAGTCGAGCAGAAGGAAAACTCTGAATTCAAACCTGTTAAACTCTGCTTAAGAAATTGACCTTGTGTTGTATCCTGCTCATGTGGAGGGGTTGGAAAATATATATATAAGTTGTTACATGACAAAATCCATTTTCAATCTCTTTTCATCTCTGGTCATTGAACAGTAATACATAGTCTTTTACAACTGCCAAGTAACATTAAAGGCACATGGCTATCTTATCTACCTTTATTAAGTAAATCTTTTTCTATTTTGTACCCCTTTCACATACTGCTTATTCATGGATTAATTGGTTGGTTGGTTGGTTGGATTTTACGGTTGGGTAAATACATATCCCACCAAAGTAGTAAGCACCATATAAAAAGAAAGATTTACCAAAATCTGCCTTTATAACAACTTTGTGATGTAATAAATGGATGTCTTCTTCAGTTCACAGATAACCTTACAAATGTTAATACATCAAAAAGCCACCTCTTTTACAAGCTATTCCATATGTATAATATCTTTAAAAGAATAAATGATTACCTACAGTACTTTCCCAATAAGTAACCGGAATAATTTTTTTAACTTATACTTTTATTTTTCTCAAAACCGAAACTCTAAGAAACATTGTCCCTAATACCAAAATTCTAACAAACACTGTCCTTAAAACCAAAACTCAAACATTGCCCTTAAAACCAGAACCCTAATATTGCCCTTAAGACCAAAATTGAATCAAACATTATCCCTAATACCAAAATTCTAGCAAAAATTGCCCTTAAAACCAGAACTCTAATACTGTCCCAAAACCCTCATTGGAACTAATATTGCCCGAATACCACAATTCTAACAATTATTATTCTTAATACAATGTAATTGGCTACTCTAACTCAATAATACTTTAGAATAAAAATTTAAATACAAAAAAAAAAAATTGAAAATAAAAATACAAACATACTAAAAAATAGAACTGATAAATACTACAAAGTAACTATTTTACTAACACTAGCAAATATATGCACCCTCCGGGTGCAAGTATCTAAGTTTTAATGTAATAAAGTATTGTTTAAATTAGAAAGGCTAATGAAACTAAATAAGAATGCAGATAAAATGATTTGAAACAGAGGGAGGTATAAACGAAAAATAGAACAACTGAAACTTATTCTTCCATCACTCTCGTCTTTCATTTTTATTTTTTCTAATTTAAGTATTTAGTTAAAAGAGGAAGTAAAGAATAAAATGACAGTTATTTTTTCTTGTTAATGGATTTCATTTAAGATTCATTGAAGAGATTTTTGCTAATATTCATTAAAATAAATCCAAACAGTTAAAAATCAATAATACTAAGCACATATTTAATAAAATCACATTTTTAATATCAATATGCAAATTAGCCTTCCCGTTCACACTGTAAACCGCTATTTTGTTGTATATATAAATATAATTGCATGTTGTTAATATGTAGATATGGTTAACAGTATTAATAATGTACAACAATTTTATTAATAATTGAGATTTAAATGAAATTAATATCATGGAGAATGTGATGTCAATAACCAAGGAAATTGTGACTTGAGTAGTAATATAGTTTCGGTTACAAACAGAAAAACACACAATCTCCATTATAATAAGATTGTGTAAATCACTAAAATGTTAGAATAAAAATCCCAACTGAGTAAAAAGAAATGAAAGAAAAAAAAAACAATTCCAGGACAAAAACAATAAAAGATTAAAAAACAAAATAAGCTCAAATGATTTTTAAGCAAATTTCATATTTGAATATAAAAAATTTGAAAAAAGATTTAAATATAGAAGATCTACATGTTGAAGATTTAAATATAGAAGATTTGAATATAGAAGATTTGAATAGAGAAGATTTGAATATAGAAGATTTGAATATAGAAGATTTAAATGAAGATTTGAATATAGAAGATTTGAAAATAGAAGATTTGAAATGATATTTGAATATAGAAGATCTATATGTTGAAGATTTAAATATAAAAGTTTTGAATATAGATGATTTAAATATAGAAGATTTAAATATAGATTTGAATATAGAAGATTTAAATGAAGTTTTGAATATAGAAGATTTAAATGAAGTTTTGAATATAGAAGATTTGAATATAGAAGATTTGAAATAACATTTGAATATAAAAGATTTAAATATAGATTTGAATATAGAAGTTACACAAAGGAAATAAAAAGATAAATAAAGTATTAAACAAACGAAGGTTATCAAAAATAAAATCAGTGAGGCAGACATAGATATGCATGAAGCACTATAAAAAAAATAATGAAATGTGAAAAAGACAACAACAAAGTACCTATTCCACTAATATGATGCAAAGTACTAAAATGAGTGAAAATTACAAATAAACATGGAAAAATAAATGAAAAAAAATATCAAAATTCTGTAAATACAAACCCAAAACTCTAAGAAACAAAGCAATAAGATATCTTTTAAGGAAAAAAAAACCAACAAGAACAACCAAAAAGCTACAAGTGATAAAACAAAACAAAAACTTTAAAACATGCTAAAAAGCTAATACCAAAAACAAAAAGTAAAGAAACAAATAACCTAAAACTTAAAAAAAACAAATACGAATTTTAAAAAACTTCTAATATAAAATGCCAAAACATGAAAAAGAAAAAGACAAATAAGCACATTCCTAAAAAAATAAAAATAAAAAATCCTTCACTATTAAATGGAAAAAGATTTGAAAAAAAAAAAAAATACCAGACGCTAAATTATCACAAAATGAATAAAAATAAAAAAACTTCCACAAGAGAAATAAAAATATTAAATTGTAAAAAAATAAATAAATGAATAGAATAAAACTAAATAGATAAGTAAATCCAAAACAAAAAAAACAAAAAGATAAAAACATCGAATAGCCATTGCAAAACAAGTCTATGTCCTCATCAACATCAAGATGAGAATTCTTGGCACAAAATTATCAGACACACAGTATCAAAGCTTGCTTCCCACTAACCTCTCTCCATTTACCAATTCTTACTTATTAATCCATTGGCATTTATTGCCAGGCCATCTAATTTCTAATCTTCCACATAAAAGAAATATGTGCTTCCCTCATATACGCGTCTTTTACCATTTTTTTTCCTCCCCTATCTTAATTCCTTCATTTCTTTTAGCCTTCATCCATTCACATTTGTTATTTTCTCTTGTATAGCATGATTTTATTGAAAGACTCAAAGAAGGCCAAAAAAAAAAAAAAAGCGACAGAAAAAAAAAAAAAGGTTTTTCTCAGTTGAACAGCAAGTTAGTACTAAGCATCCGTTTCATCCTGATTTTAGTCATTCCATCTAAAAAGCTTTTTTGTACAGGAAAAAATAGAAAAAAAATAAAATAAAATACCAAAAAACAAGAAAAATAAAGCAAAGAAAAATATTCTATTCGAGGATTAGTCGCTTGTTTCATCCTTCCATCGGCAATTGGCAATCATGGCCACAATCAACCTGAGTCTGAAAATGCTTAGAAGACCCTACAATCTCGGATGACAGGTATTGAAATCTTAGATGTCTGTAGACCCCAGTATTTCTCAACATCCAATCACACCATGACATCATATTCCAGCATGTTCGTAAAATAAAAATCAGCCTATAATCTAAATCACACCTGGTATCACTAATGGTGGATAATGCCCATGGCAAAAACAGAATATAAAAGGTGTGTTCGTATGGGAGTTACTGTCATGCTGATTGCTAAATGAATATGAATATTGAATTAAAGGTCTCCAAGCTGGAAACTGTAGTGCTAACAGAATACTGCCTTGTTGTTGCCACAGTTAAAATGCTTTGTTCTTTTACCATTCCAGAATCTACACCTTGCCTATCTAGAATGTTTTTTTCTTTTACCCGGAAGTCTAGGATCTACATCTTGTCTAGCTAAAGTTTCCTTCTTTTACTCCTCAGTCTAGGATTGAGACCTTGTCAATCTAAAATGTTTTCTTTTACCCCATGTCCAGGATATACCCTTTGTCCAGTAAATATGTTTCTTTCTTTTAGCCCTCAGTCCAGGATCTTTGAGCTCTCAAAGTAGTTTCTTTTAGTAGTAGAGAGAAACCTTTGTTTTGAATTCAGAGTTTTTCTTTTCTTAGACTGGTTGCCATACCAAAGTTAAAGATCCCATTCTTCCTTACTATTTACCCATAACTGGAGGGAGAATAGTTGGATTCATACCTTTCCTATTAGTGCTATGTGAAATACAAACAGTCATGTCCAGGATTTGAACTTGCCTTGTCCATTTCTTTCTATGGTAACCATTACACCACTAAGCTCAAACTCTAGGATTTTTCAGTTAATCTTGGAGTGCTAATAATTTATTGTAGGCAGATTAGATTTCTGCCCTTACAGGTCAAGTAATAATTGTAATGGCTGCCTCTTAAGCATGGCACAATGAATTAGCTAGGCATCATAAGTTTCAATGTAAGAATACATATTGGGTGCCAATTATGGAAGCGCGTGCTGTAATGGTTAAAGTCATGGGAAATGGACTCGTCGCCCCGAGTTCAAATACTGGCCATGATAATTGCTTTCAATTAGCGCTAATACTCTTGGGAAGGTAGGAATCCTACTCTCCCTCCAGCTATGGGTAAATTTACTGGGCTCTTTAACCTTGGTTAGGCAACCGGTCTAGGAGAAGGAAAACTTTAAATTCAAACCTGTTAAACTCTGCTTAATAAATTGACCTTGTGTCAGTCCCTGCTCGTGCGGAGGGGTTGGTAAATATACATATTGGGTGCCACACTTCAGTCCTTCACTTTCACAATACAGATCTATTCTAGTAGGGACGACAGATACAATCAAATCATGGAAAATAATTTTTTAATTGTTCAGCATTTCACTTGAGAATGTTTCTTTTGCTGTCTTTCTTTCATATCTTATATTACATTACCTTCTGGATGGTAATAGGTCTTGTGGTTTCTTGGATTTTATGGCATGTTGGATTTCATGCCAAAGACGTTTTGTTCTTTTCATGCTTGATGAGTATTCAATTTTTTTTTCTTAACTCAATTTTTTTTTCATAACTCAATTTTTTAACACATGTTTTTTAAACTCATGTTTTAGAATTTAACCCATATATGAGACCCAAAAGGGTAATACCACTCCAGGTCAGAGTGTTACGTTACGCTCTCAATTCCGAATGGAGTGATGACGTGTTAATAGTAGAATTGTATACTTATCTCACTTCTGTGCTACATGGTGAGGTTCAAATCTTGGTTGCTGGGCTGATGCTGAGTTGACTGATAATTCCTTGTTGTTTGGAATCTGGAAACCAACTGGGGGATATCTTGTCTTGTGCCATTTAGATTTTTTAGTAATAACACAAGGCCACCTTTTTTCATAAGAATTTTATTTCCCCCAAAGTCACAACTGCAGAGAGCACATCTGGCTCTCTCCACACATCGTACCAGACTCATTCCACACTCTGACCTCTCACTCCTCCTTCTCCCACATCTCATGACTTGTCCAATAGAAACAATGCCATGTGGCCTCAAGATGATTCATCCTTAAACTTTTCCATACTCATCTAACATGTAATTCTTGCTAAAAACTTTTCCATGATAATTTACATGTCAGTGTTACACACATGCCTCCCCCCCCATTATGTTACGAGAGTAGACATGGGAATAATGGTGATGAAGAAGTACTCCACACTCTCAGTGCTCCAAAATTTAAACTTTACTATTAGATGCACCTTAACATCATAACCAGGACACTAAAACCCTCAGCCATTGCCTTCTTGCACATATATGATAAAAAGGGTTTGCCATAAGTGCGATAGTATTGGGAAAATCATGTAGCTGCTTGGGCTTTACGTGACCAAGTGAATGGTTCGGAGAGGGCTGCTCCAACTGCTTGTCTAGCCTAAGTAAGGGCCAAAGTGGATTGTTCCAGGTCATGGACTGCCACAGCCAACAAAGCAGGATGCTAATAGGAGCTTAGTAGTTCTTCCAACTTTCTTACCACTTTTCTTGTTTTAAGGAGGGATGTGGTCTAACAGTAATCTTATATTCTGCAACCTGAATTCAAATCCTGAATGAGGCTGTTTGCAGTTCATCATCATCAGCTCATGCTAACAGCACAGATTCCCATGACTCTCTCTCATCAACTGTCCCTATTTGTCATCACACCTGGTGGGTCTTCCAAACAGCATCAAGTATCTACACAGAGCTAATTGATGTATCTTTTTTGCTGGTGTATCCATATGTAGGTGTCCACAGGAAAACCTTCACTTACTTCTCCAGCATGTTTTGTTCTTTTTATTTGTCTTTTTTGGACCATATGAAATTTAGGCACCCCTTTTGCTTTGCTGATACATAAGTACATTTTTTTCATTTACACCATCAACACCCGGTTGTTTGTTAGGGGTTAGTTTTATAATTAAAAAAAAAACTCTAAAAATCGTCTGTTATCAAACAACCGGATGTTGACGGTGTAAATGAAAAAATATACTTATGAATCAGCAAAGCAAAAGGGGTGCCTAAAGGTCATATGGTCCGTTTTTTTTTGTATGTGATAGGAGGTAAGTAGCCAGGGTGTTGTTTCGAGGATTTGTTCAAGACAGCATGTAGCATCCTTGTGTAGTTTCCATCCAGCTTTTTCTCTAAGCGTTTCAGGTATGAATCCATCTTTTCTCCTCTCAGTTAAAATTTGACATTTTGTTACATCCTATTAATGGGTAGGTGAATGCAAATATCAAATTTGCCCAGGGGAAAATACAGATTGTACTATGGTGGTTGTTAATGAGAGGATATATATATATATTGGTAATTACAACAAACACACCATAAGGTCACATATATTAAGACAGAAAAATAAATAACTCATAAATTCAACAAGTAATATGTGTATTAAAACAAATAGATTACAGTAGTCAAGAATACTGATCCAAGTCCTGCAGAATATGCTTTTTTAAAAGTTCATGTAATTAGAAAAAGAAAGTGTTGAGTTAACTCCAAATGAGAAAGAAAGGGTAATGCTTAATACATCAGCAGTGAAGTAACTTTTAAAGAGAGAAAGATATAGCTTGCACCTTCAGCTGTAGGCAAATATTTTGGAGTCGAGCGACATGGACTAATTTAGGCATGTTTGTCTTCTGAATTTTTTTTGAAAATCTTCATTTTTTTATAGGACTCCATAGGATTGAAATTGTTTTTTTTTGTTTTTTGATTTATTTATTAGGTGCGAACCTTCTGATTGGTTGAAAATTATCATTTCTATTTTTCTTCTTTCTACCTGCGCTGATCCTATGTGTAGACTAGTTATTTTCGTCATTTTATTTCTGCTTTCAAAGCTTTAACTTCCAGCTCACCACAGTACTAAATATATACTGACCTAGTTGAAAGCTTTGGTTTATTGTTCTAAATTGTTAGTTAAGAACTATTAATGGACCTGTGAGCAGTAAGATAATGTCTGAAAAGAGAACTTATGAATTTTATGAGAGTATAGGAAATGCTATACACACCATAGATGTGAAAACAGAAAAAATAATATATAAACAATACTGATATTATAGTACTCTTGTTCCTTCATCTTCTGACCATTCTCATCTTGCAACACCCTCAGGTTAAAAATGAGACCGACCAAATCATCAAGATAAAATGCCAAATTGAAAATCCTGATTTTCAGGTGTTGCTTATCCATCAAATTCTTATCTGTTATGACTGTGGTCACCTCAGCTAAATAATGGAGCTTTCTGTTTTTATTATAAATAAAAAAGGGAAGAAAAGGGACATTCTACACAGAAAAATATAATAAGAAAGAAAGAGAGAAGGGGAAAGAAAGAGAGTAGGGGAAAGATAGAGAGAGGGGGTGAGTGAACAGAAGTGATATCACTAATCTGTTTCAATTGAACATAATAAAAAGAAAGAAAAAAAGTGTGATAGAGAGAGAGTTGAATCAAGATTATAATACTTTTTACTCATTGAACTATTACGCAATAGCTCTTAAGTAAACATATCAAACTTTGTAATAATTAAATTATCATACTGTGGTATATCCACAGGTTATGCCAGAACTGATAATTTCTATAGGAGTTCAAAATGATAATAATAATAATAATAATAATAATAATATCAGAAATAGACTTTGAATAAATGTCTTGTAGATCAAAATTGGAATAAAATAGAAAATAGAAAATAGAAAACAACTGCAGGTTTTGTTTGAGAAAAATCTATGCAGAAATATTCTTTTTGCTCTCGTTCAACTCTTTGTATTTGACCAAAAATAAAAGTAATTCAGAATCATACAGCGAATCTTCAACAATTAAAATCAAGTGTTTCATCTATCTAGAAATCAGCTTTATAACGGTACTCACTCATCATAGTGACCTTTCTCTTTTTGTTTAACAACAGAAGGCTATAAAAAAGAAAGTCTTATTGAATCCCAAGACAAATTCTCTTTTCATACAGTAGCAATTCAAGAAGGGGGAAAAAAAATCAACCGAGAACAAAGACATATATAAAAGCAGCAGAAAAAAATGCAGGCCAAACTTAACAAGCCTTGTATATACATATATATACATATACATATATATATAGTGTCTGACCTATTTAGGTCCTTATATATATATATATATATATATATTAAAAATAATTGTAAACAGGCTGGTCCCCCTGATAATGCCAAGAGTATTTTTTCATAGCTCGACTACATAAATGCAGAAGCTATACCTATAATATAAAATAATAATCATAAACAAGTCGGTCCCTACAACTATAAGTTGAAAGGAAGGCAGAGCTGGTTAAAAGAACAATCTTATAAATGGACGTCGGCTACATCCCCATGATTAAGTTTCATGCAAATGCATTGCTTAGGTGGGTAGATATAATAGTAGTTATGGTGAATGTTGTGTGTGTGTATATATATATATATATATGAATTAATATTGATGATATAGTTTGCTATATTCATAAGTAAAGAGTGCTCAATATCATTGTTAGAGCATGTATATCTAAGTAAGGGTAGCAAAAACATGAAGAAAAATGGCACTTGGTAACTGGGTGATTCCATGTCAAATCATCCAGGCCATGTCACCCACCCACTTCAATTTTTCTGAAATTGTGTCCAACTGTGGACTATCATAAAGTTAGCCAATCCCAACTATCTTTTCGGTACAAATCATGTTCACTATATATGAAATAATAATAGAAAAAATTGTTGCCATAGATGAAGTGCCACATTGGGATATTGATCTTGCTATGAAAAAAGTCAGAAATCATCAATCACTTAAAATTGGTTGACCTTAAGACTTTTTCGATAGCAATTCTGGATTCCTTGGTTGAAAATGCTTTTATAAACCAATTTTTAGTAGTAGGGAAGCTCTAGAACTCATTTTACAGATAAAAATAGGTTACAAAAAGTCGCCATTTTTCGTGACACCCCTCAAATTTGGAGAGCTAAAAATCAACATAACTGACAATTTCTGGAATTAGAAGGTCAAATTTAGAGGATTGTCTAACGTTAACGTAGTCCACACATTTCAGAAAAATTGAAGTGGGTGGGTGACAATTTTACTTTTTTCTGGATGATTTCACATGGAATTACCCAACTGACAGTTTTCACCTATGTGATGTTCAAACCAATCTTAGTTTGAAAATCACATAGGTGAAAAACTGTCAGTTACCAAATACTATTGATTTTATGTCTTTGCTACACTAACTATATATATATATATATGTAGTTAGGGTAGCAAAGACATAAATTCAATAGTACTATATATACATAGGTAGGATAGGCATATTATATATATATATATATATATATATAGTTAGGTTAGCACAGACAGAAAATCAATAGTACTTGGTAACTGCCAGTTTCTCACTTATGCCATAGGTGAGAAAATGTCAGTTACCAAGATGCACACTGTGGAGACGTGATACGTCGAAACACTGTGTCTGTGGATAACTGAATATATATATATACAAATATATATGTATGTATTTACTAAGGTCAATTTCTTAAGTGGAGTTTAACAGGTTTTAGGTTGGTTGGTTGGTTTATTAATTTTAACGGCATATCAACCCGTCCAGGGTTATATCATGCCTAGCGGTTGGGTTGTTATACATATTGTGTATTCATATATATACATTTAGTAATTGGTTTTAACAATGTGTTAGCATTATTGGGAATCATACTGTATGCCATTAATTTGTTTCATGTCTATATTCTATGGTATAATTTTATTTCCCTCAAAAAGGAGAAAATATCCTCTATGTTAACATTTTCAAATAGGTCCTTCATATTGTTTGCTTTAAAATAATGGTTTCTGATGGAGCAAAAAATCTGCATTCCATCAATAAGTGTTTGACTGTCTAGGGTGTTTGACATGTTTCACATTGTGGTTTTTTCTTGTTCGAGTATATAAGAGTGTGTTAGTTTTGTATGACCAATGCATAATCGGGACATAATGACTTGTTCCTTTCTAGACTTCCTTAAAGTTGGTCTGCAGCCTCCCAAAGTCGGTTTGATTAGGAAGAGTTTATTGTGGATACAGCTTTCTTCTAGATAAGACCAAGGTTAAAAAGCAAAGTCTATCCTACTATCTACCCATAACTGGAGGGTGAATAGTTGGATTCATACCTTATTAGTGCTATGTGAAATGCTAACAGCCTCATCCATAATTTGAACTCGTCCCATTTTGTCCATTTCTATGATGGTAACCATTACACCACATGCCTATATATATATTTGTAAATTTTTGGGTATACAGAATTTTATTAGTGCTTTAAAAAGATCCACTAAAAGATTCATTGTATAAAAAAGTGTATATATTTTACAATAGAAGGAAGGGGGCAAAGGCAAAAAAGATAAAATACAATAAAATATATACACTTTTTTATACAATGAATCTTTTAGTGGGTCTTTTTAAAGCACTTATATATATATATATATATATATATATATATATATATATTGCTAAGACTATATCTTTACATTTTCAAAAACCTTTCACTGCCTGAAAATTGCTCTACTTTATAAGTTTAAAGAGCATGAAATCAATATAGTAGCAGATTTATTTCCATACAAATAAATATATATATTCATTATTATTATATATATATATATATATATATATATATATATATATAGAGAGAGAGAGAGAGAGAGAGAGAGAGAGAGAGATTGTGCGTAAAATAATTTTCAACCATTTAATTAAAAAAAACTATTTAAGATAATAACAAAAAAAATCTATTATTGTAGAAATTTAGAAGACATTTTAGACAATCCATCTTTGATTGGTACAAGAAATTTGAAACAACAGGATGTTAAAAGTCACAAGAGTCTATCAGTAACAATGAAACATTTAACATTCATTCAATTTTTATCGGTTTGCACTGATTAAAAATAAGATCTTAAGTAGCTTACAATTTGTCTTTGTAGTCGAGAAGAAGTTAGACCTGACAAGAGGCTCAGAGTTTGATGCATTTGCCACAATACTCTTGCAATAAATGCCATGCTTGTGCAAAGAGTTACGTCCTCTTGACCAATAATAAATTTACTTAAAAAAAATATATTGGAAACTGTAATACTATGAAAATGCATTACAAATAAATTTATTAAAAAAAATATATTGGAAATTGCGTTACTATGAAAATGCATTGCAAATGAATTTACTATGAAAATCATATTGGAAATGCTGTTTAATTTTTTGCCTACCAAATTTCCCCACACTTGTACTAAATTTTCTTGGTATTTTTAATTGTATGGTACCTCATTGCACAAATAGCAAGTACCAGTCTCAGGGTTGGTTCACAGACAAAACAAAAGATGGCAGGGGTGATTTTTCCATGTAAACAAAAGTGACACGTGTGAGAGCCATTGCAGAGCAGATATGTGTCAGCCCTCATGCTGATTTGCATAGGACTTATACTAATTGGTTGTTGGCCAATGGTCATCATGCTTACCTGGTTGTTCTTATGGCACATCAACCCTTTTTATGTCTTAACTCTTTGACTACACTCACAGTGGCTCCCTCACTACTGCGAATCTACAATAAACAGCAGACAGATCCTGAATTTAATTCTACTTACAGGTACTGCTCACAATTTATGACTCCTCATAAATTGTAACAACTGCATAGATCATATTACCCAATCTGTGCTACTCATACGCTGAGTTGACAGGGACCAGTATCAAACTAAGAACCTTGCGATTCTTAGGTGGGTGCTCTACTGAGTTAAACCAGTTGCTTAAGTGGTCACCCAATTAAGTATTGAACAGGCTTATGCCTTCCTGGAGAGAGAGAGAAAGAGAGAGTCATAAAACAGAGGGATTTTATCATGTAGTAGATATGCCTGACATGTGAACAGATTGAAGACAAGGTGGATTAATAGTTTTTGGAAGCATTACATCTTTTTTGCAACAGTCTTAAAACACAAAATTTACATACTATTTAGAGCAAACACATGGACATGTTCACCCAAAAATGCAACAAGCTCGCAGCAAGAATAAGCTCACATTAGGAGAAACAAAATTATAAACAAATTCACATTTCAATGATATTTCTCTGTAACGGCAAAAAAATACATTAGTTTAGACTATAGATATATCTTACATTCAGTCATCCCTTTCCAAATACGGAGAGGCAGGTGGTTGGAATAAAAGTTGATTATATACTTCTCATGTATAATAGGGACTGTATTGAGTTACAGCTTGCCTCTTTGTCTGCCAACTGGATGGTAGTTTGAATCCCACTGTGACTGTGAGTATCATATTGCTTCTACAAAATCAGGAGGATAACTTCTACATCTGCTAGGTGCCATGCACCACCTCGAATATATGACATGCTTCCCCCCTCTACTACATGTCAATTTTCATAAAGTAGCATTTATACAAAATAGATGTAACCTGCACTTCTAGGCTCCCCTGTTGAGGGAATAGTACATGCTGGCTCTGAATATGCACCCCTAACTTCTGGGCTGAAAAATCTGAAAAAATAAAGCGTGTTAGACACAATTATGGATGGGGGGAGTCCTCGTGGCATAATGGCTAACAAGCTGGACTGTGGCATCATACTAAGTTAGTTTGAACTCCAGTCACATTATTACATTCAATTTTGGACTAATACCCTTGGGAAAGGTATGAACCTCTCATCCCCCAGCTATGGGTTTATGGGGAGTGGTTTGGTTCATTCGTATTTGTATTTTATCCCCCAATACAGCTGGTCTTCTTTCTTGTGGGTTAGTAAGCTTAAATGGAATTTAGTGAAAGAAGCGACGGAACAAGGACAAGGATAACCTTCCAACCCCATAGGTTAAATAGTACAACTACTGTTCTTTTAAAAGGATAGCTTTGGGATTAAATAACCCATGAAAATGTATATGCCATTAAACAAAGAAACCAAACTAAAATCTAAATTAAAGAACAGAGAGCCAAGAAGTCTGAGGTTCTAACCTGTGTACCTATTTGGTTTAGGCTTATTATGTAGCAAGATGGGGATAATCCTGAGTTTTGCGAGAACTACTATTAGTGTTGACCGGAACCAGAAGGCACGTGGTGACGTGGAACGACGAAGAAAAATACCGGCCTCTTTTTTGCTTTCAGATGTGTAGGGTACGGCCCGGACCTCCGGTTCTAGAGTGGGATCACAGTAATTTAACAGTGTTCTCTCTCTCTTTTCTCTGCCTTTCCTCCTCTCCGAAACAGAGCCCAGGATACGAGCCTGGAAATAAAAACTAAGCAGCTTGTGATGATATATTTCTCGCGTTGTACTTTTTTATCGACAAGATGACCGCCACGTGCCAAACACCTTTTTAGTGTCGTGAATTTGGAGGCACATTGACAAGACCCGCTATACGACATATATTGCTATTAGAACGTTACGTATATCCGTTTTAGCACTGTGAATATATCACTACCGCCACATTACAATTACCATAAACTCAAAGGGGGATAAGAAAAAATATTCCTGACTTCCGCCTAGGATAAATAGACATTTTACTTAGCCGCTCTCTTATGTCTTAGTGGGGGGGTCTCTGTGGTGTAGGGGTTAATATACTAGACTGCAACATCATAGTAAGCAAGTCTGAACTCCAGTCACATTATTATATTCACTTTTGAACTAATACCCTTGAGAAAGGTATGAACCCCCTCATCCACTGAGCTAGAGGTTAAATAGTACTTCTACTCTTCTACAAGGATGGCTTTGGCATTAAATAATCCTCACAGTTTTATATGCCATTAAACAAAGAAACCAAAGCAAGCAAATAATTACAGTACTCTAAAATCAGCAAGGGGGATAACTCTTAATACAAAAAAAGAACTAACAAAATGAATATGGCTAGTGTGAATGCTAAAGTCAAGTATCAATGAGATTAACAGCAAGTCAGAGATTTGCTTTGCTGCTTCTTTGAAGGTCGTGTGTTATTAGAACTTTTCTTATCAGAGGACAAGCACAGGAGGAATCCTCCGGTGCTTTTTCTGGAGATTCTTGTCAACATTTTTGCAAACTTCTCTTGCTTTTCTGTTCTATCTCTCTTTCTTTCAAAGCTTTTCACCATTTTTCTTTTCTTTTGTATGCATTTTCCTTTTTTTTTTCTTTCACCATCTTTTTTTAAATTTCTTTATTTACACATCTATTTCTTTAAGTCAATCTCTGCTTTTAAAGAGTTTTCTTTCTTTCTTTCTTGCCTTTGTTTTTTTCTTTCTTTCTTGACTTTGTTTTTCCTTCTTTCTTTTTCTTTCTCTCCTTTCATCATTTTTACTTTCTTTTTCTTTCTTTAATTTGTTTTTTCTTTCTTTCTTTAATTTGTTTTTTTTTCTTTCTTCACTTTGTTTTCCTTCTTCTTTTTCTTTCTCTCCTTTCATCATTTTACTTTCTTTTTCTTTCTTTAATTTTTTCTTTCTTTTTTTTTTTCTTTCTTTCTTCACTTTGTTTTTCCTTCTTTCTTTTTCTTCTTCTACTTCATATTTTTCTTTTTCTTTCTTTACTTGTTATCCTTTTCCTTCTTTCACCTCTCCTTTTCTTTCTTTCTTCATTTTCTTTCTTTCTTTTTATTTTTCTATAATTATTCTTTTGTTTCTTTCTGTTTTTTCCTTGACATTTACTAAGTATAACTTATTCTGGCACAAGGCAACTAGCGTAGAGAGCCTTTACTTGATTTTCTATGACCTTTTATCTTTTCTTATACATATCTTTTTCTTTTTCCAATTTCTCTTTTTCCATGCTTTCTATCTCATTTTGAAGCCTACAACCTCCTCTCTTTCCTTTTTTTCTTTTGTATTTTCTTTCTTTACTTTCTTTTTCTTCTTCCTCATCTTTTTTTTTCTTTACTTTCTTTTTCCTCATCTTTTTCTTTTTCTTACTTTTCTTTCTTTTCTTTTTTCATCTTTCTTTCTTTTTCTCTCTTCTTTTTTCTTTCTTCACTTCATTTTTTCTTTGTTTTTCTTCTTTCTTTTTTCTTTTCTTTTCTTTCTCTTTCTCTTTTCTTTCTCTTTTTTCTTTCTCCTTCTCTTTCTCTTTTTCTTTTCTTTCTCTTCTCTTTTTTTTCTTTTTTCTTTCTTCACTTTTTATCATTTTCCTTCTCTCTTCACTCCTTTTCTTTCTGTCTTTCTTTACTTTTTCTTTCTTTCATCTATTTATTTTTTCATTCTTTCTCATTTCACATTTTCTTTTTATCTTTTTCTTATTTTAATTATTTTTCTGCTTCTTTTTATTTCTCTTTCACTTCATTTCTTTTTTTAATTTATCATTTTAAAATCTTTCAACAATTTTTTTTCTTCTTCTTCTTTCTTTGGTTACCTATTTGTTTTTTTGGGTTTTTTTTTACGTTTTTCTGGTTTTAGAAAATTTCTTTGGAATTGTCAAGTTAAATTCTTCTTTTTCCAGTTTTTTGTCTGTTTGCAACTTTGTTTTATCAAAGAAACAATTCTTTCCCCAGAAAAAAGCAAGAAACAAAAAAAAAACAACAAAAAAAACTGGATCTTACAACTTACTTCCTGCGTATACACCTGTAAATGATTCAATGCACTTGAGAATGCACTTATGTGTGAATAAATGTATATGCAGGTGCACAAGAAGTCTAAAATGCATTTCCAACTTAGGTTTATACTTGTATTAGTTGTAGCAGTAGTAGTAGGTGTCTGTGGAATGACCTATTGTCAATATCAGCCAAACATTGAGGGAGTCTATCTACTTTTCACTAGCACTAGACCAGGGATATTATTTTGTTAAGTTGGAGCACCACACTTACCATCAGTTCCCAGATGCTTTACCACACAGATTAGATTACCCAAGCTGTGCTACTCATACGCTATGTAGCTGGAGACCAGTATCAAACCTGAAATTTATACGTTTACTGAGTGCTGAAAAACCAATGGAAAAAGTGTGTGGACCACAAGGTGAACTATGTTGAAATATAAACCTTAAAATGTTTGTGTCAAATAGAGTTCTTATTTTTTCTATTAAAACCATACATGGGACCCTAACAGGTACTACCACTTTAAGTCAGAGTAGACCTGGGAGTAATGTTAGATTTTACGGCATGTCAACCCTTGTTGGGTTATTTTAAGCCGAAGACGTTTTCTTTCATTCATTCTTTATGAGTATTCAATTTTTTTTTAAACTCAATTTCTAACACGTTTTTTTAAACTAACTTTTCTATTTAACCCATAGACGGCATCCTCACAGGTACTACAACTCCAAGTCAGAGTGGACCTAGGAATAATGCTGATGAAGGGGTACTCCACATTCCCCAGAGCTCCAGCAATGTAACTTCATTATTTATGCAGTTTAATGTCATACTTGGGACAATAAGACACTCAGCCTCTGCCTTCTAGCACATATATAATAAAAAGAGTTGGGTAAGGTTAATAGGGTTGGGACAATCATGTAGCTACTAGGACTTTAAACGTGATCAGCCAATAGACCACCCGTCTAGCCTAAGTAAGAATTAAAGTGGAGTGTTGCAGGTCATGAACTATTCAACCACCAGTATTCCATCCTTAAGCATTAATGTTCACAATCCCTGGTCATTGGGTGGATTTTACCTCTCTGCTGTTGGCGTATTCTACAGCCCTAATTGACAGGGTGAAAAAATGATGAGTGTTTAGTCTAAACTATTGGTAACTGCCAGAGACTAAAAATGATTGATTAGAGTCAAGTCTCAATAAAAGCAGTGATTACCAAAGTTAAGCAGCAATGAATGTGTTCAATGCTTAATTGGGTTACCACTTAAGCAACAGCTGGTACTGTAAGCAATCGGAGTCCATTGCTTATCAAAATGAGTTGATTTCAAATTAAATGACCTGAAAAGGGTCGATATGCTATAAAACAAAACAACCAACCAGAAAATAACTAATAGGTTGTTGTAGTCTAATAAATTAGGCATTGTCAGAAATGAATAAAAAATGATGGTGTTTGTAGTCTAATCAATATGTAACTGCTATAGAGTAAAAACAACTAATAAGTATGTGTAGTCTATGTTGAAATTCATATATATATATATTTACCAACCCCTCCACACGAGCAGGATGCGACATAAGGTCAATTTCTTAAGCGGCGTTTAACAGGTTTGAATTCAGAGTTTTCCTTCTCCTAGACTGGTTGCCTAACCAAGGTTAAAGAGCCCAGTCTGCCCTACTATTTACACATAGCTGGAGGGAGAGTAGGATTCATACCTTTCCCGAGGGTATTAGCGCTAAGTGAAATGCAATTAGCACGTCCAGGATTTGAACTCTGGATGACGAGTCCATTTCCCATGACTTTAACCATTACACCACGCGCTTCCTACTGCTGTTGAAGTTCATATAAGTTGATCAGTATTCAGCTGTGCTGTAAGTTGAATTTATTCAGAGAATCCACAGTTGGTAGGTGGTTTAAATAGCAGCTTAGGATATTCCACTGTGTACCTTGGCCAAGCTCATTCTCAGAACTGATTGGCTGTAGTGTGGATACTTTAATCATATATACCCAACACATGACTGTGTTCTGGTAGTTGGTACAGAGCCTGTATTCGATTACAGTCTGTCTGGTGACTGGATGCTAGTTACAGCCTTCCTGTGATGGTGAGTATGATGTTGATTCTACTGTCTAATAAGTAAGGCACTGTCAGAAACAAATAAAATATGATGGTGTTTGTAGTCTAATCAATATGTAACTTCAATAGACTCAAAATAACTAATAGGTTTGTGTAGTCTAATAAGTAAGTAATTGTAAGAGACAATGTCATTTGTATAATTCCCAGTAAATTACTATCCCCCCAATCAAGTGTATGTTCCAAATATCTATAGGCCATTATTTTATTATGAAATACCTTTCTGTATTAATAATGATTATAATATATTAATATTATTAATAATGATTATATTTAAAATATCATTACAATTATCATAACTAGCTGAACCAATCTTTATTCCAGGCCTTTCGTTTAGCTCAGTTGTTAGAGCATTCGCCTAGGAATCATGAGGTTCCTGGTTTAATATCAGATCCCACCAACTCAGCACATGTGTAATACATATTGGGTAATCTGATCTGTGCGGTAAGATGGGTAGCTGACGGTAGGTGTGACACATCAGATGCAAAAACAATCTCCCCAGTCTAGCGCTAGCAATAAGGGGATAGACTCCCTCTCTGATACTGACAATAGGCTCTATACCAACTTTACTCTCTTTTATTATATTATATATATATATATATATATATATATAAAATAAGACAGTGTGTGGTTATCACTATCTCACTGGGTGAGACAGTGTTGTACCAATATATGTGGTATTATTAGAAGAGTGCTCAATATCTGTGATAGAGCTATTATATAACAATAATAAACTAATATATATTAGTTTTTGTATACATATTTATTTACAAGTGTTATAGGTGATATAACCTATGTACATAAATGGAATGTGCCGACTACTACTATAAGTAGCAGGGACAATTGTGGTTTGACACAAGCAACATGAGTCAGTTCGCAACTGTATGGTCAGATGCAACTCCACTTTCTTTTCTGTAATTTCTACTCATTTTTGTTCCATACATTTGCATCCATTTTCACCAGTTGTTTGTCTTATTTTTTACCATTTAAAACCCCACAACAAGGATGTTCAGTTGTGACCTTTAAGTTTCATGCACATCCTGACATAGTATTCTTCAGGCAGGAAAATAAAGATTTTGAGAAAAATCAAAAAATTGAAAATATATTAAATACTGTTTATGTTTGTGCATATGTTTGCGTGTCAACACGCACAGATGCATATACATGCAGTGCCACCCTCACAAATATACACGTGCACAAAGGCTTTGTGTAGATTATCTATTGATGTGTGAGGGTTTATGTGATTATTAATGTGTGTGTGCATTGTTATACATGTGTATGCATACTGATAGACAATTAAGGTCATAAGTATTGGGCATCCAGCAAGGATCAAACTCACTTATACATATTTGTTTGCATATATATATATATATATTATATATTATATATATATATATATTAATGTGTATGGTTTTCTAGTATACTAGAAAAAGTAATAGTAATCCAACGTACAGTGTTATTAGAAGAGTGCTCAATATCTGTGATAGAGCGTTGATAGTTCAATGAGAAATTGAAATATATATATATATATATATATATATATATATATACGCACATATATATATATATATATATATATATATATTATGGACTCTCTTGTCGATTTTCGACGCATGAGGGTTCACACACAATGAACACCCACACAGTGATTTGTTTATAGTGGTGAAGGCTTGTGTTGTACCATCCACACTTTTTGGCACAGTCGAAAGGAAAGAATTGGTGCATCAAGGGTTGCCACAAACCCAATCAACGACCGACCTCAGAAATTTTGAATTCAGAGTTATCCCTCTCCTAGACTGGTTACCTACACAAGGCTGAAGGGCCCAGTCTGCCCTACTATTTAACCCATAACTGGAGGGAATTTTGAATTCAGAGTTATCCCTCTCCTAGACTGGTTACCTACCCAAGGCTGAAGGGCCCAGTCTGCCCTACTATTTAACCCATAGCTGGAGATATATATATATATATATATATATATATATATATATATATATATATATATATAAATACACATTAACACATACAATATATATATATAATCTATATATACATACACATTACACACACATACACACATCTATATAGTCTATATATACATACACATTACACACACATACACACATCTATATATACATACACATTACACACACATCTATATATACATACACATTACACACACATCTACATATATATATACATACATACATACATGCATATACAGATAAGAGGAGAGAGAGAATGTGATAATATACCCAACTATATTGTTTGAGTATTCACAGAGCATGATCACCCCTTAATAATATCATTTATTAATACAGTATGGTATAAAAATTCACAATTACAGCTTCATTTTCAGGAAGACTTATGATTGCGATTATTTGAATTCTGTCCTTCTTTCTTAGAGAGTTCATTGCAAACATAAACCAGAAGAGTGTTGTTGTTGTTGTTGTTGTTAACTATCTACATTTAAGTGTATGGCTTCTTGCAATGAACAACAAACTTTGACAAAGATGTTGCTGCTCTCACAATGAGATCGTAGAATTCTCTTTTGAAAATATGAATCAGTTCATCCCAGAAAAATTAAATGCTTCATTTCTTGTGATGATAAACATAATGTTGCACTGATATTTCATCAGTCATCAGCATAGCCTTATTTAACTGAGACATATGAAAAATCTTTTAAAATGATACTTTAAATACACATGCACACCATCCACACACTGACACACAGCACTTATATATATATATATATATATATATATATATATATATAAGATAAATCTAATGTGTCAGACGAACCTACTAAAAGTTTCGCTTAATGCTCTTCAGGGCTAAGATCTGACTTTTTTTTTCTTCCCGGTTGATGTTTGGTAGTATATTTTTACAATCAAACTATTTGCTGGTTTTTTTCTCACCGCGAGGATTTACCAACAAGTTTGGTATATTAAATTATATATATATATATATATATACTAATCCTATTAGTAAACACTTGCGGTAAGAAAAAAGACAGCAAATAATTTGTTAGTAAAAAAATATACTACCAAACCTTGCCTGGGAAAAGAAGTGAAAAAAAGAAAAAAGCAAGAGAGTTGAACCAACCAAAAATAATCGATGAACACTATAACATTTGGCCAAAATAAAAGAATATATTTGCCGCTAGGATTGTCAGAGTCAGATTCTTACCCTGATAAGCAAAACTATTAGTTGGTATACCTGACTCATTAGGATATATATATATAAAAATGGGTGACTTATCGGGGACATTATTTCTTTTAATCATTTTCATTCCCATTCAGTGATCTGCTTTCATATGGAAATTTTATAAAAATATATATAAATATATATATATATATATATATATATACCGACAACCCAATTTGATGCCCTCACCATAGACACACACACACACAAAGCAATTCTACACCAAAAGAAGACCACAGAATATTTCTCTGAATTTTTTAGATGAGTCTTATAATTTGGATTATTAAGACTATTGTCCTCGTTATATACTGGGGTTTTCACGCTACCCAATCAGCATATAATGTTATATACCTTTCTTTAATTCTTACTTCTTCTAGACGTCTTCTCTTCTGGTCGGCTTTGCTATTCTGATCGTCTATCTTCTAACATCTTGGTCTGGTCTTGTCGTGGTGTTTCTTGGGGACTTCGGGTCTGGTTTCTGTTGGGATTTCTCCTTATCAGAAGCCCTGCGTCATTGTTAGTTTTTAGGTAATAAACACAAGACTTCGATTTACATTGATGTTACTTTATTCGTAGATCCCCAGACCAGACAATCTGCGCAGATGAAGCTTACATGTTGCTAACTCGGCTCCTAGCTGAGTTACTTACTATATCCTTAAACCGGAAGAGGGTTTTCTACGCCTTCCGGTTCTCATGATTTATCCTCGGAAAGCAAGGTCAGAGTGAGGTCAAGCGCTGTCACTCACTCTCAAGGCCATCAGCTGTACTAATCGCCATAACGATTTCTACACTACCTTAAAAATGTATTAGGGATCTAATAATTATGTAACACTCATCTTTATTGTTATCTGCACAATAACCAAAATTCACTCTGAATTGTCCAATTAGACACATGGCGTAGTGGATATAGGTATTGATTTAATACAGTTCTAAGTGACAGTTATCTCTAGGCTGCAGGTTGAATCCTGTCAAGAGTGACAGTAACATAGAATAATTAACACAGCTTAACACTTGTACCTAGTCATGGTTAACGGAATGTGAACAGTCTACCCCCATGGATTGAATAAAGCTTAGGTTCAAAATTCCATGAAGGCTCTTGAGGTTGAAGAGATCGTTCCCAAGTTCAAGGAGGGGTTTCCTGAGTTCGAGAAGGTTCTTGAGTCTGACAATAAATACCTGAACAAGGCTGGAAGGCAAATTGGCTGAAACAATAAAGATGGAGACAATAGTCCAAATAATACAAATAATGCAAATCACAGACATAATAACAAAAGCAACAAGTTTGACAGCTAGAATGACGACACTTGATATAGAAAAAGGACAAGTATAAAACAGGTTTGAGAAATACAAAAATCAATTCCTCAGTCAATAAATCACTCATTCAATCAATTTATCAATCAGTGAACAATTTTTTTTTTCTATATTTAGTGTTTCCTGAAAAAAAAATGTTAATAACTTTTTGGTTCTTTAAAAACTTTTGTACATGCAAATCCAAAACAAAATTATTTCATGCCTGATTGTGCCAACAATAGCAATTTTAATCTACCTGTTTGAAAATTTATAGAGAGAATTTTGTGAAGATTTGCAGAAGAAAGAATACTTTTACAGGTGGATGCTGAGAAAATTAGTAACATTCACAGAATGATAATATTTGTCTTAGATGTGTCACAAAAGATTCATTCGTCATCATTTAATTATGTCAATATGTTCAGGATACTATTTTTTATTTTCATTGGTTTTAGTTTTTTTCCTTTTTCAACTTTTCTTTTTTTACTTACATTTCTCTTATTTCTCTACAGCTGCTTCTATATTAAAAAGAAAAAAACTTTTTTTTTATTCTCTTCAGTTTCCTTTTCTTCATTTCCTTCTAATCATCATTCTTTTCATTTTTCTTCTTTCCATTCTTTTATATTTTCTTTTTATCATTCACTTCTTTCTTTTAATTTTCTTCCCTTCATTTTACATTCTTTCATTACTTTTATTTTTTCCCTCATTGTTAATTCTTTTAATTTTCTACACTTAATTCTTTTAATTTTCTTCTCATTTTTCATTCCCTTTATTCTTATAATTCCTTTCTTTTATTTTTCATTCCCTTCATTCTTTTAATTTTCTTCACTTCATTTTCTCATTTCCTTCATTTTGTTCTCCTTTTCATTTCTTCATTCTCTTGTCTTCATTCTTTTCAGTTTGTTTCTACTTTCATCTCCTTGCTTCATTTTTGCCCTGTCTTATATTTTCTCTATCTCTTTTTTTTTGTTTTTACATTTTTCTACCACATTTTTTTCATCTTTCCATATTTATTTTTCTTTCATTTTTTCTTCGCCTCCACCTACTACTTCCTTTTCGAGTTTTCTTCTTTTGTACCACTTCTCTTTCTCATTTCCTTGCATTTTTCTGTTGTATTCTTTTTTTTTTTAATTTCCTTCTTTTTTTACTCTTTATTTCTTCCCAATTTGTTTGTTTTTCATTCTGCTTTTGCTCTTTTCATTCAATTTCATTCATCTTCTCTACAAATTTTGTTTCAGGTCTTCCTTTTCTTTTTTTAAATTTTATTTCTTAATCTTTCTTTTTCTTTTCTTCTTTTTATTCAACTTCAGTCACCTCTTCCTCTTCATATTTTTCTTGGTCTTGTTGCTCTAATTTCAGTTTTCCCCTCGTCTCTTTCCTTCCTTCATTCTTCATATTAGATTCTATCATTCATTTTCCACCTCTGTGAGTCTTTTTTACTTTCTTCTTTTCATTATTTTTTCTCTTTTCATCCACTCTTTTAGTACTCCTCCTCCTCCTCCTCACAGTTTCCTTACCATCAGTTTTTATTCATGCTTGCTTTTTCTTCACTCGATTTGTTCTCAATCTGTCACCATGACAACAACGAAACTACTTCTGAAAAATACACAGAACCCTAATATTGCACACGATATGTTATGAGACATCTAACAACAAAAATGTTCCAACGGACACAGACCAAATTCTGACCAATGAAAAAAAAGGCCGACAAAAAATCATGACACATTTTCTCTCTTCACTTTCATTAGATTTTATGGTTATATTTTGCTGCTTCTTTTTTTTTTTTTTCTTTTTTTTTTCTTTTTGTACTTTTTTAATTTTTCATCCAGCATTTTCCTAAGTGAATCTTTGTTCATAGGACATCATATGACTCGAGTTGAATATCCCTGAAGGCCTGGTCATCATAAGGGTCACATGGTTTACATCTACAGAGACATTTGTCCACAATTGGTACGAGTGTTATGACCAATGGGCTTGATTTCCCAATTGTATTTTCTTCTTTCCCATAAAAAAAAATGCCAACATTATTTGATATTTTTCATCTCGGCTGCCAAGGAGAATTTTTTCTCATTTGCTTAGAGTTTTGGTGATATATTTCTATGGATATTCATAAAGGAATCTAAGGCATTGGCCGTTCCTGGTATAAAAACCAGTGTAAGTTATCTTTGTATTAAGACATTCTTTGCAGACACATCTGGGAAATATTGATTTGGTGTTTAGGGCTTACAGCTTCAATCCATGGCTTGTGTGGTTTGTTTTATGGCATATCAACCTCAGTGGGTCATTTAATGCCGTCAAAGTTTTGAAATGAATTCCTTCATAATGGATACTCGATTTTTTTTTTTTATAAACTCATTTTTCTATTTGACCCATAGATGGGACCCTAACATGTACTACCACTCTGGGTAAGAGTGGACCAGGGAGCCAGGGATGAAAGGATGCTACACATTCCCCAGACCTCCAGAACTGGAACCTCACCGTCAGATAGAGTTTAACATCATTCCCAGGACATGTTGACTCTCAGCCACCGTCTTCTAGCACATATATAATAAATAGGGTTGGGACAATCATATAGGTGCTAGGGTTTGACAGGACCAGCTGATTGATTGAAGGGGGCCTCTCCAGCCATCCGTCTAGCTTAAGTAAGGGCTTAAGTGGAGTGTTACATGTTATGGACTGCTCATCCACCAGGATTCCATCCTTAAACATCACGGGTCACCACCCATGGCCCACAGGTGGCCCAATTGGATGGGGATCTTACCTCTCGGCAGAGGTGCAGTCGGTGTGTTCTAAAGCTTCAGCTGACAGCGCTAGTTTGTGTGGTGTGTCCTTGGTTATGATGTTAAACTGCATCTAATGGTGAATATCCAATTTTGGAGCTTTGGGTACTGTGGAGTACCTCTTCATTGCCATTTCTCCCAGGTCCATCCTGACTCAATGTGGTAATACCTGTTAGGGTCCCATCTATGGGTTAAATAGATCCAAAAATGAGTTTACAAAAAATGTGTTTAAAAAAAGTTTGAGTCTGAAAAAAAATTAATTACCCCATAAAACAAAACATCTTCAGCATAAAATCCAACCAATCAACTTTAGGTGGTGATCTTTAGATTTTAGCAATCATTTAGTTGTACTAGGTGTGGCGCTCCACCTCAGAAATAATCTCCTAGGTCTAGCACTTGTGAAAAGGGGACAGACTCCCTCGCTGAATGGCTGATACTGACTTTAGGCCACCCTGATGATTACTAAACATGTGTCTTTAAGCAGTTTAAGATCTTATGCAGTAAATTCTGTTGGGGGTTCCTGTAAACCCCTTGTGGAGCATAGGACTCCAACCAAACCCTGTTATAAGGGTGCTGCAGTTTAAGTAGCTAGTAGGTTTGTATGGGGTGGTGATCATTAGTTTTTAGCAATCATTGAATTAGGGCCGGGTTAGCTTAATTGGTAGAGCGTTCGTCTAGAAACCACAAGGTTCCTAGTTTGATACTGGTCCTCGCCAACTCAGCGTATGAGCTGCACAGTAATCTGTGCAGTAAAGTAAGGAGCTGATGGTAGGTGTGGCACTCCACCTCAGATGCAAAAACAATCTCCTTGGTCTAGCGCTAGTGAAAAGGGGATAGACTTCCTCACTGATTGGCTGATACTGACATTAGGCTGCCCTGACGACTTTACTTACTTTATTGCTAAACATGACCAGTTTAGCTCAGTCAGTAAACCATCCACCTAGGAAACAAAAGGTTCTGAGTTCGATACTGGCTCTCACCAACTTAGTGCTTGAGTAACACAGTTTGGATCTGTGTGGTAAAGTTGGGATCTGATGGTAGGTGTGGTTCTCTACCTTAGATGCAAAAGCAGTTTCCCCTGGTCTAGTGAAAAGAGGATAGACTCCTTTGTTGTCTGGCTGCTACTGACAATAGGTCACTCAGCCTACATTATTTATTATTTACTGGTTTATCTCAGTTGATAGAGCATCCACTTTGAAACAACAAAGTTCCAGGTTCAAAACTTTTATATATATTTATCAACCCCTCCACACAAGCATTTCTGAAATTGGAGTTTAACAGGTTTGAATTTAAAGTTTTCCTTCTCCTAGACTAGTTGCCTAACCAAGGTTAAAAAGCCCAGTCTGCCCTACTATTTACCCATAGGTGAAGGGAGAATTGTTGGATTCATACCTTTCTCAAGGATATTAGCGCTATGTGAAATGCAAACAGCATCATCCAGGATTTGTACTGGTCTTGCCGTCTCCATTTCCTTTGACAGTAACCATTACACCATGGGCGCCTCCACAACAAATATGCATAAAGTTACATTGTCTTTTATATATAAGTAGGTATCTTAATTTTACCTTGTCTGAATGGCTTTAAAAAAAATGAAGGAAAAAGATTTTCTGTAGAAAAATATAATTCTATTTAAAAGAGACAGAAAAGTCTGTAATAACAAATAATTACTATGTAGAAGATTTTCAATAAACTTATGCATTTTTTTCTTCTTGTTAGACTTCTGATTGGGATTCTCCTTTAATTAAAATATTTTCAACTTTTACTTGATGCTAGCATTAATTGGTCATGTGACTGAAAAAAAAAATCTTGATTAGATTTCCTTCAGGAAAAGTACAGGAAACTTATTTCAACATGAAAAATAGGAATGAAAAAAAAAAAAACAACAACAAAAAATTATATTAATGGTTAAAGGTTTTTAAAAATATTAAAAAAACAAGATATGGTATATATACATGTTTTTTTTAGAAAAATTGATATCATTTGAGATGTACAAGGTGTTACAGAAAAATTGAAATCATTTGCGATGTACAAGGTGTTTCAGAACAATTGAAATCATTTGAGATGTACAAAATGTTTCAGAACAATTGATATCATTTGAAATGTACAAGAGTTTCAGAACAATTGATATCATTTGAGATGGACAAGATGTTCAGAAAATTGAAATCATTTGCAATGTAAGATGTTTCAGAACAATTGAGAAAATTGTTGCGATGTCAGAACAATTGATATCCTTTGAGATGGACAAGATGTTTCAGAAAAATTGAAATCATTTGCGATGTACAAGGTGTTTCAGAAAAATTGATATCATTTGAGATGGACAAGATGTTTCAGAAAATTGAAATCATTTGCGATGTACAAGATGTTTCAGAACAATTGATATCATTTGAGATGGACAAGATGTTTCAGAACAATTGATATCATTTGAAATGTACAAGATGTTTCAGAAAAATTGATATTATCTGAGATGTACAAAATGTTTTAGAAAAATTGATATCATTTACTATGTACAAGGTGTTTCAGAAAATTTATATCATTTAAGATGTACAGAGTTTTTCAGAAAAATGTATATTATTTTAGATATTTTAGAAGAATTGATGTAATTTTAGATGTACAGGTTGTTTCAGAAACATTGATATATTTTTAGATGCATAGGGTGTTTCAGAAACATTGGTATTATTTTAGATGGACAGGAAATTTCAGAAAACTGGATATCATTTGAGATGCACAGGATGTTTCAGAAAACTGGATACCATTTACGAGGTACAGGGTATTTTAGAAAAATTGATATCATTTCAAAATCTAATAACTTGACCAATTCTTGTTCAAATGATTTCAAATTGTAACAGCATATGTAGAAACAACTCAGAATTATATGTTTAATGTATAAACACCTTTTTTTCCCCAGTGAAATTTACTTATATACCTGAAAAGAAAAAAACCCATTAAAAATAGAATTCTGAGTCGTTTTGACACATGCTGTTAAAATCTGAGATCATTTGTCTGAGAATTGGTCAGTCAGTCAGTCAGTCAACTGTTGGTTGGATCAACAGCAACTGGCTAATCACAACTGAAGCAGTGTCCAAGACAGTTGGTATTTATGGGAATCAAGAATAGTCCATTCATGTATTTGGGTGATTCCATTCCTTGAGTTCGGATTGGCTGCTTGGTTTCTATGATGTTGTGGAGTTTCATAAATACCCTGTCAGTCTGCAGTAGAATTGCAGCAAGATAAGTAATTGTAACTGAATACGAACCTGTTTTTGTGTCTTACCAATTCGACGGTAATTGGATCATAGCTTGATTATTCTACATTAGATAATGAAATGATATAGATTTTTTTTAAATGCCCTCTACATCTCAAATGATATCAAATTTTTCTATATATTCAAAATAATATGTTTAATGTTCAAACATATTTTCTTTTCCAGTGAATGGCATTTCTATAGCTGAAAAGAAAAAACATTAAAGATAGTATTTTCAGTTGTTTTTGTACATGCAGTTAAAATTTGACTTGATTGTAATGAGAATTGGTCAAGTTATTAGATTGAGTTCAAAATCATTTGGTATCATTTAAGATATACAGAATGTTTCAGAAAAACTGATATCATTTTGCAATCTAATGATGAAATATGGTCTTGTGTCAAATCTAGCTTCATCTGATAAATATATTAAAAAAATGTCGTCGGAGCGGCCTAATGTCAGTATCAGCCAATCGGCGAGGGAGTCTATCCCCTTTTCAGTAGTGCTAGACCAAGGAGATTGTTTTTGTGTCTGAGGTGGAGCGCCATACCTACCATCAGCTCCTTACTTTACCACACAGATCCCTGTGCTATTCATATGCTGAGTTGGCTAGGGCCAGTATCAAACTAGGAACCTTGTGGTTTCTAGCCCAACGCTCTACCGACTGAGCTAACCAATATGTAACTAAATATAATTATCTTTATATGATGAATATTGTCAACTTAACTATATTCAGGGTGTGTTGAAAACATTGATATCATTTGAGATGTAATGGGTGTTTCAGAAAAATTGATATTATCTTGTAATATAATAACTCATTCAAATGATCTTGAATTTTAGCAGCATGTACAGAAATAAGTTAAAATTTTATGTTTAGTGTTTTATTGGTTGGTTGGTTGGTAGGTTGATGGATTTTAATGGCATATCAATCCGTCTGGGATTATTTCATGTCTAGAGCTTGAGAAACAAGATATGTTGTATATCTATATTTACACTTTTGGATTGGAGGTGCGTGGAACTGATGAACAGACGAAGATGTAGAGACATGAAGAAACTAACATGAAGAGACATGAACTGGCAGAGATTTGAAAGACAAGGTGAACAGATTGAAAGGAAGCGACATGCACAGATCTAGATGAACAGAATAAGATGAATACATAGATAACAGATGAAAGTTTACATTTCTACAAATAACATAGATATGAATAAATCTTAACAGAATTCAATTAACATATATGTGTATGTGTGTGAATGTAGTAAGATAGGATCAAAATATTAACTAGAGGCACATACCTTTGAAGTCTGTATTGCTTTTTAAAAAATGGCAAACTATTGTCTTTATAGTGTCTATATATATGTATATATATATATTTATATATATGTATGCATTAAATATTGTAAGAAAGAGAAACACATAATTCTAAGAAAGAAAAAAAAAGAACAAAATGAATAAATGTGTCGAATAAAGTCAGATATAATTATAATAAAGATGACTCTTAAGTGGAAAGAAATAAAAGGAACAAATTTGACAATATATTAAAGAGATTGAAAAGTAATTTTCTTTTTAAATCTCAGACGGAAAAAAGAAAAATAGCGCGTGGAAAATACTTTGTTTTATATACTGAAAAAATTCAGAATATTTTGTTTGAAAATTTCATAGAATTATTAAATAACTTTTTTTGAGAAATTTTGCAAGTATAAACATTTTACAGACATGTCAATAGATGTTTTTTTTGTTTTGTTTTTTTCAAATTAAAAAAATAATTGAATGAAATTATTCAAAAGAACTTTCTTTGCTGTTCATTCTTGAATTTTTTTTTCGAAATTTCAAAGGAAATTCATTGCAGTTGGAATATAAAAACATAATTAAAAAAAAGAAAAATAGAAATATATGAGAAAGGATAAGTTTAAAATATCCAGCTATACACTTGTTTATTCTTACATCCACTTTGTCCTTTACTCTTTGTCATAGAACATATTCACCAGGTGGAGCCACTTGACACAGCTGAATTTGCCTGTACAAGTAAATGACCTCATTTACTGGTATGTGAAAATCCAAAACTTTATACTGAAACATACATAATATTAATACGGTTGTTCTTAATCTTCCTTCCGTTATCATCCTGCAATACCCCTGGTTAAAAATGAGTCCAAGATGCAAATAAAAAATGTGAATAAAGATTATCTGGTATCACTTAATCACAGATTTCTTATTTGTCCATTTTCTTTCACTCAATTTAAAAAAATTTCAAATGGTCTTGCATTGCTTAAATTCTCAATGTAAAATCAAAATGAATTTTTAAAAAAAAGGATACATGTTTTTTTATTTGTAATATTGAAATTGTGAATTACAGAAGATGTTTTGGTAATTTTGATCTTAAGTCATTCAGTCAGTTAGTGCTCTAATTTACACTATATTTTAGTGAGCTAGCATCAGGTGAATTTCCAGCCCAACTTTTTTTCCTAGTGGTGTTTTTGTCACTTTTATTTTTGTATTATTTATTGCAAAGACAACAGACTTATTTATATGTAATTAAATTGTAAATCATCACTTCTGGCTTAAATAGCTCCTCTTGATTTTTTTTCATTTCGTGGAAATTCCACAGGTCATGCTAGTATACATATATATCCATATAAGTATGAATTTAAAAGACACCAATGATTAATTGATTTTAATGGCATGCCAACCCATCTAAGGTTATTTTATGCTTAGATTGTATGTTCATATTTACATTCTTTGTGTAATTGTTTCTTGAGTTTGTTTTTCATTGCATTCAGTCCAATGAAATAAGAATTATTTTTAAATAGATCTATTTGACCCATAAATGGAACCCTAGAAAAAACTACCACACCAAGTATGATGTTAAACTTCATCTAATGGTAAAGTGGTAGTACCTGTTAGGATCTCATCTATGGGTTAAATCGAAAAAAAATGAGTTTGAAAAAATCTGTTTGAAAATAAAATGAATACCATTAAGAATAAATTAAACAAAATGTCTTCAGCAAAAATAACCCAACAAGGGTTGACATGTCATAAAATCCAACCAACCAACCACTGTGCCATGGGGAGCTCACTTGAGCAAGTTCTGAAATGAATTATTTAGACTATGGGATTGGGTGAAATTAGTTACTACAAAGTAGATTTTATCACGATAACAGATTTGGTTTGTTTTGTTTTACGTCATATCAATCTCAGTGGGTCATTTAATGCTGATAAAGTTTTGAAATAAATCAATTCTTAATGGATAATACAATTTTTTTATAAATACATTTTACTATTTAACCCATAGATGGGACCCTAACAGGTACTACCACTCCGGGCCAGAGTGGACCAGGGAGCAATGGTGATGAAAGAGTGCTCCACATTCCCCAAATCTCCAAAACTGGAACCTCACCATCAGATAGAGTTTAACGTCATTCCCAGGACATGTAGACCCCGCAGCCACCACCTTCTAGCACCCATATGATAAAAAGGGGTTGGGGCTTGCCATAAGGGCAAAAGGGTTGGGAAAATCATATAGGCGCTAGGGCTTGACGTGACCAGCCGATTGATCGGAGGGGGCCTCTCCGACCGCCCATCTAGCCTAAGATAGGGCCAAAGTGGAGTATTGCATGTCATGAACTGCTCATCCACCTGGGCTCTATCCTTAAGCATCACGGGTGGCCCCATTGGGGGAGTCTTACCCCTCTGCAGAGGTGCAGTCGGTGCATACTAACGCCCCACCGACAGGGCGGATGATAACGGAGGTTCTGACAATGAACAGTTATCATTTAATGGAAAATAGGAAAATACGGCAGCAATTGGGTTAAAGAAAATTGGTACCCCCCCCCATCCAAAAAAAAAGGACGAGGATATTAGTAAAGAAAAATTGTTTGTAAAGTTTAGAATTTATTGTTCAACAGGAAAAAATATTTGAGAAACATCGTTTAACCTATATTATTTATTAAACATATGAAACATTTTTTGACACTGATGATGTCTTTAATAATCTGAGAAAGAAAAAAAAATATTTGAACTATTTCGATAAACAGACAAAAATATTATCATGACCTTTTAATCGTCTCCTTCTGAGGAGAATTTTTATGTCAAGTAAACATGAAACCAAGAATATAATTGAATCTAATGTCCATTTTTTGGTTTCAGCTGTGAAGTTTTTAGGAAAAAAAAATGTTAGTCTAGGGTTCATTACTGTAAGACTTTAATTTTTGTATTGATTCTTCATTAAGTCATACTAATTACAAACAAATTAGTATTTGAGTTGGGTTTTTTTTTAAATTATTCTTAATATATCATAGATACAAAAGTATTCAGCATTTTTGGCAAATTTTTTATCTATATAAATTCATAGCACCATTATTCACTCATCAAAATATTTTCCCTAGTTTTTGATGAGTTTCTTTCACCTTTCAGGTAATTTGTGTATTTGATTTAGCTCAGTCGTTAGAGCGTTTACCTGGGAACCACAAGGTTCCTGATTCAATACCAACCCTCACCAACTCAGCAGATTAGTAACACAGTTTAGATCTGTGTGTTATAGTGGGCAGCTAATTTTTTCTATTTAATCCATAGATGGGACATTAACAGTTACTACCACTCCGGATCCGAGTGGACCTGGGAGTAATGGTGATCAAGGATTACTCCACTTTCCCCAGAGCTCCAGAATTGAAACTTCACCATAAAATGCAGTTTAACATCATACCCAGAACAATAAGACCCTCAGCCACCACCTCCTAGCACATATATGATAAAAAAGATTGGGAGCTTGCCATAAAGGTAATAGGGTTCGGACAATCATGTAGATACTAGGGCTTGATGTGACCAGATTATTGGTAGGAGGGGGCCTCTCCAACTGCTTGTCTACCCTAAGGTAGGGCCAAAGTGGAGTGTTGCATGTCGTGGACTGGTTAGCCAACAGGATTCCATCCTTAAGTAACATAGGTTGCCACCCACAGCCAACAAGTGGTCCAATCGGAGGGGTGGTATCTCTCTGCAGTGGTGCAGTCAGAATATTCTACAGCCCCAGCCAACATGGTGTATGGCACAGTAGCTAACATGCTGGATTCCGTCATTGTAATAAGTGGTTTTTTTATTTAAAAGACTAAGGCAAATCTTCAAAGCCAGTGCAATAAATGATATGCAGAATATAAACAGTAGATCCATATTTTTCAACATCACTCCATATCTAGGCTAAATAATCATTAATAGCTATAAAGCAACAAATCCAAACAATATTAATAACAACACAACTTAACATCACTCTATAAAAAAAAAAAAAACACAAAAAAAAGCACAAGCCCAAGTACCCACAAATGACCCACATCCCTCCCAACTCCTTTGGTTCCTTATACATCACAGTATGACCCAATTTCTACTATTGTAACTACCCCTCCAAATGAACCCTACCTCCTGTTACACTTCCACCCCATATTAACAGCATCTACACTGGACAACGATGACTACTACCTTCCACCTAATTGTGATCAAGGTTACTCATTACTGACCAAAAGAGAACTGAAGTCTGTGACCAAAGTCCTTATCTCATGTCCTGTAGAAGGTCATAAAGATCGAAACTTTATAGTGTCAAGAATAAATATTCATCCTTTGAAGCATCCCATGTTTGTCTAGATTTCTCCACATACTGTTGGATTGAGAGAGTGGTGAAATTGATAATTCCAAACAATTAATGCTAAAGAAATACAGCTGACCTACTGATTTTGTCTAAACTAATTGTGTATTTATATATATATATATATATATATATATATATATATATATATATATATAGCAACTAAGTCAGTTGCAGGCTTTCTGGTTCAGAAAGTATGGGAGCTAATATTGAAAAAATAATTTTTGAAGGTAATGGACTCTGATTAGAATTTAATTTGGTAAACTAAAGTAATATGTGGTCTTTTGATTTAACTCAATAAAGTTTAGTGGTATCTAAAGAAATTGTTATAATGTATTGGGTAATTCTTAAATAGTAATGTCGTCGGTAATAGAATTTATATATTTTTTGTATGTTGAATGATTGGGGTGGGGGTAGATATTGGTGTAATATTACTTCCAGACATTTTTTATGGTATTTTGTGCGGTTGGTGTTAGAATGATTGTGTGGTGGAGGATAGAGTGAATTGGAGTATCTCATTTTCAATTGTGTCCACCTTGAACATTTGAAACAATTCAAGATACAGTGTGGTTACCTTCCCAATAGTGTCTGCCTTGGACTTCGAAAATTGGAGAAAGGATAAGGAATGTGTATATTTTAATGTGGGATAGATATCAATAAAGTCTTCATCAGATGATGAACGTGGTTTCGGGGACTTAGCATCCTTAGAATGGATGACTGGAACCCACCTGAATCATGGAAGAGATTAACTTGTATCATAATGATCTGCGCCATCCATCAAAATGCAGAGATTATGGCTGCTGCCCAATGCTCCCTGAACATTGTAAAAACAATCAGGCATAAACTGGAGAATTGCAATGGAGACTATGAGGCTGTGGCTAGAAGAAAGCAACATAACAGATGATCTAATTGTGTTTTTACAGCAGAATTCCTCGAAAATCTGCAGAAAAAGTGTTGGAGGACCTTGATACCTACACTGTAGTCAAGCCCTGGGTAACAAGGATATCCAATGGTAGGCCATATGTATGGCAGCAGGATTCGGCCCCCTGCCACACCTCTGGGAAAAGTCAAAAATGGTTGTCGGCGAATTTTTATGACTACACCAGACCCAATATTTGGTGTCCAAACACCCCAGATCTTAACCCCATGTCTGTAGAGAAAGACACCAATTGCCATGCCAATATTACAAAAGCCCAGGTAATTGACAGAATTAAGGTAGTTTTTGAGACCATTTCCAGGGAATCTGTAACATCAGCTTGCTCTAGGTTCCGGAGCAGGATTAGGGCTGTGATGGATGCTAATGCTAGTTATTTTGAGTGAAACTTGTTGACAGTAGTGTAATTTCTGTACCTGTTGAATTTCTTTACAATCCATTAAATTTTGTGGTTACCAAGCACTTTTTCTTTTTCCTTATGAAACTGTCAAATTTCTCCCGAATACCCTGTGTGTGTATATATATATATATATATATATATATATATATATATTGGAGTGTGGGTTCCAGGTATACTTCTTATATAATTTTATCGCCATTTGAAAGAGATAGAATTTTTCAAAATATAACGAAATTTTGTTTTTTCCTGATGCTTCAATTTCAACGGCCTTTAATTGTAAGAACATTACTTTTTCCAACACTTTCCTTTAGTTATCAGACAGACACAAAGAAAGAGAGAGAATTTTTATAAAAAGTTGCAAAAAATGAATACAGCTATATAGACTTACCCTTCATTTTTCCTTGATCGACAATATCATTTCTTAAGTATGGAAGGCTTGAGCAGTTTAGTTTGCTGAAGTGAAAAAGAAATCCACACATGATATTAGATAATCAATTATATAATATGAGAAAGGTGTGACAAACATATAAAAAGCTAAACATTGTGATAAAAACAACAAGAATGAAGAGAATATCCTAAATGAACTTGTAAAATTAAAACTTGTTGACAAAACGCACATCCAAGAAATGTTCAAATGGTAAAGCACAAGTTAACAAAATTAAGCTCAAAATATTACTTTCACCAAATGTGATAAGAATACAGAAAGACACACAAAGAAAAATGTCACCAACCAATTAGATATAATAATTATATCAAGCTCATTAGAGCCACGGGCTATGACAGTCGGGAATGATAATTGTATCAGGGAAAATTATGCTTACCTTAAAATAATGTTTCAAAGTTTTTTTTTTATGAGACAAATGGATACAACAACTAAGCTATGAGGAGAGGAAATATTACGGCGGCGGCGCGGGGGGGGGGGGCGGAGAGTACAAAGACAGACAAAGAAAAGAAAAGAACAATGATTCAGTAGGAAGTAAATGTTAGAAAATATTGTGTACAAGTAAATTATAAATTAACATTATCCTCGACTCGAAATTACAGACATAACAAACATTCAAGTTATACTTACAATGTACTGATTCATTTCAGGTGTTCTTCAGACAATTCAACTTATTCTTGATATTGTTTTAGTTATTATATATACTAGCAAATATATGCACCTCGGGTGCAAGTATTTAAGTTTTAATGTAATAAATATTGTATTAAATTAGAAAGGCTGATGAAACTGAATAAGAATGTAGATAAAAAGATTTGGAACAGGGGGTGTGAATGAAAAATAGAACAACTTTGAAACTAATCTTCCATCACTCTCCTTCTTTCATAGGTAAATTTTTCTAATTTTAACTGTTTAGTTAAATAGGAAGTAAAGAATAATATTAGTTATTTCTTCTTGTTAAGGGATTTCTTTTAAGATTTATTGAAGAGATTTTTGCTCATATTCATTAAGATGAAACCAAACATTAGAAATCAATAATACTAAGCATATATTTAATTAAAATCAATTTTTTAAGATCAATATGCAAATTAGCCTTCCCATTCATATCGTAAACCCTATTTTGTTGTATATATAAATACAATTGCATGTTATTAGTATGTAGACATGGTCAACAGTATAAGTAATGTAAAACAATTTTATTAATAATTGAGGTATAAATAAAAATAAATCATGGTAAATGTGATGTAAATAACAAGGGAATTGTACTTGTATAGTGATATAGTTTCGGTTACAGACAAACTCACAATCTCCATATATAATATATATATATATACATTTATACCTCCCTGCCAACTGTCGTAAGTACAGAAAATTAATGCCCTTAATTTTCAGAAGACGTGTAGGGTGATTCATGTTTGATACTCCTGGAGATAGACCTGAAAATTTGTGGAAGGGGCCCAGCCTGTACTGAAGTCTCAGGATGTTTGATATGATAACAGCACATGGCCTTCAGAGGCGACTTGTCTAGTGAACAAGAACCAGGATAAGAAGAATAATAGTAACCAAATTACATGAAACTGCATAGAGGACCACTCATCCATCCAGCATGCTCAGCCATCAGAGCGATTTCTCAGAGAACTTGGATCCCATAAGTAATGAGGGTGTGACATAAGGTCAATTTCTTAAGTGGAGTTTAATAGGTCGATTCAGAGTTTTCCTTCTCCTAGACTGGTTGCTTTATGGCTGGAGAGTTGGACATTTTCCAAGGCTTTTCTACATGATCCAGCTGAACTCGGGTCACTGAGTTCATTTTTCCTCTAACGATAACCATTACACCATGCACCTCCAGTTTTATACAGTTTAAAAAATTATATGAGAAGTTCAGAGTGCCCGTAGTGTAATGGTTATCATCGTAGGAAATAGACATGCAAACAAGTTCAAATTCTGAACAAGGCTGTTTGCATTTCACATAGTGCTAATACACCTTGGGAAACGTATGAATCCGACTATTCCTCTCCAGCTATGGGCAAATAGTAGGGTAGACTGAGCCATTAAGCTTGATTAGACAATTAGTCTTGGAAAAGGAAAAATTCTGAATTCAAACTTGTTAAACTCTATTTCAGAAATTGACCTTGTGCCACATTCTACTCGTGTGGTTGTAAATATGTGTACAAGTAAATTATAAAATGGGCAAGTTGCCGTACAGTTGCTTTCAGCAGCCTACAGCATTCTTGTCGCAGTAGCTATATTACTCTACGATTACAAGTGGTGCTGCCATAAGCACTAGATACAACTACAGCCTGAAGAATTGTTATGTTTTAACTTATCATTGAAATCAGAATATTATATGTTTGATAATTTGTCTATAGCAGACCATGCCTTCCCTATGTATGCATTAACATCACTTTAGGCTTAGCAAATGAGAATTACAGTCAAGTCATGGTAAAGCACAAGATCACTGAAGTTAAGCAATGATGAGGCTGTTCAGAATTTAAATAAGTGACCATCTAGGAATAGTAGATACTGTAGGTAAGCTGAAGTATCTGTGCTTGATTAAGCAAGCTTCAGTTAATAACTACTCTCTCTCGCTCTAAATTTATATATGTACTTAAACCAATATTTGGTACTACTATTATGGGATCATATTACCTTTAGGCACCCCTTTTTGATCTTGATTAAGAAAGGACATGTTTTTCATTTACACCGTCAATACCCTATCTATGTGTATGTCCCAATCCTCATAAATATGAAAGTATTATACTGGCTCAGTAGTCCGATACCATTAGCAGGGGTTTACCTTCTTTAACACAACTGGAGAGTATTGTATTTTTTAATGTTATAAAGATTCCATTACTTTCTAAACTCTGTTTGGTTATTTCTCATTTAGTAACCTTTGTTAGATTAAACATATATGCACATATATTGTGTGTGTGGAGTTAAAGAGAAACAGTTTCTTTTAAAGGTAACAACGAGGAATGTTTACTCTACTCTTTTTTTTCTTTCTTTAAATCAATCTTATTCAATTTTTATTTTTATTAGATTGTGTAATTATAGATAGATTTAATTAATCTTTACCCTCTCCCCACCCTGTGTTTCGTCTTGTATGGTGGCTTTCCAGTTTGAAGATTATGTTGAAATACGAAATGCAAGCAATCAACAAAACAGTTTTTGCTTGATTGGTCATGACATAATCAATTTAAAAAATTAATTAAAAAAATCTACACACATTTTAATAAAGAAACATCTTCTTTTAGAACGTTCCTCTCCTAAGAGTTGTACTGAAGGCACGTGGCATAATGGTTAGAGTCGTAGGAAATGGACATGTCGATCCAAGTTCAAATCCTAGACAAGGCAGTTTGCATTTCATATAGCGCTAATACCCTTGGTAAAGGTATGAATCCAAATATTCTCCCTCCAGCTATGGGTAAAATAGTAGGGCAGATTGTGCTTTTTAACCTTAGATAGGTAACCAGACTAGGAAAAGGAAACTCTGAATTTGAAAATCCTGAGGTCAGTTGTTGATTTGGTTTGTGGCATTCCTTGTGCACCAATTCTTTCCTATCGACTGTGCCAAAGAGTGCAGATGGTCCAACACAAGCCTTCACTACTATAAACAAACCACTGTGTAGGTTTTTCTTTGGATGAACCCTCATGCGTCGAAATCAATGAGAGGGTCCATTTTTTTTCCTGACTTCTAAATGCACTTATGTTGGTATAGAAAAAATAAAAATAAAGTAAGGAATGAAAAAAAAAAAAAAAAGAAAGAAATAGGATAGAATAAAAATAAAATAATAAAAAATGCACATAAGAAAATATAAATTTACATTTTTCCCATCACGTAAAAGGTTTTGTTCACCTAAGCCCTGGGTTCCAAAATATCCAGTCAAAAGAACATACAAAATATACTCCACCTCCCTTGGTAAGGGTCCGGCTTAGCTCAGTTGGTAGAGCGTCAGCCAAGAAAGCACAAGGTTCCAGGTTTGATACCAACCCTCGCCAACTCAGCATATGAGTAGCAGAGGGACCTGTGTAGTAAAGTAAGGAGCTGATGGTAGGTGTGGTGCCCCACCTCAGATGCAAAAACAATCTCCTTGGTTTAGCACTAGTGAAAAGGGGATAGACTCCCTCATTGTCTGGCTTTGTACTTTGGTAATCTGCTCTTTTATGGACCAGCAAGAGGAGCCAAAATATGTAAATATGTCACATTCATCTTGCAAGATTCACTCTGAACTCGAGATCAGTTTTTTTTTTATAAATTATAATTCTGGAAGCGGCCATGTTTTTCTCTCCCAAATATCTTGCATACAAGACATGTGCGCACCCACTTTGCCCCATGAAGTAAGTTGTGTCTCCTCTCACTACATTCTCCAGTAAAGAAGGCCAATGGGAATAGATGGTAAGTGAGAGACAAGGCAATCTGTTCTGTCAGCATACCTTGATGAGGATGACACTCATTGTCAACATCGACAGAAACCAATCGAATAAGGGCCTTATAGATAAAAGCCTATGTAGATGTATGTGTGTGGTTAGGGAGCCTGACATAAAAATTCAGTCAGGTTTCAATCCCGGCTGGAGGTATCCTGCTAAGTCTAGCCATACTGAGTAGACCTGATACATCAAAACAGGACTGTTTGCAGACAGCTAACTATATATATATAATATATATATATATATATATATATATATATAAAGCAATCTACAGACGTGCGTTTCGGGGTTTAACCCTCATCAGTGCAGCTATACTTATTTTTTATGCTCTACTTAGTGTATTAGTGCACTTTTACATATTAACTTAGGCAACTCTTTCAGTGTTTTTTTTCTTTTGGATGTTCATTGGTTGATTATTTTCAGACAGTACAGATGTTTTGGTCTTTTCTTTTTTTATAATTTTTTTTCTCCAGATATCAGTTTGTAAAGTATTTCTCTATTAGCAAATTATATTCTGTTTTTTTTCCATGCCATCAGAGATATAGAAATAGCAACAAAAATATAAATAAAACAAAATAATATATATATATATATATATATATATATATATATATATATATATATACACACACACACACACACATGTATGTGTGTGTATATATAAATGTGTGTATTCATTGACCTGTATATATGATTGTTAATGGGTATGCTATTAATTTGCTATTTTTACTATTAGTAATTATACATAGATTTAATTAATCTCTACTAATCTCCTTATCTTTATTATTTTTTCCTTTTGTCTCCAGTTAGAAGACCATGTTGAAATACAAGAGGGGAAATAGCAGTTTTTGCTTAATTAATCAAGACATTATCTTTAAAAAGAAATTAATTCAATTTTTTAAAAATCTACATTTTCTTTATATGGAACCATCCACTCCTATAGAATTCCGACAAACTAGATCACCATAAAATTCACTTTGAAACTAACAAGAGAAATGGAAGCTGGTTACTTATGATGTCTGTCAGAAAATGTTCAAAAAGGAAATCCTTTATGGTCTTAGCCATGGAACAGATGTGACACAAGATAGCGAGTAGGAGGCATCCAGAGAAGATCTAATTCGCTATTCAGTAGTAATAGATCTGCCAATCTAGTTTGCTAACTGTTATATAGTAAGGTCACGTGAGTATTAGGAGGAGAGTCCGTCGTCTAAGTACTTCAAGTGAGTTCTGCACAGAGTAATCTGTGTGTTCTTAAATAGTGGCTAGAACCATCACCAGTGTTGAGGTACAGGGAAGACGGGTCATTCCATTATATCACTAACCATTACACCATGATGGGATACCCCCTCACCCAACCTATTCACAATGAGTAGGATGTGACAAAAGGTTGGGGCATCCAGGGAAGATCTAACTCGATATTCAGTTGTAAAAGATCTGTCAATCCAGTTTGCTAACCATTACACCATGATGAGATGCTTTCTTATCCAACCCATTCACCACAAGTAGGATGTGACAAAACGTTGCTAGTATGGGGCATCCTGCAAGGATCAAACTTGCTATTCAGTAGTAATTGATCTGCTTGACTAGCTTGCTAACCATCATACCATGATAGGACACCCTCTTAACTAACGGGTTCGCTATAGGTAGGAAGAGACAATCAAACTCGCTATTCAGTAGTAATGGATCTGCGAGACTAGGTTGCTAACAATTACACCACAATGGGATGCCCTTTGGATCTGAGAGAGCTGTATGAAGATATGAAAAGAGAATAGAACCAAGATGATTAGGGTTATGAGTTGGCTCAACCAAAATTTTACGTTGCATTTTAAAGTAAAGTAAAGTCAATAAATGTTACACATTCTATGGGTCAAATAGATGCTTAAAATCATATTCAATAGGACAGTGTACAAAAAATCTCAAGAAACTACCCCAAAAATGTAAATATAAATGTATAAGGAATGTGATTCCTTAACCTCTAGACATAAAATAACCCCAGACAGGTTTACATGCCATTAAATTCAATCAGTCAATATACTGAAGAAAAAATTCATTTGTTTTGGTTTGGGAATCAGAAAAGATTTCAGTAATAGCTACTTTTCAGGGGAAAATTATTTTTTTCATTTGTGTTGTCACATTTTTTGCTGTTCTCCATTGCTAAACATAGGGTATCCCCACTAGTATATAATTGAATTAATGCCTTCCTCATTTTTTAAATTCTTTTTTTATAAATTTTAAGCCATCAATGAGAGTGTGATAAAAAATTGGTGCTGTTATAGTATGTGGCCTACCTTTTTGATTCTGTTATAGTGTGTGGCCTACCCGGTTTGAATGTGGTCTACCTCAGTAAGAGTATATTTATAGATATAAGTAGTAGGCAATTTGTTGAAACTAATTATTTTTCACATACATTCAATTTCAAGAAATGCAATTCAGTCATAAGCTGTATATAGTAATTAAGAATAATTAAAAAATAATTTATCCATAAATTACATGAATCAGTGATCTATTAAATGCTAAAATTCTGAAATAGGGTTAGGATTAGGATTAGCAGTTATTATTATAACCTTATAATATACTTTTTATGGTAGGCCACATACTATAAGAGAGATGATTTCGTAGGCCACATTCAAAAGGTAGGCCACATACTATAATGGTACCAAAAAATTAATGTTTGTAAAATACTTTCTTCGTTCAAATTATTCTATTGATCTGTTGTTTGATTTGAATATTAGTACAGGATTTATATAACATTTTCTTATTCAGAGTCAATGACTCAAGGGAATAGAGATCAAATATAGAGTGTGGCTAGAGACTGAAGAAAGGGTTTGAGAGGCAAACATTATTCCAGTGATGAGGAAGTGAAGAAGTGGTTCAAAGAACAGTCAACAGAATTTTACAGGGCAAGGATACATGCTCTCATTCGAAGGTGGAACATTGCTATTGACAGAAACTGTGACTGAGTGGAGAAGTAGAGCATGTGATCCACAGAGGACCAGCTTCATTTTGATGTATGATACATATTCCTGTGTTGGTAATTATACCTGTCCTAAACAAAATGGCATTAATTTTTTACTCATCCTTTCTTATCCAGTGTCAATGACTTAAGAGAGTAGAAATCAAATATGGAGAGTGGTTAGAAGATTAGAGTCTAGTGCTTCATCAAAAATTAATTTAGTATTTCAAGATTCTTCATTGTTCAACTGAAGATAAAAATGACTGGGACTCGACACATCAGTTTTTTTTTTATAAGATCAAGATCAGAAGTACACATTTCATTCATAAATATATTAATAATGATGATCTTATATATATATGATGATAAACATTCACCCAATTCGAAGCCAAAGGGTGTTGGAAGATGATAACGGTCGGAAGATTAAGGAATAAGAGTATTAATATATACATATGACCCAATTTTAAATTCAATTTACTAAAATGAATAAAAATTATCAAAATAGGCAAAAAAAGAAAATATGCAAAAAAACTGAGCAAGTGAAGATTTGGACTGTCTCATTTTTAACCAGAGAGTGTTGCAAGATGATAACGGTTTGAAGATTAAGGAATAAGAGTATTAATATATACATATGACCGAATTATAAATAAATTCAGTTTAATAAAATGAATAAAAAATATATCCAAATAAAAAAAAATATGCCAAAAAATTAAGCGAAACAAAAGCAAAAAATACAAGTGAAGATATGGACGGTCTCATTTTTCACCAGAGGGTGTTGCAAGATGATAATGGTCTAAAGATAAGGGAACAAGAGTATTAATATATACATACAAGGTGTGTCAAAAAAGTATCGAGATTTGTTGTACTTTTTGACACACCATGAATTATGAAAAAAATAATGTTCCATTTATTAATTTTTTCAGAATACAAGGTGTGTCAAAAAAGTACCAAGTTTTAAGCTGTATTTACCAAAATAGAAATGAAAAATTAATGGTATGTTATTTTTTTCAGAATACAAGGTGTGTCAAAAAGTACAAAAAAAATCATGATACTTTTTTGACACACCTTGTATAACCCAATTTTAAGTAAATTCAGTTTAATAAAATTAATAAAAATTATCCAAATAGACCAAAAAAAAAAATATATATTTTTTAAAAACTGAACAAGCCCAGAGCAAAAAACCCAGTGAAGAATCTTTATCAGTGCCATTTTGTTTTCAACACTACACAATCCTGGGAACAAGGAAGAAACCTCTGACCATGAGTTTAATCGAGACAGACATAATTTGCTAAATTTGGCGATTAGTTCCAATCCAGTCCATTAGATGGCGCCATTAACCTAAGAAGCCTATTAAATACACAAATGGGGGACTCTAAAATAACTATTGAAAGATGCAAGATTGCTTAATGGTTAAGTTTAGTCAACTTCAGAATAGAGTTGGCAGATTTTTCGACGTGAACAATGAACAAGAGGAAAAATGATTTTCCTGGCTTGATTGAAATAAATTTTGCAAACCCATAGATGTAAAGGCTGGATCTGATTTTAGCATTTTTAGAAAGCGGCCTTAAACGATGCAAGGATAAGGTTTTATCTATTTATGATGGGAAGCATCAAGAACAACCATTCAATGTAGGAGATGATGAAGAGTGATGAAGATGGCAGAAGACATCTCTTAGAAGACTGTCACCTAGGCAACGGACCAAACTTTTTGTAAATGGAAAAGTTTAACAGATAGACAATTACAATCAAAAGAAAAATTGCACCACAATTTATCATCATCACTATCAAGTCATGCTGATGACACACATCCCCATGACTCTCTCTCACCACCCGTCCCTATCAGTCATTGTTCCTGGCAAGTCTTCCACGAGGCATGCAGTATCCATACATGTAGTATACTGCTTCTGAAGTTCTTCATATTGAGTTGCACACTGTAACATATCCCAATGACTCTCTCTTACCACTCGTCCCTGATTAACCTATCCAAGAAAAGCAGCCGGCCTTTCTTTCTTTCCTCTCCCAGCTTGACACTTAACTGACAGGTGCGAGAATCACAAGTTTACTCTATCTAATTATACTGATTCTGTTATTATAAACAATTTTTATCTCTCTCTTTGCGTTGACAACTACTACAGATGACTGTGCATGGCCCTAATAAATGTTTGTTGACCAGAGTTGCACGAGTGTTATTAATCAGCACAGATTACCACAGAATTTAAGGAACATTTCCACAAACAAAGAAATGAGCCCATATATAAGAACAAATGTAGCAAATATCATGGAACAGAGGTTGTACAATTCATTTTTACCACTACTTTTGTCCCATAATAATTTGTACATTTTCATATAAATTTCATACATTGAATGTAGCAAATGTTATGGGACAGGTTGTATAATTTATTTTTACAATTACTTTTGTCCAATAATAATTATTAAATTTTCACATAAATTTCATACATTGAATGTATAGCAAACGTGATGGGACTGGTTGTATAATAAATTTTTACCATTACTTTTGTCCCATTATAATTGTTATATTGGCATATGAATTTCATACATTGAATGTAGCAAATGTTATGGGGCAGAGGTTATGCAATTCATTTTTAACATTACTTTTGTCCTATAATAATTATTACATTTTCACATAAATTTCATACATTGAATGTAGCAAATGTTATGGGACAGAGGTTATGCAATTCATTTTTAACATTACCTTTGTCCTATAATAATTATTTCATTTTCACATAAATTTCATACGTTGAATGTAGCAAATGTTATGGGACAGAGGTTATGCAATTCATTTTTAACATTACTTTTGTCCTATAATAATTATTTTTCATTTTCACATAAATTTCATACATTGAATGTAGCAAATGTTATGGGACAGAGGTTATGCAATTCATTTTTAACATTACTTTTGTCCTATAATAATTATTACATTTTCACATAAATTTCATACATTGAATGTAGCAAATGTTATGGGACAGGTTGTATAATTTATTTTTAACATTACTTTTGGCCCATAATAATTGTTATATTAGCATATAAATTTCATACATTCAATGTAGCAAATGTTATGGGACAGAAGTTATGCAATTCATTTTTAACATTACTTTTGTCCTATAATAATTATTTCATTTTCACATAAATTTCATACATTGAATGTAGCAAATGTTATGGGACAGAGGTTATGCAATTCATTTTAACATTACTTTTGTCCTATAATATTACATTTTCACATAAATTTCATACATTGAATGTAGCAAATGTTATGGGACAGGTTGTATAATTTATTTTTAACATTACTTTTGGCCCATAATAATTGTTATATTAGCATATAAATTTCATACATTCAATGTAGCAAATGTTATGGGACAGAGGTTATGCAATTCATTTTTAACATTACTTTTGTCCTATAATAATTATTTCATTTTCACATAAATTTCATACATTGAATGTAGCAAATGTTATGGGACAGAGGTTATGCAATTCATTTTTAACATTACTTTTGTCCTATAATAATTATTACATTTTCACATAAATTTCATACATTGAATGTAGCAAATGTTATGGGACAGGTTGTATAATTTATTTTTAACATTACTTTTGGCCCATAATAATTGTTATATTAGCATATAAATTTCATACATTCAATGTAGCAAATGTTATGGGACAGAGGTTATGCAATTCATTTTTAACATTACTTTTGTCCTATAATAATTATTTCATTTTCACATAAATTTCATACATTGAATGTAGCAAATGTTATGGGACAGAGGTTATGCAATTCATTTTAACATTACTTTTGTCCTATAATAATTATTACATTTTCACATAAATTTCATACATTGAATGTAGCAAATGTTATGGACAGGTTGTATAATTTATTTTTAACATTACTTTTGGCCCATAATAATTGTTATATTAGCATATAAATTTCATACATTCAATGTAGCAAATGTTATGGGACAGAGTTTATGCAATTAATTTCTAACATTACTTTTGTCCCATAATAATTGTTACAGGCTGACATGCTGTAAAATCTAACCAACCAAAAGATAATCATTCTTTTTTTCTGCTTCAAAAGCAGCAAGAAAAAAGAAAGAAAAAAATTCCCAGGATGCAATTCTCATACCAAATGAGAATCAGAAATTTATGGAAAGCTTTAAAGTCATGATCTTTGTTTATCATTGACCAAGTTGCTCATCAAAGACTTAATTAAAAATGAGTAATCGTGGCCAAAGAAACAAAGTGTTTGAGAAATGAACTTTGCTTCTGGCATTAAAAATCGTTGTTGATCTAATTTAATTACAGCAGTTTTGTTGAAAGGTGAAATGTGTTGACCAACAGTAAAAGGTCATCTTTACACAGTTTTGTGGTTGGGATCCAGAGAGCATATCCCCCCTCCACACACCATTTATTACTTTGCCCAATGGATGATAGTCAGAAATGACACTTGGCTGCAAAAAGATGATCGGAAAAATAATTAAACGTGGGAAATGATATTCTCTTTTAATTAAACTGACATCTTCTTAAACTAGGGAAGCTTCATCCGGCTAAATCTATCTTTCTCAAAATGTCAATGCTGGAAGAATCAGAAATAGGATTAAGTGCATTAACAATGTATGAGATTATGTTGAAAAATAGATATTTGTTGTGCAAAATAAGTGTTTTTTGTTTATTCATCATTAGACCATTGACACTAATAGATGCATATCTGTGTGCATCTCTCTCTATATATAAGTGTATATAATAAAGTAAGCCTAATAAGTCAGAGAATATCTACCTAGGTTTCTCCTAACGGATCATCCTGATTATCCATTTGAAAAACCTAGGTAGATATTCTCTGACTTATTAGGCTTACTTTTTGGAGGCTTGTACCATCTGATTATTTTCAGGAGGTGCATATGATTTGATCATTTCTTTTTTTTTATAATTTTTTTTTCTCGAGTCAAAAGTTTGTATTGTGTAATGACAGGCAGAGCAACACCACTCCAGTCAATTCAGACCTCACACATAGATGACCGGAATTTCAACATTCCCATCAATAAAAGCCTCAAGAACAACACAGATCAGTCAGTCTAGACATTCTTGATAAAGAGGGCTCACATCTCTGAAATATTGAATGAAATAAAAATGAAACTTAACACACAACATCTAACAGAGTTTCTCATTTATTTCACACCCATGCTTCACACAAAATCCCCAAAAATATATATTATAGACATATATATATATAAAACATATATATAGATATAATATACACACTGAGATCAAGACTCACCATATATATATATATATATATATATATATACACACCAGGTTTCCCCCCAAAATAAGACAGGGCTTATATTAATTTTCACTCCGAAATATAATACGAAGACTTATTTTGGGGGGATGTAGAATGTTTGTATCACATGATGTGATTGTGAAGAATGCTCTCAACTAGGGCTTATTTTAAGGGGAGGGCTTATATTGGAATCATCCTGAAAAATATTGCTAGGTCTTATTTTGCAGGTAGGTTTATTTTCAGGGAAACACGGAATATACATATATATAAGTTAGGGTTGTGAAGATATGAAGTCAATGCCACTTGGTAACTGACAGTTTCTTGCCAATGTAATTTTCAAACTCACTTAGGTGAGAAACTATCAGCTTCCTAGCACTGTTGTTTTCACTACCCTAACTTAGATATACATGCTCTGTCAGTGATATTGAGCACTCTTTACTTATAAATATAGGAAACTATATATTGCATAGCTCTCCTAAAACTGATAGAGCTTTATATGTTTATATCAGTAAATTCTCTTTCTCAAAGTGGGTCATGTAGATGGCACAGAGGTAAGAACGTGATACATCTAAACATGACTATATTGATGACATATATATAAGATAAACCTAATGAGTCAGATACTAAAAGTTTTGCTTAGTGCTCTTCAGGGCTAAGATCCGACTCTTAGAGTCAGATCTTAGCCCTGAAAAGCACTAAGCGAAACTTTTACTAGGTATATCTGACTCATGTTTATCTTTATTATTTGCTCTACTTAGGTATTAAGCACTCTTTACTTATTAGCTTTAGTATATCCTAGCGGTTTTTGTATGAATATATATTTTTCATATATATATATATATATATATATACATATAAATTGTTTTTTTCTTTTGGCCAAGTATTATAGTATCAAGCGATTATTTTCAGTTGGTATGACTATCTTGGTCTTTTCTTTTTTTTTCAAAAATGTTTTTCTCCCCAGGTAATGTTTGGTAGTATATTTTTACAATCAAACTATTCGCCGGGTTTGGTATATTTATATTATATATATATATATATATATATATATATATATATATATATCAGTCAGGGTTTCAGACGTAGTATTTACCAGCCCTGCTCTGTGTTTACACTCAAACCGTTCATTACAATTTCTCTATGGAGATAACAATCAAATGCCATCTGTAAAGTACTTCCCCTTATTTATGATCATCATGTCCTGCTAACAGCATAGATTCACCTGACTCTCTCTCACCACCAGTCCCTATCGGTCATTGCTCCTGTCAAGTCTTCCACATGACAACCAGTATCCACACAGAGCTGATTGATGTAGGTTTTTGCTGGTCAGCCAACTCTTGGGTGTCCATGTGTAGATGTCTACAGGAGAACATCACTTCTGAATTTTTCCTTGTCTCTCCAGCATGTTTTGTTTATCTTGCTTCTATGGTTTGTGTGATGGGAGGTAAGTGGCCATACAGCTGCTTTTTTGTGAGGTGCTGCTTCTAGAAATCAATAGATTGGGACTCAGCATCAAAAGTTCTGGTTTGTGTTTTTAAGCAAGCATGATTAATAAAAAAAGTAAAGTTGGTGGAGTGTCCTATTGTTGGTATCAACCAGACAGCAAGGGAGTCAATCCCCTTTTCGCTAGCACTAGACAAGGGATATTGTTTTTGCTGAACTGGAGTGCTACACCTACCATCAGTTTCCCCACTTATCGCACAGATCAGATTACCCAAACTATACACCGAGTTGGCAGGGACCGGGAACCTTGTAATTTCAAAGAAAGTGCTCTACTGACTAAGCTTAACCAACCACTTAGGATTAATACTAATTTCTGATAGTCATAAAATTTTATTTCAATTCTGTGAAGTTCATATTATGAAATATATGGATTTTTCTTTGCAGTCTTCCTCATGTTGGAGTCAATAGTTTGATGTTGTTTGTGCATTGAGAAAATCTAATTGTCTCACAAAAATATGGGGTGTTAAATACTCAGGCAAAATTGTTTGTTTTTATCCTGATCTCTTTCACAATTAATAATCTAATCAACTAATATGCACTGACAAAAAAAAAAAAAAAGATAAATTTGCTGTCATAATATTTTGCCTTTTTAGAAAAACTGATAGATACCAAAATCTTCTTTTTTTTTCTTTCTTATTCTAACTATTTACTAGCTGAAGTATCAAACTTCCTTAGGGTTATATAATGATAGGCATAGCCTATCATTTTTGTAAGGAGGTGTAGTTAGGATTTAAAATTAACTGTAGAAAAACACAGTAATTGATTTAAGTTCATAGAGCTTTAATTGACAAGACTTAACCCAACTGTCTATGGAATCACATGACTTGGTGATTCCCCAGGACAGTAAAAATTACTCAGAATTGAGTGAGCACTCATTGAGGCATGACGCATATTGCATCCTGTGAAGGTTCTCTATTTTTTTTTATTCTAACTAGTTACTAACTGAAGTATCCACACACTATTTTTGTCTGGGCGAAAAAACATTTTACCCCTTCATTTTCTATTAAAAAAAAACTAGATAAAAATATAATAAGGGTATAAATCAATGATATATTAAAAAGATATTTAAAAATAAAACAAATTAATATTAAGTAAATAAAAGACAAAAATACAAAAAATAAACAAAAAATTAAGTTTGAAAAAAAAATTGAATACTCAACCAGAATGACTGACATAAAATATCTTCGACATAAAATAACCTAAAGGGTTGACATGCCGTAAAATCCGACCAACCAAACACAATTTATTAATTCCCATTAATGAATTAAACAAGATTTGGTATTAAATAACCCACAAGGGTTGATATACCATTAAACAAAATAACTAACAACCAACAATGTTTAATTAAATGTTAATAATTCTTTGAGATTAATTTTTTTAATCTTAATTCTTTGCTAACCAAATTTCTCCCACAGATGTACCAAATTTTGTTGGGATTTTTTACCTGTATTATGGAATATTTCAAAGTTCATTATCTATTCATTTCAGAAACTCATTCTATTCAAATAAAGTCATATCATTATTGTAATCTGAGTCCTTCTGCTCAGTTATAATAAACTAATCATCAGTTTTTGTTCTTTGCTTCGGTGTAATAGAAGAGCCACTGTGAGCTGTTTAAAGTAGGCAAAGAGTTAAAAACTAACCATCGGTCCAATAACCACACATACGAAATTTTATAACTCTACATCGAAATGTTTGGCAATCTAAAGAGGACAGACAAAAAAAAAAAAAACAGTAAATTATTCATATAGATTAATGGCAAGGAGGGCATGAAGTAAGAAAGAAATAGTCAGAGTTGAGCCCTGTTTGGCTTCCATGATTTGGCAGACAATTCAAAAATGTCTATTACTCTGTTGCCAAAGACCAATGCCAAAAATACTTATATCTCTAAGAATTTGGTGATGCCATTTGCTTTGGATACCAATTATTCTTGTCTTTTTTCTTTTGTTCTCTTAGTAAATAATGTAATTATTATAGGCAGCAGTAAAAATATACTGTTTTATTACAATCTACATCATTGGTATATTTAGTATATTAAATGTTTATACAAATCTAACAATTATTATGGGAGTTTATGTTTTTGTATGGATGCTCAAAATCATATAATGTAATTTGTAACATAAATTATATACAATGGTAGGTTTTATATCACAAGACTTATTACAAAAACAAGCACTCAGAAGAATTAAAGCATTTGAGAGATTTACATGATTCTCTCACACCACCCACCCCTATCGGTCATCACTTCAAGAAGGTCTTCTGCACGGCATCTAGAATCCGCACTGAGTTGATAGATGTACGTTTTTGCTGGACAGCCTACACTAGTTAGTCCATGTTTAGGAGAACATCACTTATGAGTTCATCCTTTCTTGTCCAGCATATCTTGTTAGTTTTACTTGGACAGTTTTCGTGATAGGAGGAAGCCGCCATACACTAGCTTCAAAGATTTTTTCAAAGACAATACAAATGCTGTATGCAGGTTTCCTATTGAATACTAATAAATTATACACAAAGGTGTTGCTTTAGCCCAGTCGGTAGAGCATCTGACTAGGAATTGCAAGATTCCATGTTCAATACTGACCCTTGCACAGCTTGATAATCTGATCTGTGCAATAAAGTAGGGAATTGTAGGTGAGCTGCTTCATCTCAGCAAAAACATTCTCCCTGGTCTAGTGCTAGTGAAAAGTGGATAGATATCTAGCTGATACTGACAATAGGCCACACTGCTGACTTTTTATTTGGCATACAATATTTTGGCCATTGTAATGTCAGTGATGTTGATAGCTTTTTGATTTAGTGCATCCTGGGGTACATATATTTGATTTGAATAAGTCCCCAGGAAAATCTATATGTTCCAACTAAAGCCGTCTAACTCCTACCTTGTAACCTATGCTGTGTAATTCGTTTCTAAGAAACTATTAAAATGTATTTACAGTTAACTTAAAATGGTGATGGAAGAAAAAAGAAAAACACTGGGATGTAAGGATACGATTTTACTGCATCCTTTTAGATTTTTATGCATCAGGATGCAGGACACATACCTTTTAGCATCTCTGCTTGTTGTAATCAGTAACATTCTGGGAATTTCAAACAGAACCCTTTGTCAATCCAAATGTTGTTAGGTTCAGATTTGAGCCATTGGGTGATTGATGTTCCATAACCTCAATCTGAACCGACTCCTTCCGGTGACGAAAATGGTGGGAACGGAAGGTACAGTTAGCTTAGAGTCAGTCAAACCGTAGAGATTTGAATGCACGCACAGACTCGGCTTTACTCCCGCAGGCCATTGAGAATCCAAGATAAAGTCTGGTCCTGAAGTTAATAAAAATGTCTTTTGTTGTCTCTAAGAACTAATGACAACCTTGCCATAATCAGACTAGCATCTTGAAGGACGAGGACAAGAAGCAGAAGAAGTTTGAAGAAATAGAAGAAGCCATGAAGATAGCTACAGACTATAAGAAACATAAAAGAATAAGAAATAACAGCCAGCTACGCCAGAAAGAAAAGATTTAAATATTAGAGCATAATGATGGGTGTTTCTCATAAGAACAATAGAGAACCAGAAACCAATCCATCTCTCCATAAGAATAGAAACGAATCTCTTAATTATATATATATATATATATAAAGATAAACCTAATGAGTCAGATAAACCTACTTAAAGGTTTCGCTTAGTGCTCTTCAGGGCTAAGATCCGACTAAAGAGATTTGGAGCAAACGCATATTTATACAATACCTTCCACCTTGACTCAAATAAATTAGCATAGACTAAACTAACCAATAAAAAACAAAGAAAAAAGACAGAACACCGTTTAAATCTATTATTTTATTTTATTTATTTATTTATCTTGGTCTTTTCTTTTTTCCAAACATATTTTTCTCCTCAGGTGATGTTTGGTAGTATATTTTTACAATCAAACTATTTGCCAGGTTTTTTCTCACCGCAAGGGTTTACCAACAAGTTTGGTATATTATATATACTAGCAAATATATGCACCCTCCGGGTGCAAGTATTTAAGTTTTAATGTAATAAAATATTGTATTAAATTAGAAAGGCTAATGGAACTATATAAGAATACAGATAAAAAGATTTGAAACAGAGGGGGGTATAATAAAAGATTTGAAAATGAGGGAGTATAATAAAAAATGGAACAACTGAAACTTACTCTTCCATCACTCTCGTCTTTCATTGTTATTTTTTCTAATTTAAGTTTTTAGTTATAAGAGGAAGTAAAGAATAAAATGACAGTTATTTTATCTTGTTAATGGATTTCATTTAAGATTTATTGAAGAGACTTTTTCTTATATTCATTAAAATAAAACAAAACAGTTAGAAATCAATAATACTAAGCACATATTTATTAAATTCGATTTTTTAATATTAATATGCAAATTAGCCTTCCCGTTTACACTGTAAACCGCTATTTCGTTGTATATATAAATATAATTGCATGTTGTCAGTATGTAGACATAGTTAACAGTATTAATACTGTAAGACAATTTTATTAATAATTGAGGTTTAGATAAAAATAAAATCACGGAGAATGTGATGTCAATAACTAAGAGAATTGTGACTTGAGTAGGAATATAGTTTCGGTTACAGACAGAAAAACACACAATCTCCATTATAATAAGATTTATATAAATAAATAAACAAACAAGTTTTGTGTGAAATCGTAGTAAGCGAGTTCGAATCCCAGTCATGCTATTTTGTTCACTTTCGGACTAATAACCTAGTGAAGTCAGTCAGTCAGTAGACTTCAATATGGCGCTGCAGACAGGATTGCAACAAGGTCAGATTCGTATTGAGTTATGGCTACTTGTTGCCTTGTCTTACCAATTTGACGATAATTGGAACTTAGTAAAGGGGCCGGGTTAGAGCATTCGGCTAGAAACCACAAGGTTCCTAGTTTGATACCGGTCCTTGTCAACTCTGCGTATGAGTAGCACAGGGATCTGTGGTAGGTGTGGCGCTCCACCTCAGACGCCAACACAATCTCCTTCGTCTAGCACTATTGAAAAGGGGATAGACTCACTCGCTGACTGGCTGATACTGACTTTAGGCCACCTCAACGACTTTACTTACTTATGATTATTCTACATAACTTTGGTAAAGGTATGCATCTATCAATTCCCGTGGGTGGACCTCATGGCGTAATGACTAATGTGTAGGACTGCAACATTGTAGTAAGAGAAATTTTACATTTATATGATTATTCTTAAATAGAATTATCAGTCTGAGGAAGACTTGAAACCTAAGGATTACTATTAGTTACTTGAAACCTTATTATTTCTTGAAAATAATTGGTGTTAGATAAGAATACTTGATAGTATATAATAGTAAATTATTTGTAAAGAGAATAATTACTTGAAGCTAAAATTGTTTACTAAGGATTGTTATTAATTACTTCTGTCTTCATGAGTACAGTTGCTATACCCTGTCCTTATGACAAATACAGTAGCTAAGGCAGTACTGCCACCCTTGGTGGCACTAGCAGCTTTGGCAACTGGACAGATTATTATTTTGTCTTATCTGTTTCATTTATCTCCGTGTCTCTTAATTTCACTGATCAAGTAGTGTTTTATATTACTTGAAACCATATGAATGTGTAGAATCAAATTATTATTAAATAGAGATAATTACTTGTAACCATATAATTATTTAAATTAGATAGTAATACTTGAAACTATACAACTGTGTGCAAAATATTTGTATTAGATTGGAATGCTTGATATCATAACTGTGTGAAAAAATTTGAAAGAAAGATTTACATAAAAATTGTAAATAGGAATATACAATAAACGTGATTCCCTAACATCTAGGCATAAGAATGAAGTAGGTAGTTATCATTATTAGCCAGATGGTGAGGGAGTCTATCCCGTTTTTACTAGCACTAGACCAGTGGGATTGTTTGTGTATCTGATATAGAGTGCAACACCTATCATCAGCTCCAAGCATTGCACAGATCCAAGCCATGCTACTCATGTGCTGAGTTGGTGAGGGCTGGTTTTGGTTTGGTTTGGTTTGTTTTATTTTACGGCATATCAACCTCAGTGGGTCATTTAATGCCGATAAAGATTTGAAATAAAGTCATTCTTAATGGATACTTAATTTTTTTTATAAATACATTTTTCTATTTAACCCATAGATGGGACCCTAACAGGTACTACCACTATGGATCAGAGTGGACCAGGGAGCAATGGTGATGAAGGGATGCTCCACATTCCCCAAACCTCCAAAACTGGAACCTCACCATCAGATAGAGTTTAACATCATTCCCAGGACATGTAGACCATCAGTCACCGCCTTCTAGCATCCTTATGATAAAAAGGGGTTGGCGCTTGCCATAAGTGCAATAGGGTTGGGAAAATCATATAGGCGCTAGGGCTTGACGTGACCAACCAATTGATTGGAGCATGCCTCTCCGACTGCCTGTCTAGCCCAAGAAAGAGTCAAAATGGAATATTGCAAGTAATGGATTGCTCAACAACCTGGGTTCTATCCTTAAGCATCATGGGTCGCCACCCACAGCCAACAGGTAGCCTCATTGGGGGAGTCTTATTCCTCTGCAGAGGTGCAGTCGGTACATTCTAACACCCCAGCTGACAGGGCAGGGTGAGGGCTGGTATCAAACTGGGAACTTAGTGGTTTCAAGTGTTTCTAGGCATAAAATAACCCTAAATAAGGTGGATTTTGAAGAAAGAGTTGGCAATAGGAAACACTGTTTATACTTCCACCTATTACAAGGAAATCCATGATGATGGGTTCTTTTAGGTCTTAGAAGTCTGTCAGCATGACCTTCTTTACTGACTATTGCTATAAAATGTATTTGTTGCATAATTTATGGTAGCATTATTGACAACACTGTATCATAAATGGAAATTTACTGACAGTTTAGGATGTTTGACCCCAGAGGCTGAAAACCCATGAATCATGTGAGAGCTAGTTAGCTCATCAGTTCCAATGAGGATCTAAAGCAAGAAAAACGTTTCTTGCTTCGTTGGACTCACCTGCATGTGAACTGTGTTTTAGTTAGTAAGAAAAGAAACTTAGTTAAGAATAAAAGTTTTAAAAAGAAACATGGCGTTGTTGGTTGATGCATGTCTTAGAAGGAAGACTGACCAATCAAGAAATGAAGAACCAACAAAATAGAAGTCAACATGATGAGTATTGAAGTCAGTCAGTCAGTCTACTATTGGTTTGAATAATATGACTGGCCAAGCACAACTGAACCAGTGTCAAGACAACTGGTACTTATGGGAATTCAGAACAGTCCACTCATGCATTTGGGTGATTCCATTCCCTGAGTCTTGATTGTCTGTTTGGTTTGTATGATCCTCTGAGGCTCCATAAATCCTGCCATTTTGCAGTAGTATAGCAGCAAACCAGAATCGTATTTCAGTTACGACTGCTTGCTGTGTTGTCAATTCGACGGTAATTGGACTTAGTATGATTATTCTACAATATGAATATACAATGAATGTAATTCCCAAATATCTATGCATGAAATAACTCTAGACAGGTTGAAATGCCATTAAAATCAATCAATCAAAACACTCAAATTTACTATCTATTCTTTTATTGTTTTCACTCTCTTCAGCTATGTGTAAATTGTAGGGTAGACTGGGCTCTTTAACCATGGCTAGGCAACCAGTCTAGGAGAAGGAAAACTTTGAATTCAAACCTGTTAAACTCCACTTAAGGAATTGACCTTATGTCGCATCCTGCTCGTGTGGAGGGGTTCGTTTTATATATATATATATATATATATATATATATATATATATATATATGAAATATATGAAATGAATAAATATATAACTGAGTTGATATATGAATTTATTTCAGCATTTGTTTGCCTCTGTCATTCTGATTTTTACTAATTTGAAGATTTAAACAAGGTATGCATTTATTCATTAATTTATGATACTCCGTACATGTAAAAATATATATGCAAATCTTTATATATATGTTTGAGTTCTCAATTTTGGTTGAATCCTATCAAGGAAACACTTGATACCACTCACCTATATATATGTGTGTATGTGTGTGTGTCTGTGTGAAAGAAATTGATTCACCTCGTTTTATTACCTGTTATTCTGCTAATCTGTGATTTGAGCTGAAGACATGGCAGGATACATCTGCTGATTTGGTAACAACTGGGATTGAACTCTGTACCTCTGAATTTCCACTTCAGTTGAGTAGCAAACATTAACATTAAAGCAAAATTGATTTCGAGCTAAGTGCATCAATCATCGGAAAGTGAGTGGTATGATTATTGAGAGACTTGCCTAAGGTATTAAACAAAGAGAAGGAATTGATCACACTTGAACCCTGTACCAACCTGTCCAAAGGCCAACGTTTTAGCTCCGCACATTTCCCGAATCAGCACTTGTTCTTGGTCCTTTACCCATTTAGCAGTCTTTTGCAAACCCCCAAAATGGTGTGTGGGTTAAGAGGTAAAGACAGTATGAAAACGCGGAGAGGGGGGGAAGGGATCTTCAGTGGAGACATGGGGAAGGGGAGGGCATCTTCAGTGGAGATATGGAGTTGGGTAGGTAATTACACACTTTCATTGGGCAAAAGGTTAAGTACCATTGATTGTTTGATACATTGTCCATTAATGTTGTTGGACACTGTTTGCATAAAACAAAAGTTTCATTCCCTCTCCTTCACCTTTATCTTGTAGGGTGTTTGAAACTTGGCAACTGGGGTTGGTGTCGGGGGGGGGTGTGATTAGACTCGAGGTGGGAAGGTGTCATCATGCAAACAGAGAAGAGTTTGGGGTGTGGGGGTAGAGATCAGAATTATGGATTATGGGTAAATTTAGCTGCATATTGGTACTTGAATATAAAGTTTAAACGTTTCTGCAATTAGCCAAAGCCAAAATACTGACCTTCTACTCAGAAAAGGCACATGCATGTAAACTACTCAGAGAAAGCACATGCATGTAAATATTATATATATATATATATATATATATATATATATGTGTGGGGGTGAAAATAGAGGAAAAATGTGGACAAAACAACTAAATTCAAATGATATTTCACATCAGTCTTTTGTTAAGCTTTTTCCAGTTTATTCAAAATGAGTTCTACAGTCTACTTTTCTGCTGAAAAGGTAATTTTTGGGGTGGGCAGAAGATGAGGGGTGTACACAGGGATAAGATAAGTGGCAAAAAGAAAAAGGGAAGAGAGGAGGGTTGGATGTGTGAGTGAGGAGGTGAAGGAAAAAGTGTAATGGGTTTATTTGAGGGGTATGGTACTTTTTATGGGGTCATTTATTGCCATTAAAGAAATTTGATAGTCTGGTAGTAAGTTACTATGTGGAGATTGTTGTCTGGGAAGGTTTGTGAAAGCTGTGGGATTGGAGGATTTTTTGTTTTGAAGTATTTTAGAGATTTGTGATTTTTTTAATTCATTTTCTATTTTTTATCAGCTTTCTATTTTGATTTTGTTCTTTTGAGTTACAATTTTTGTGATAGAGGTGGAAGAAACCTGGCCTCTGTTTTACAACTTTTATGTTAGCAATGTGAGCTGATTTGCATAGACGGCGTAAAATCTTACTATGTATGAGTTTGAGTAGTGATCGTGGTTAAAGTTGAATGTGGGATTGAAGTTTGTTGTGTGAATAGGTGTTTTGAGTGTTGTTTGTCTTTATATATATATATATATATATATATATATATATATATATATATATATACATGTGTCCATATATCTCTCAACGTGTGTGCAATACTACATCTGATCACTAAAACAGAGCTGGGTTTTCATATAGAACAGGATTTCTTAAAGAGGTCTACATGAACCCCTCGGGTCTATACAACTCAGTGGGTCTGTAAGTATTCGGGGGTCTTCAAGGGGTCTATGGAAACTACTAAACCTTCTTAGTAATTAGAAAAAAATTATTCCACAAGAATCCTGGAGATCATGCTCATGTTGACATATTTTCAAAAATTTAAGCCTAATATTCATGAACTTATCAAAAATCATCAGCTTCACCCATCACATCAGGAAAGTGTACTTCCTTGGTAAGTTATTAAGTATTAAATATTTGCAGCTCTTTTTTACATGTTATGCCTACTTTACTGTTTATTTTACAATTAACAGTTTTACATGAAAGTTTGTGCAGAATTCATTAATTACATGATTGGTTGCAACAAAACAACTGCAAGGTGGACTGGGGTATATAAAGAGAGTGTCCATGATAAGTCAATCAATTTTTTGTAGGGGTCTACAACTTAAAAGTTTGAGAACCCCTGATCTAGAAATATCACTGTATAATGTTCACTCTATGCAGTTAATTATCACAGAATTAAGTGCATTGACAAAGAAAAAGACTATATTGAAAAATGAATAGAAAGGATCAACCATGAAAGCTGATGGTAGGTTTGGTGCTTCATCTCAGACGCCAAAACAATCTCCTTGGTCTAGTGCTAGTGAAAAAGGGATATACTCCTTTGCTGTCTGGCTGATACCAACTTTAGGTCACCCTGACAACTTTACGTACTATGAACAGGGTTAGGGTTAGGTAAGGTAAGGGTTATAATAGGTAATATGTATTATGTAATATATGATTGGTTTGGTTTGTTTTACGGCATATCTACATCAGTGGGTCATTTAATGCCGACAAAATTTTGAAATAAAATTCATTCTTAATGGATGCTCAATTTTTTTTATTTTTATAAACTATGTTTTTCTATTTATTCCATAGATGGGACCCTAACAGGTACTACCATTCCGGGTCAGAGTGGACCAGGGAGCAATGGTGATGAAGGGGTGCTCCACATTCCCCAGACCTCCAAAACTGGAACCTCACCATCAGTTTAACGTCATTCCCAGGACAGTAAGACCATCAGCCATGCCTTCTGGCACCCATATGATAAAAAGAGCATGGGGTTGCCATAATGGCAATAGGGTTGGGGCAATCATATAGGTACTAGGGCTTGATATGGTCAGCCGATTGATCAGAGGGGGCCTCTCTGACTGCCTGTCTAGACTAAGTAAGGGTCTAAGTGGAGTGTTGCATGTCATGGACTGCTCATCCCCCAGGATTCTATTCTTAAGCATCACAGGTCGCCACCCACGGCCAACAGGTGGCCTCATTGGTGGGCGGGGGTCTTTAATGCAGACTCAAGTAATTTTATTTCTCTGAATGTTTGAGATGAGGCTTGAAGATTAGTATTATTAGTGTTATTCAGACTATTGTCCTCATCTTCATTGTTATTCCCAAGTTTGAAAAGAAGGTTCCCGAGTCCGAGAAGGTTCCGAGTCCGAGAAGGTTCCCGAGTCTGACAAGAAATACCTGAAGAAGGCCGGAGGGTGTTATCATCCGAAACGTTGTACAAATAACAATGAAGATGGGGACAATAGTCCGAATAACACTAATAATACTCAAGTAATTTTGATATTTGGTTTCTTACAGTACTCATTGCTTGAATGGTCACCTATCTAAGTATTTAAAAGGATTTTACTTTAAGTAACTATTCTTATTACAAATAATTTGCACACATGGATATATAGCATTCCTATTTAATAGAAATAATTTACTCATAGTTGTTGTTTCAAGTATTCCTAATAATAAAGAACGCGAAAAATATAGACTAATGGACCTTGCTAGAGGACTATAAAACCTATGAGACATGTAAGTGGCAGTGATATTATTGTACTTGATGCTCTGAGTCCTCAAAATATTTCATACAATACAGAAAACAAAATGTTCATTCTAAAATCAACAAAATACTTTGTCACACATTTTTGGCTATGAGAAATGCACTTCAAAGTTGATAGATCTTGATAAAATAAAACTGTTTCTCTGAGAAATTAGCATGATACCCCCGGGGTAGCACCTCTTCACTCAATCAGTCTGACTCAAAAAAAATCATTCCAGACTATATTTTTTTCTTCACTATTTTTCTGTTCTTTTCTTAACTCCATCTTTAATGCTTGTTTTGTTTTGTTGGGGTTGTTTTGTTTTGTTTTGTTTTTATGTGTTGCTCTCAGCAGTACAAGAAAGGCTGTTAGATATTTGGGCTAATTTTCTTTCTTGTGTGAATTCTTTCAATGCTTTTTTTGTAATCTTTTTTTATTTATTTATTTGTTTTTGTTTAAAATGGTGTTTTCCTTCCCAGAAGCCCAATCTATGAGACTTGTAACATTTGAAAAATATTCCTTGTCTCTAAAATACTCACAGTCTATTTTCAACTTTCAGGGTGTTCTTGTTTCGCTGCTGCCTCTGAGGAGAATTCTGGTTGTGTTATAAAATCTTCGAGTTTAAAGTCTGAGGCTTTGTGCAAATAAAGAGATTCTTTCTTGAGATTTTTTTTCTTCTTTTCTGTGTTTTTTATTTTTTTATTTTTTTCCCTTTTTATTTTTTTTTAACCAGGCTTTACAGAATTCTTTTGTCCTAAAGTTTTTTGTTGCTAAGTAAATTTAACAAAAGATAATCATCACAGAGATGTCAAAGTTGGTACGTCTCATTATTTCAAGACTTTAGCACTTTCTTTTTCAAGATATTTTCCAGTAGATGAAGCAGTAAACAAGAGCTCAACTATTATTATCAATTTTTCATCAGTATTTTCTTTCATCTTAATTTTTTTTTTGTTTTTTAGCTAGTTTTTATTAAGACTTTTTGAAGACAATCTATGACAGTGAGTAAGCACTATAGATTAGAAATAAAGTTAAAGCACCCAGTGAGATTCAAATTCAGATTACTTTTACTTCAGGGAAACTTTATAAAATGCATTAGCTAGTCTTACTCCAAGAACACTGATAGAGGCGCTCTTGGTGTAATGGTTATTATTATGTGAAATGGACACAGGAAACCAAGTTTGAATCCTGAATTAGGCTGTTTGTCCCCCTTATCTGTCTCTTCTCTTTAGAGACAGCATATATATCAGCTACATGTCCCCTTATCTATCTCCTTTCTTTAGAGACAACTGATATATCAGCTACATGTCCCCTTATCTTATTAGAGACAACTGATATATCAGCTACATGTCCCCCTTATCTATTCCTTTCTTTAAAGACAACTGATATATCAGCTACATGTCCCCCTTATCTGTCTCCTTTCTTTAGAGACAACTGATATATCAGCAACATGTCCCCCTTATCTGTCTCCTTTCTTTAGAGACAACTGATATATCAGCTACATGTCCCCCTTATCTATTTCTTTCTTTAGAGACAACTGATATATCAGCTACATGTCCCCTTATCTGTCTCCTTTCTTTAGAGACAACTGATATATCAGCTACATGTCCCCCTTATCTTCTCCTTTCTTTAGAGACAACTGATATATCAGCTACATGTCCCCCTTATCTGTCTCCTTTCTTTAGAGACAACTGATATATCAGCTACATGTCCCCCTTATCTGTCTCCTTTCTTTACAGACAACTGATATATCAGCTACATGTCCCCCTTATCTATCTCCTTTCTTTAGAGACAACTGATATATCAGCTACATGTCCCCCTTATCTATTTCCTTTCTTTAAAGACAACTGATATATCAGCTACATGTCCCCCTTATCTATCTCCTTTCTTTAGAGACAACTGATATATCAGCTACATGTCCCCTTATCTGTCTCCTTTCTTTCAACTGATATATCAGCTACATGTCCCTTATCTATTTCTTTCTTTAGAGACAACTGATATATCAGCTACATGTCCCCCTTATCTGTCTCCTTTCTTTAGAGACAACTAATCTATCAGCTACATGTTTCCTTTGTCTGTCTTCTTTCTTTAGAGACAACTATCTATCAGCTACATGTCCCCCTTATCTGTCTCCTTTCTTTAGAGACAACTGATATATCAGCTACATGTCCCCCTTATCTGTCTCTTTTCTTTAATTTGACTTTTTTTTACAAAATAACTTCAGTTGTTATAGGGTTGTTTCTTTGGTATGATTTTTTTTTTCTGGAAAAATAAACTGGATTTGGAAAGACTTGTTATTGAAAGTTGATAATTTATCTTATCCTGTGGGAAAATGAAAACATATGCATCCAAAAATGTATGGCAATAATTAGAAAAGAAACAAAGGGGGAAAAAAGTTGTTTTTAAATTATAAAAAATAATTAAGACTTTGCTTGAAGATGAACAGCAAAGTTAAAGAAAACAACTCATGAAAGAAATCAACATTGTGTGGTAAGAGGAAATACAATTATTCAAGGAAAGAAAATAAATGTTGTATAGCCTTCTTTACTTCTTTACTTTCTTCTTTTCTTCTGTAGTTCATCTTTTCTATCTTACATCTTCTTCTAACATCTTGGGCTTCGTCTTGGTGGTCGGTCGAGCTTAACTCATTTCTTCTTCCAATCAGTCTTGTTACCAAGACATTGACCAACCCCAAAACCGTGTTATTTGCTTAAGCTTTTATTTCCTTAACTAAACATTTCATGTAACTAACATCAGACTAACATAGCGCGCGTAAGTTCCAGTTAAGGCAGGACATCCTCTCTTCCTGAAGTCTAACTGAAAAAACTGAGGAGCCAACCAGGCCCCACGTGACTTCACGTAAGTTGGCGGGCTTTCTGTACTATTCCACAGAAAGCCCCGCCCGTGATATGAAAAGCGCCATCCCTTTAGAAATACAGGGGATTGACAATAATGTTATTCAACTGCATAGATTATGTAACATAAATAATTGTATGTATATTTATATGAATGACCAATAAATTAATTTATAAATAAAATAAGTCATATAGATGTAAGACACAAACACACCTGATTATTTTTTCCATTTGAAAAAAAATTTAGGGATAAGAATGAAAATGAAGAAGGAAAAAATGAAAATAATATAGAATGAAGAAGGAAATAAAAAGGAAGGGGAGGAGAAGTGGGAAAATGAAATAGAAGATCAGAATAAAAAAAAGATTAAAAAAAAGAAGCAGAAAACAAAGTGATAGAGATTGTTAAAGGTAGGTCAGACTGGGCTCTTTAACCTTGTAATGGCAACCTGTCTAAGAGAAGGAAAACTCTAGATTCAAACTTGTTAAATCCCGCTTAAAAATTAACGCTGTGTTGCATCCAACTCATGCAGAGGTTTGGATAAATATATAAGTAAGTAAAGTCGTCGGGGTGGCTTAAAGTCAGTATCAGCCAATCAGCAAGGGAGTCTATCCCCTTTTCACTCATGCTAGACTAAGAAGATTGTTCTAAATTTGCGTCTGAGGTGGAGCGCCACACCTACTATCAGCTACTTACTTTATCACACAGATCCCTGTGCTACTCATACGCTGAGTTGGCGAGGGCCAGTATCGAACTAGTAACCTTGTGGTTTCTAGCTGAACACTCTACCAATTGAGCTAACCCAGACCTCAGCTCGAAAACATTGATCTTGTGTCATATCCAGCTTCTGGTGGTGGTGTTGGGTAAATACAGTTTTAGGAGAAGGAAAACTCTGAATTCAGACCTGTTAAATTCTGCTTAAAAAACTGACCTTGTGTCGCATCCTGCTTGGGACGAATGGGTTGGTTAATCTCCAAGAATTCTGTATTTTGGCAGATCAAATTTAACCTTTAACCCTATCCTTGATTTTTCCCACACATACCTAGGTAGCAATATCTCATCCACAGAAAGCGATATTAATGCACACATAGGAAAGAAATGGTCTACTATAATAAGATTATCAGTCATATGGAAATCTGAACTCACTGATAGGCTAAAGTGCTATTGTATGGCCGCACCACCTTGATGTATGATCTTAAACAAATTATGGAAACAATATCCCACAGAAAGCAGCTGTACGGCCACTTGCCCCCATCTCAAAAACCATCTGAGTGAGATGAACAAGAAATCCTGGAGAAACAAGGAAGAACTCATAAGTGACAAAGTCCTGTGGAAGCCAACACATGGAAATGCCAGGGCGGGCCGCCCAGCAAAGAAATTAACCAACTCTGTGCAGATACTGGATGCTGCTTTGAGGACTTGCCAGGGACAATGAATGATAGGGACAGTTGGTGAGAGTGTCATGGATATCCATGCTGCTAGCACAAGATGATTGTAAAATAATCATACTAGTTCCAATTACCATCGAATTGGTAAGATAAGGCAGCAAGCAGTCATAACTTAATATGAATCTGTTTTGCTGCAAAGACTACTGAAAAATGGTAGGTTATTTATGAAACCTCAGAACATCATAGAAACCAAGCAGCCAATCAGGACTCAAGGAATGGAATCACCCAAATGCATGAGTGGACTATTCTGGATTCCCATAAGTACCAGTTGTCTTGACACTGGTTCAGTTGTGCTTAGCTTGTTGCTCAAACAAACAATACGCTAGCTCACTTCAACAAGGATGATGTGAAAACTCAAATTGCTAGAAGTATTTATTTATTTGATATAATGTTTTGTTGATTATAAACCTTGTCGGATAATGATTTGGACAAAATTTATAATTTTAGGAAAGAAGACTGGAATATCTAAACTGTCAATGAGGTTGTCATGGGAACATAACCAGGATTGTCAATTGTCATTTATAAACGAATCATATTTCAGTATTAAATGACCCATAAAGATGTTGATATGCTGCTTACCAAACCATCTACACATACATCTCCATCTTTTTTTTTTTTATTCTCTTTTAATGGCTCAGGCAATATGTTCTTAACTAGCAGGACCTGTGAATATACGACAGTATGATAATTTAATTATTACAACGTTTGATATGATTACTTTAGAGCTACTGCAAATTAGTTCAATACATAAAAAGTATAATAATCTTCATTTAGCTCTCTCTCTCACTCTTTTTTTCTTTCTTTCCTTTTTTTCATCTTTTCATTATGTTCGATTGAAGCAGATTAGCATTATCACTTCTGCACGCACATTCTTATCTCTCTATCATTCCCCCACTCTATCTTTCTTCCTTATATTTTTTTCTGTGTAGCATGACTTCTTTCTTCCCTTTCTTTCTTTATAATAAAAACGGAATGGTCCATTATTTAGTTGCGGTGACAAAACTCATATGAAATAAGAAAATTGGCAGATAAGTAACACCAGATAATAAGGTTTTACATTTTGACATTTCATCTTGGATGATTTGGATCAGAGGGCATTGTAATATGATAACGGTCGGAAGATTAAGGAACAAGAGTATTAAGATAAAGATTTTAAACCAGAAGGCATTGTAATATGATAACGGTCGGAAGATTAAGGAACAAGAGTATAGATTGCATGTAATCATTCTCATATTAATTCATGAGAGAAAAAAACATTTCTCCAAAGGAGTCTCTGTGGTGTAGTGGCTAACGTACTGGACTAAAATATTGTAGTAAGAGTTCAAACTCCAATTGTGTAATTATATTTGTTGAAGTGAGTTAGTGTACTGTTGATTCGTATTAAGTTACGACTAATTGCTGCCTTGTCTTACCAATTCGACGGTAATTGGAACTAGTATGATTATTCTACAATATTCACTTTTGAACTAATACCCTTGAGAAAGGTAATTCAAGTAATTATTTCTATTTAATAACAGTCATTTTTTTGCCCACAGTTTTATACATTGGGGTGGCCTAAAGTCAGTATCAGCCAGACAGCGAGGGAGTCTATCCCGTTTTCACTAATGCTAGACCAAGGAGATTGTTTTGGCATATGAGCTGGAACACCACACCTACCATCACCTCTTCACTTTACCGCACAGATCCCTGTGCTACGCATACTCTGAGTTGGCAACGGCAGGTATCGAACCTGGAACTTTGTGGTCCCTAGGCCGATGCTCTACCGACTGAGCTAGTGCGAAGTAACTATCTTTAAAAAACGTTTTACACTTATATGGCATTAAGTATTTCTATTAATTATGAATAATTTTTATAAAAAAAATTTATTTGACTCATAGGTGGGACCCTAACACAACTACTCTGGGTCAGAATTGGCCTGAAAGTAATGGTGATGAAGAGGTACTCCACACTCCCCAGAGCTTTAGAACTGGAGCCTCACTATTAGGTAGAGTTTAGTGTCATACCAAGGACACTTCACACTTTGAAGTGTTAAATCGGTTAAGTTTATCATGGCCAGCTAACATCTGTGCTGGGAGGCCGATAAAGTTCAATATTAATCATCTCAGTTCAAGGGGCAGCATCTGCCTCCTTGTTTAAAAGGACTAAGGACCAGGGTTTATTGTCCAGCACCCCTTAAAAAGGAATGCTGATGTGACAGAATCGTTTTTAAAAATACCCTAGGGTAGGTATGATTCTTGCAGGTCCTTATATTAAACCAACGTTGTGTCACTTCCCCACACCATGAAAAGAGGTTCTTAGATATGAGTCATCTTTATTATACTAAAGGTGTGAAGATTAGAGAAGATGGCTGAATTCAAAACACTTAGGAATTAGATTGGTTGGTTGGTTGGTTTTTATGGCATGTCAACTGTTATTAGGTTATTTTATGCTGAAGATATTTTGTTTTCTCTGAATTTTTGAGATGAGGCTTGATAATTAGTATCATTTGTATTATTTGTTTCGGCCTTTATCCATTAGGCTATATGTTCAATTGGACATATAGCCTAGTGGATAAAGGAGTTAGGTTAAGACAGTTCTAAGTGACAGTTATCTCTAGACTGAAGGTTCAATCCTGGTCAGGGGCAGCAGTAACATACAATAATAATTAACACAGCTTAACACCTGTACTCCAGCTATGGTTAGCGGAATGAGAACAGGATAATCCTGTGAACTGAATAAAGGGTTAGGTTTAAAGTTCTGTGATGACTCCTGATTACTACAAGAAGGTTCCTGATTACGACAAGAAGGTTACCGAGTTCTAGAAGGTTCCCAAGTCCAACAAGAAATACCTGAAGAAGGCCGGAGGACACATCGGCCGAAACGTTGTACAAATAACAATGAAGATGAGGACAATAGTCCAAATAATACAAATAATACTAATGTTTTGTTTTATTCATTCTTGTTGGATTTACAATTTTTTTTTCAAACTCAATTTTTTTAAAACAGATTTTTAACACTCATTTAAAAATATATTTGACCTATAGATGGAACCCTAATAGGTACTACCACCTTGAGTCAAGGAGTAGAGGCGATAAAGGTGTACTCCACATTCTGTAGAGTTTCAGAGTAGCTAATCTTTATAATAATAATTTGCACAGTTATATAATATTAAGTATTCCTATCTAATACAAATAATTTTAAAACAGATGTATTTCATCCACAGATGGAACCCTAATAGGTACAACCAGTCTGAGTTAAAGTGGACATGGGTGTAATCACAATGAAGGGGTACTCCACACTCCCTTAGATCTTCAAAACTGGAGTCTATTTGTTTATTTTCCAGAGGTTAATTACATTTTTTTAAGTCTATAGGAAATAAGATTTGGAGAAAAGAGCTGTAAAAAAAAATCTTTTTAACTTTTAATACACTCGGTGACAATGAAAGTGTACTCCAAACTCCCCAGAACTTGAGCCTCACCATCAGATGTGGGTTGGGGATACTTACCCCTCTATAGAGGATACAGTCTGTTCATTCTAAGTCCTTCCAACAGGGTGCACTAATGATGGAGTAGTATTAGTGGTAGTAGTTATAACCAATAATATCCACCGATGGACTCATACTAGTGTCTTCATGTTAATCATTATAGTCACAATGTGATGGCTATTGTATCTTGACTTTCTTTAGGTATCAGATATTATAATTAGTGAAATAGATCACTAATTAGGACTGAGCTTATTCTAGTAGTGAGCACCCTAAGCAGAGTTTAACGGGTTTGAATTCAAAGTTTTTGTTCACCTAGACTGGTTGCCTAACCAAGGTTAAAGAGTCCAGTCTGTCCTATTATTTGCCCCTAACTGGAGGGAGAGTAGTAGGATTCATACCTTTCCCAAGGGTATTAGCGCTATGAGAACTGTAGGTTTGTCATGGATTTGAACTCGTGTCGATGAGTCCATTTCCTACGACTCTTACCATTACACCATATGTCTCCAACTTTCCACCATCAGGTGTAGTTTTGTGTCATACCCAGAACCCCTCCCCCTTTTGGGGGTGAGTCTGGCCACTCTGCAGAGGATACTGTCAACCTATTCTAATCCTGACCGACAGGGCAATGTATATGTAGAAATGTCCTTATCAACAAAGATGAGGACATTAGTCCAATAAGTCAGTGTATAATAACGTTACATTTCTCTTCTTTTTTTTTCATTCCAGCCCACGAATTTTTTTTGAGAAAAGAAAAAAATGTCTAAAACGCAAAAACTATAAAAATATATAATGTAAACTTTATTTTACCCAAATACTGAGTGGCCAGAGTAGAAGTACTTTGTGTCCATAAATGCAACATGTCTCAAGAACTTGAAAAACACAATGGCTTTTGTCCAATTCCTGGGGTCAACAACACATTCTTTGGCTTTACAATGACTTTATGTTGATATAAATACACATATTTTCCTTCTCATGTGTGTACCCTCAGCATACACATTTAAGTACTCCAGAAAGTTCCCACTATGTAAGAACCTTATACAATTTATATAAATAAAAAAATATATGCATACATTATACTATATATAATATGAACAAAAAGTGATAAGAAAAACAGGAATATTTTTTTTATGTTTATTATTCTCAACTAGTTTTGACCTTAGGTCATCGTCAAGAGAAAATTTCTTGTTTGAAGGAATTGTTTTTAGAGAGGTTTTTTTTTAAAATTATCATTAAAAAAATTAAATGATTTTTTGAGGGTTTGACGGGCCACTATAATCTGGGTAGAGAAGTGTGTTAGAAGTAGTGAGTCCATCTGTTCCATAAAAAAAAATTCTTCGAGTTTAATTATTTTGGAATGTTCTCATATATACTAGCAAATATATGCACCCTCCGGGTGCAAGTATTTAAGTTTTAATATAATAAAATATCATATTAAATTAGAAAGGCTAATGAAACTGACTAAGAATGCAGATAAAAAGATCTGCAACAGAGGGGGTATAATCGAAAAATAGAAAAACTTTGAAACTAACTATTCCTTCATTTTCCATTACTCCCCTCTTTCATTGGTAAATTTTCCTAATTTAACTATTTAGTTAAAATAGGAAGTAAAGGATAATATTACAGTTATTTCTTCTTGTAAATAAATTTCTTTTAAGATTTATCCACGAGATTTTTGTTTATATTTCTTAAGATAAAACCAAACAATTAAAAATCAATAATACGAAGCACATATTTATTAAAATAAAATTTTAAATATTAATATGCAAATTAGCCTTCTCGTTCAAACTGTAAACCGCTATTTTGTTGTATATATAAATACAATTGCATGTTAATAGTAAGTAGATATGGTCAACAGTATTAATAATGTAATACAATTTTTATTAATAACTGAAGGTTTAAAAGAATGAAATCACGGAGAATTTGACGTAAATAATTAAGGGAATTGTGACTTGAGTAGGAATATAGTTTCGGTTACAGACAGAAAAACACACAATCTCCATTATAATAAGATGTGAGGAAGGTTTTTTAAAGCTGTGTGTATATATATATATATATATACACACACACAACTGTATGTGTGTGTATGTATGTATATATATGTATATACACACACGCACATACAGATGCTGATAGGTACGCTAAAAAGACGCAGTTAAATCGTGTCCATGTGTCCCAGTATTTTTTCTTCCCCCACCATTTCCAGTTAATTGTAAATACATTTCAATATTTTTTTGGAAACGAATTACAGTGAATGTGGTACAAGGTAGGGGATAGACGGCTTTAGTTATTCATAGATAAAGACACAGCAATTTATTAAGACACTTTAGTTGGAACCCATCAAATTTCCCAGGGATTCATTCAAATCAAATCCGTGCGTCCAAGGACTAAGCTATCAGCATCCCTGTATATATACATGTGTATGTATATATATTATTTGTACACTTCGGATTTATATAAGGTTGTTATATACAGGGGATTAAAGTCCCATGCACTTTGTCCACACAAATTGTAGTCTGAATATTGCTTTGGAGCTTTTGTTATACTTGATGCTAAGAAAGATATTTAATCGAGCTACTACTCACCAGCGACCTGTGATGCTTAAGGATGGAATCATGTTTGCTGAATCGTCTATGACATGCAAGGCAACACTCTACTTGACCCTTACTTGGGCTAAATGCATGATCAGAGAAAGTAACTATAAAGACAAACAAACAAATGGAAGGGAAATCAATCATCAGCAGAAATGGACATTACTGATATTGTTAGATCCGGCCAGCCAGAGTTGTGTGCCCTTGTTTTAATATTTATATCTTTTGGGGGTTTTATGGCATGCTAAACCATATTGGGTTATTTTATGCAGAAGACTTTTTTTCTATTAATTCTTAATGGGTATTAAAATTATTTTTTGAACTCAATTTTTTAAGGGCATTTTTGTTTTAATTTTCTTCCATTTAAACCATAGATGGGACCCAAACAGATACTACTACTTCGGGTCAGAGTGGACCTGGGAGTAATGGTGATGAAGGTATAATTCCCATTCCCCAGAATTGGAACTTTACTATCAGATAGAGTTTAACATCATACCCAGGATATTAATACCATCAGCCTCCAATTCTGGAACATATATGATAAAAAGGGTTGGAGCTTGCCATAAAACAATAGGGTTGTGACAATCATATAGGCCTTGTTTTTATTATTGATCCACTTTGTAATAAATGGTTTAACCTAACTCATTGGGATTGAGAAAGCGCTGAATAAAAGAACCTAAAAACAGCCTGTTGAAGTGAGTAAGTGCACTGTTGGTTTGAACAACAGCAACAAGTTAAACACAACTGAACCAGTACCAAGACAATTGGTACTTATGGGAATCAAGAATAGTCCACTCATGCATTTGGGTGATTCCATTCTTTGAGTCCTGACTGGCTGCTTGGTTTCTATAATGTTATGAGGCTTCATAAATAACCTGGCATTTTGCAGTAGTACGCAGCAAGATAGATTCGTATTCAGTTACGACTGCTTTTTGCCTTGTCTTAGCAATTTGACGTTAGTTGGAACTAGTATGATTATTCTACACAACCTATAAAATAAGATTAAAACACAGAGCTCACAAAATAAATCTGAACCTCTCATAGTAATACTCTGCTTTACGACATTTTTCTAGACTAAATTTCAATTCTGCATTCGACGTTACATCACTCAGTAATGTTACCAATGTCATTATAAAATGTCGGGAAGTACATAAATGTTTCCTTCAAAATATATACATAAAATTAACAATGAAAAAATTTGAAATATAATAAAATTCATTAAAACTACAAGCAGATAGCCGGCAACGCGAGAGTAGAGGGAGGGTAAAAGAAAAGTTATTCTCGCAGATCCATTATTACTAATCGCGAGTTGGATCCTCACTGGATGGTCTATAAAAAACCCACGTAAAAAAGACCTGGTGGGACGTCAGGAATTTTTTCCCAAATATAGATAAAATCTTCATTATTTTTACACAAAATCAAACTCTGATGATAGTGAATGTGTATATATATTTACTTTGTCATTAATTGTTTTATTTTCATAGTTTCCTCCGGACATACATACATACATACATACACACACAAACACACACACAACTACCCTTTATATATGTATAGAAGATAGATGTAAAAGGCAATGAAATCGAAAATTTGTAAAATAAAAAATGTCGGCCATCAAATATTACCGTCGTTTTTATTAATTTTATTTGTTATTCCTTACAAATTAAAACTAAAATATTCTTTAAATTTTGTAATGCCTTAACTAGAGTTATATTATTTTACATGTTGTTTACTCTAATTGTATGGTGTCTGTCGTCATACTTAACTCTTTACCTACCAAATTTCCACCACGGCTGTACTAAAATTTACTTGGTATTTTTTACCTGTATGATGGGATATTTTAGAGTTCACTATCTGTTCACCTCAGTATCTAACTCGTTCCTCTTCTTTCTTTCAAGATATTTTAATTTGATACTCCTCAGTATCTAACTCGTTCCTCTTCTTTCTTTCAAGATATTTTAATTTGATACTCCTCAGTATCTAACTTGTTCCTCTTCTTTCTCTCAAGATATTTTAATTTGATACTCCTCAGTATCTAACTTGTTCCTCTTCTTTCTCTCAAGATATTTTAATTTGATACTCCTCATATCTAATTTGTTCCTTTTCTTTCTCTCAAGATATTTTAATTTGATACTCCTCAGTATCTAACTTGTTCCTCTTCTTTCTTTCAAGATATTTTAATTGATACTCCTCAGTATCTAACTCGTTCCTCTTCTTTCTTTCAAGATATTTTAATTTGATACTCCTCAGTATCTAACTCGTTCCTCTTCTTTCTTTCAAGATATTTTAATTTGATACTCCTCAGTATCTAACTCGTTCCTCTTCTTTCTTTCAAGATATTTTAATTGATACTCCTCAGTATCTAACTTGTTCCTCTTCTTTCTCTCAAGATATTTTAATTTGATACTCCTCAGTATCTAACTTGTTCCTCTTCTTTCTCTCAAGATATTTTTAATTTGATACTCCTCAGTATCTAACTCGTTCCTCTCTTTCTTTCAAGATATTTTAATGTGATACTCCTCAGTATCTAACTCGTTCCTCTTCTTTCTTTCAAGATATTTTAATTTGATACTCCTCAGTATCTAACTTGTTCCTCTTCTTTCTCTCTCAAGATATTTTTAATTTGATACTCCTCAGTATCTAACTCGTTCTTATGTTATATTTCTTAGTATCTAACTCTTTCTGTCCTCCTTTTTCTTCCTTTCAAAATATTTTCATTTTATCGTTCATCCCTTCCTTCTTCATAATATTAAATCGAAGCACGTGGTGTAATGGTTAGAGTCGTAGGAAATGGACTAGTCGACCCGAGTTCAAATCCTCCACGAGGCTGTTTGCATTTCACATAGTGCTAATATCCTTGGGAAAGGTATGCATCCACCTACTCTCCCTCCAGCCATGGGTAAATAGTAGGGCAATCTGGGCTCTTTAAACTTGGCTAGCTTACCAGTCTAGAAAATAAAACTGAATTCAAAACTGTTAAATTCCGCTTAAGAAATTGACGGTGTGTCACATCCTGCCCATGCGGACGGGTTGTTAAATATATATATATATATATATATATATATATATATACAAGGTGTTTCAAAAGAGTATGGATTTTTTTGGACATTTTGACACACCTTTTATTCTGAAAAAAAGTTCTATTCATTAATTTTCTTCAGAATACGAGGTGTGTCAAAAAAGTACCGAGTTTAAAGCTGCATTTCTCAAAATAGAAATGAAGAATAAATGGAACGTTACTTTTTTTTCAGAATACAAGGCGTGTCAAAAAGTACAAAAAATCTCGATACTTTTTTGACTCACCTTGTATATTAAAAGAGTTTAAAAAGGTACTTCATCTAATGGAAAGTTTCGTTCATTGTTCATTTCTGTTTTGGTAAATATAGCTTTAATCTTGATACTTTTTTAATACACTTCGTATATGTACACACACACACACACACACATATATATATATATATATATATATATATATATATATATGTATATATATATATATATTAGTTGATGCCTATTAAATAGAAATAGTTATCTATTGGTTGTATTGTTGCATACCATGTCAAACTATTTTTTTCCATTCATAATACTTTCCTGTTGTCTTCTGAATAAAAGCAATCTAAACAGCTAATTATATATATAAAAAAAGTAACCTTGAGTTGAACAGAAATAAGGAAATTCGTTGGCATTTTTTCAGGGATTTTTCTTCTTGCAGAACTAAGAGACAGAAAGGTTCCCTGTTCTTGAATGGAAAATAAGAAAAGCAAAAATCATCTCCAGAGAGATCTGAGAAATAATTTTTTGCAAAAAGGTTTCAGTTTCACAACGATACTCGAAGAATGAGAGATTAATATTTCCTTGGGAATTTGGCCTCTGTATTTCTTTTGCTTTGTGTATCTTTGAGGCATGATATAACAAAGAGACAACTGAATAGATAAGCTGGTAAAATAACTGACTGAATGAAAACCCCAAGGATAAAAGTAGAAAGGTAACTATATACCTATATAATAAATTCTTTATTTCTTTATTTTCTAGAGTTGGTTGGTTGGATTTTACGGCATGTCAACAATTGTTGGGTTATTTTATGCCAAAGACATTTTGTTGTTTTTTTTAAGCGTGCCTTCAGAAATAGCTGGTTGGTTGGATTTTACAGCATGTCAACCCTTGTTGGGTTATTTTATGCCAAAGACATTTTGTTGTTGTTTTTTTAGTGTGCCTTCAGAAATAGTTGGTTGGTTGGATTTTACAGCATGTCAACCCTTGTTGGGTTATTTTATGCCAAATACATTTTGTTTTATTCATTCTCGATGGATATTCAATTTTTTAAATCTAATGACATACATTTAAAGCATCTTGTATATTTTTCATAACTGGTTGTTTGGTTGGATTTTACGGCATGCCAACCCGTATAGGGTTATTTTATGGTGGAGATATTTTGTTTTATTCATTTTTGTTGGATACTTAATTTTTTAAAACATTTCTAATACTCATTTTTAATCTATTCAACCCATAGATGGGACCCTAACAGAAACTACCACTCCGGGTCAGGGTGGACCGGAGAGCAATGGTGATGAAGGGGTGCTCCACATTCCCCAAACCTCCAAAATTGGAACCTCACCATAAGATAGAGTTTGACATCATACCCAGAACACTAAGACCCTCAACCACAACCTTCTAGCACAATATATGACAACAAGGGTAGAAGCTTACCATTGGGACAATCATAAATGTACTAGGGCTTGACGTGACGAGCCGATTGATCGAAGGGGGCCTCTCCGACCGGCCGTCTATAATAGAAAAGTAACTATATGCCTAGATAATAAAGTTTTTGTTTATTTATTTACTTGAGTTGGTTGGATTTTACAGCATGTCAACCCTTGTTGGGTTATTTTATGCTGAAGACATTTTGTTTTATTAATTCTTGTTGGGTATTAAATTCTTTAAAACATTTTTAATACTCATTTTTTAAATCTATTTACCCCATAGATAGGGCCTGAATAATAATTAAAGTTCCAATTACCATCGAACTGGGAAGACAAGGCAACAAACGGTTGTAACTTAATACAAACCCGAATGTCACAAAGTCTACAGCATAATGACAGGGTATTTATAAGACTCCACAATGTCATTCAAATCAAGCAGTCAAGCAGCCAATCAGAACTCAAGGAATGGAATCACGCAAATTCATGAATGGATCATTCTTGATTTCTATATATACCAACTGTCTTGGACACTTAAGTGGTACTTAGTTAGCTGCTGTTATTCAAACCAACAGTAGACTTACTGACTTCAATAGAGCCCTAACATGTACTACCACTCCGGGCCAGGGTGGACCTGGATGTAATGACTATAAAGGGGGTTCTTGATATTACCCAGAGCTCCAGAACTGGAACTTCACCATCAGATGCAGTCTAACATCATACCCAGGACACTTATTTACTAGGTGAGTCAAAGGTTTTGCAATATTTTTGGTAACATGAGGCACAATTTGGCAGCTCCAGATGCTTTTGCTGAGGTTGTGAAGGTGAAGAACTACACCAGACTGTGATGCCTAGCTCACCTGATACTCTCTAAGTGCTACTCATCAAATTTGTTTCCTCGACACTTCAGTACATGAATAGCACAGTTTTGATCTGTGCAGTAAAGTTGGGAGCTTATGATAGGTGTGACACAAGAAACGAACCTCTTCTTCGTGCGCTAATGAAAAGGGGATAGACTCCCCTGCTGTCCGGCTGATACTCTGCTTACTTTGCTTACTGATTAAACTAGGAGTATCTGATGAGGATTGTTTTTTGCATCACACCTACCATAGTTTACTTCAGTCGGTAGAGCACCTGGTGAGGCAATCGCAAGATTCCTGGTTCGATACCGGTCCTCACAAACCTAGCACATGAGTAGCACAGATCAGATAATCTGATGTGTCTGGTAAAGTGGGGAGCTGAAGATAGGTTTGGCACTAGACTTTAACAAAAACAAACTCACTGGTCTAGCACTAGCGCAAAGAGGGTAGACTCCCTCGCTACCCGGCTGATACCGATAATAGGCCACTCCGTCAACTTTACTTACTTCACTTTATCTGAAGCTCGCTCGTACCACAAATTTTAGCTCACAAGACAAATCCAAAAATCAACCGAGTGATAGCTTGTAACTCAGAAAGTTATTGAAAATAATATAGGGTGGAGAACCAGGAGTATAACAGTGACATGTAAATTAGCACAGAAAAGATTTTAGAATGAAAATAAGAATTAGGTGTTAGATGAGAATGGAAAAGTTTAAGGATGAATCTTCATCATACCATGTGGTATTGTTTTGGGAAGTGAGGTGAGAGTGTGGAGTGTGTTTGGTATGATGTGTTAACAGAGTGAGACACGGTGCTCTTGCTCTTGGCAGTTTTGGCTAGGGGAAAATAATTTTCTCATGAGAAAAAGAAGTAGCCTTGTGTTATTACTAAAGACCATCAATGGCACAACACAAGATGTCCACCTCAACACCAAGTTGATTTACAGACTCCAAACAGCAAGAAATTGTCAGCCAGCTCAGCAACCAAGATTCAAGCCTCACCACATGGCACAAAAGTCGAGATAAGTATACAAATACTTTTACTATATCAACACGTCATCACTCCATTCATAACACTATTTAGCTATACCACTCGTAAGCCAAGTTACCACTGTAATTTTTGATCACACCTGATATAAAACAAGATTATTTTGATGTTTGTATTCAGCTTACTGATTTTACAGCTATTTATCCTTCACTTTTGTTTAACTCTTTGCCTACCAAATTTCCTCCACGGCTATACCAAATTTTCTTGGCATTTTTAACCTGTGAGATTGGATATTTTAAAGTTCATTATCTATTCACCGCAGAACTCATTCTCTTCAAATAAAGTCCTATCATCATTGTAATCCGAGGGACACGAACGAGAGTCGCTGTCAACAGTCTACGGTAGGGTCGCAGTGTTGGGAGAGCCGCTGGGAGTGGATTAAAGTAGGCAAAGAGTTAAGTAATTTATTTATTTTTTGCATGACCCATTTTGTGCTATATATATATATATATATATAAATAAATATATATATTACATATCTAGTTATTTGATGACAAATGGTTGTGACTGTTCCTTTGTTATCAAATAAATAGATATGTAAAACCTTTATATATTTATTTCATTATATAACAGCTTTATTTTATATTGAGCACTCTTCCTATAATACTGCGTATGGCACACTGTTCCAGTAAAAGCTGAAACAGTGACAATCCCACACTATAGTATATATATATATATATATTGTGCAAGGTATATATATATATATATATATATATATATAAATGAAGACAAAACTCTAAACTTGCTTCATTACAATAATTTATTTCAACCATATTAATACGGCATCTTCAGGTAATCACAAGAACATGACTCTACTGAGAATTTCCCAAAGTAACATCTCTTTTAAATCTATCAATTTGATAGATTAAAAGAGATGTTACTTTGGGAAATTCTCAGTAAGAGTCATGTTCTTGTGATTACCTGAAGATGCCGTATTAATATGGTTGAAATAAATTAGTGTAATGAAGCAAGTTTAGAGTTTTTTCTTCATTTACTATATATCTTGCTCTGTCCTTTTACTCACTGGTATTAGGCACATTGAGCTCTCCCTATGGTCTACCTGCATCAGCTTGGTTAAACCACACATGGAAAGACCCTAACTACGGAAAAAAACTATATATATATATATATATATATATATATATATTAGTGTTGTATTTTTTGCATGACCATTTTGTGCATATATATATATATATATATATATATATATATATATATTGAAATAAAAACTTTATTTGAATCCCCTTCCCCCATCAAAAGATTACAATCATTGATGTATGCATTAAAACTGCCAACATTTTATTCATGACATGATTATTAACACGATATCATGAGTAGGATTTATTGAATTCATAGGTCAAACTTCTTATTCAATTGAATGATTGCAGCTTAGCAACTCCTGACAGTAGGAGAAATAAAGAAAAAGTACAGTTGTATGTTTGTACCAAACACATTTGAACATGGTCTATGTAGGCTATGTTTCAATTTTCTAATCATTACCTACTGACTTTATCATTACTCCACCAATCTCTATATTCACTTTAATCATTTTCTGCATTTAAAGTATTAAGTGTTCTCCAAATTGAGAAAAAATTTTTTTCATTTAATGTTATTTTAGATTTAACAAGTTTCGGTACTGAATCATTGGACAGAGTTAGGCTATTATATATACTAGCAAATATATGCACCTCCGGGTGCAAGTATTTAAGTTTTAATGTAATAAAATATTGTATTAAATTAGAAAGGCTAATGAAACTAAATAAGAATACAGATAAAAAGATTTGAAACAGAGGAGAGTATAATAAAAAAATGGAACAACTGAAACTTACTCTTTCTTCACTCCCGTCTTTCATTGTTATTTTTTCTAATCTAAGTATTTAGTTATAAGAGGAAGTAAAGAATAAAATGAAAGTTATTTTTTCTTGTTAATGGATTTCATTTAAGATTCATTGAAGAGACTTTTGCTTATATTCATTAAAATAAAACCAAACAGTTAAAAATCAATAATACTAAGCACATATTTAATAAAATCACATTTTTAATATCAATATGCAAATTAGCCTTCCCGTTCACACTATAAAATTTTTGTATATATAAATACAATTGCATGTTGTTGATATGTAGATATGGTTAACAGTATTAATAATGTACAACAATTTTATTAATAATTGAAATTTAAATAAAATTAATATCATGGAGAATGTGATGTCAATAACTAAGGAAATTGTGACTTGAGTAGTAATATAGTTTCGGTTACAGACAGAAAAACACACAATCTCCATTATAATAAGATATATATATATATATATATATTTGTGTGTGTGTGTGTATAGTTGGCAAGCCATCAACTCAAGGAGAAGTCCAACACAAAACCTCTGCTGCCTTCCCAGGAAAGAAACGGGGAGTAAACACCCAAAAATAAATCAGGAGCCGGAGTCCCTAAGGTGGTGTGATGCTGAAATCTAGTGCAACCCATTAACTCCTGTGACACTACCGATGCCAAACTGCATTGGTTCCTTACCTTTTCTTTTGGATCACAGCGGCAGTGTGGAGAGAGATGATTTGCTGCATGGGCAACAGCTAATCCTCCATATGAACCCGCCCAGGCTATGTAGTTAAAAAAATAAAAAAAACCTTGACACTACTCCATTGTCTCTCGTAGACTGAAGGCTGCCAACCATATATATATATATATATATATATATATATATGTATATGTGTGGGAGAATATGTGCTTAATTAAAGTCATACCTAATTTTGTTAATTAAATAATTATAACTAAATGAATTAGGTGTGTATATCGGTCTAAATGTAAAGCGTAAACAAATCGAGAAAAAGTCATCTCTGTATGTACATTTCAGCTCATTAGGCCTCATCAGCAGAGCTATAGACAGGGTAGTGCTTTGTGCGTGATTCGAACCCTACCTGCCAGGCTGACATTCTAACCACTACACTAGCTGGCTTTCCCAGAATTTCTCGTTCATTTTAAATTGGTATGTATATCGCACTTTTGGGGTGACATATGGCACGACAGTATGAAAAAGTCAAAGAGTGTGTTTGAAAATGGTGAAGGCCGACAATTTGTATATTGTATATTGTATATTATATATATATATATATATATATATATATATATATATATAAGGTCATTAACCATCTTACCAACAGAAACCTTGAGTACCTTTTTGATTTCCATGTTTCTAGCACATGTGGGCATGCCTACAAAGTCAGAAAACAGCATAGCTCACGTGACTTTCGGAAACATTTTTCACAATCAAATCTGCTGAGGCATGTTATAGACTGCCCACTTCCATCATAGGCTGCTGAAACCCTATCTTTCAAAACCTCCATGTTTCCTGTAATTCGACAAAACTATACCTAATATCCCCCCTCCTTACACATATGCACCTGCACATACTTGTATATTATTACTGTACGCTATTCATCTTCCTGACATTAGTACATTAATCTATATACTATACATGAGCCTTTGATGTTTTGTGGTGCATCTGAGCACTGTATGCAATAAATTGTATTATTATTATTATATATAAAGAAAATAACAGATTTTAAAAAATCTGAAAAAATGTGACAAATATACAGGAAAGGTGAATAACAAAGGCAAACAATTGATTGAATTAATATTTCATCTCTGTTAGCTCAGAAACTTAAGATTCTGAGGTTTAGTCTAGTGGCTAAGTCCATTTTCTTTATTAATAGCTATTACACTACCCACACTGCTATCATCATTAGGTCACACTGATAGAAAGTGTCATGGGAATCCGTGCTATCTCTCTCACCAACTCCAGCAAGTCTTCCGCACAACATCCAAAATCAGCTCAGAATTGGTTGATGTAACTCTAGTATGAAAAAGAAAAGAAAATAGAGTGGAAAAAATAAATTCGACTTGTTGAAGAGAGGGGGGGTCAACAATGTCGTCGCCGTCACAAAATCTATAGCACAAAATCCGTTGTCGTCGCAAAACCACCAACTCAAACATCTTCAGCAAGCAGCTGAAAAATCGCAACTCCTGCTGTCGTCACCCCACTTCTACTTATACAATTTTTCTTTCAACATCCGGGTGTCTGCACCACACGCACGAGATTCTCGAGCCAAACCCGACCGCTAGAATCATCATAGCCATCATCCGGGCACCTGTTTTTGCATTCTGAAGGAAGCGGGTTCGATTCTACAGTCCGACATGTCAGGCAAAGCCTAGCCCGCTTCCTTCGAGAATACGGCAGGCCTTGACGTTCGCCACTCACCTCGTGTTCTCTGTCACAGTAACCTTTTGCAGGAAGCCTACTGTGATGTCTCCATGTGTAGGTGTCCACAAAACAACGCCAGTTATGAGTTCATCCTTACTTCCTAAGCAGTGTCTATATGTAAATTTATAGAAAAAGCGTCACCTGTTGGGTCACCCATTGAGCTCTGGGAATATAATTAGGATCATGAAGAAAGTTAGTTTGTAAGCGAATTAAATTTTTTTAAATAAATTTAAAAAAAAAAAAAAAAATAATTTTGCTAAAATTTGCTATTATGTCAAAAACTGACCCATCTTTCACTTCAATTCTGCCTGTCACTTCCCCCTCTATATATATATCTTCATTAACTACTCTTATATATGTTAGTCTTCTCTGTGATTGTAAACAGAGAGATTGTAGAATGTGAGAGGTAATTTACCTTCCCACTTTATTTGTATGTTACATATAAGCCAGTCGTTAGCTGCTGAAAATTAACATACAAATAAAGTGGGAAGGTAAATCCCTCTCACTCACAGTCCAATCTCATTATTACCCTCACAGAGAAAACTAATATATATAAGGAATAGTTAATCAAGATATATGAGAGATGGGGAAGTGACAGGCAGAATGTGAAGTTAGAGACAGGTTAGATTTTACTTAACTGCAAATCATAACTCGTTAGAACCAATTAAAATGGATTTTCAAATATAACTTAATCCCAAAACTAAGGAATAATTTGGATGTATATTGTGTCATTAAATTAAATAGGAAAAAGCATTTAGCAAACAATCATTGATTCATTCAGATTTGATATATATATATATATATACACACACACACAAGATGCTAATAAAGATTAAATAATGACTATTTCATAATCATTGAGAATACAACTGAAAAAACTAAGGAATTTGTGACGTCAGTGATGATGCAATTTCGGTTACAGATGGACAGTTACATAATTTGTGTATATATATGTATATATATATGTATATATATATATATATATACACACACACACACACACACATACATATGTGTGTAATAATATCTCGTTTAAAGTCATATTTAAAACAGTTTCAAATTGCTATGTTGATTTCTTTGTTAAAATTAATATAAATTACAATGCTGAAAATTCTACAAAGATCTTTATATCCAGTGTGCATTGTACAAAGAAAGAGTATTTAGTGATTAAAATCAATCATTATTCTGTAAGCATATTGAAATTAGATCAATGGTGAGGTAAATTGAAAATATTTTCTATAAAATGACTGACAAATTTCTTAAGCCGTACTAAAAAAAAAAACTGTTGATTCAATTATTTTACATTAATTTGTTTTTTCTCTTTAATTTTAAAACCTTTGTAACGATAAACAATTTTTTTCTAAAATAAGACTAATGAAGTTTTTTTTTTTTTTTTTTTTTTTTTTCAAAAAATAGTCTAATTCTTTCGCTTTTGAAATCCAAGAATATGGTGTTCCCCCATCGTGTCTTTTATGAATTAATCTGTAAAGAAGAGAGAATGCTCTTTTGTCTCAGCCAAAATGCCAACAACGAGGGTTTTCAGCTGAAAGACAGCAACAAAAATACAAAAAAAAAAAAAAAAAAAGAATGCACACGGCTTCCTTTGCTTTCACAACCAAAATTCTTTTTTTCTTTTTCTCTATCATCTTTCATAAAAAAAAAAAACATTAAAAGGAAATCTGTCATGGCAACATTACCTATAAATCTTATTATAATGAAGATTCAGTATCTGTCTGTATCAAAAACTATGTCACTGCCTATGTCACCATACTCTCAGAAATGCATAGATTTATCAATGAATACTTAATTTGTAGTCAAAATCATTAATACATAGAATAAATCCTATTTTATAAGGATGTCTCTATGAAAATCTGAATTAGATTTGCCTTAAAATAGCTCATGTTATTAGTGCTTTTGAAATCCTGCAATGTGTCATATATCCCTAAGAAATAAGGGTTTACATAATACAAGGTGTGGTTAATTTGCATACTGGTTTTAACAAAACTGGGTTTAATAAATAATTACTTGGTTGGTATTATTTAGACTATTGTCCTCATCTTCATTGTTATCTGTACAATGTTTTGGCCGATGTGCCCTCAAGCCTTATCTCAAAAATTCAGAGAAATAATTACTTGGTGTCATTGATCTGTAATATTATTGTGTAATTCTCCAACGTATTAAAATCAATTTATATGGGAACCAATTAAAATCTAATTAAAGTAAATGTAATCTTTTTGTATGTGTTCTTATTTGATTTTGTTAGTCTTTTTAATTTGATATATTTCATTACACTAAATCTTAAATACTTTCACCCAGTTTTGGTTTGGTTTGTTTTACGGCATATCGAACTTGGTGTATCATTTAATGCCGACCAAGTTTTGAAATAAATTCATTGTTAATGGATACTCAATTTTTTTATAAACACATTTTTCTTTTTAGGACCCTAACTGGAACTACCACTCTGGGTCAGAGTGGACCAGGGAGTAATATGAGGAAGGGGTGCTCCACATTCCCCAGACCTCCAGAACTGGAATTTCACCATCAGTTAGAGTTAAACGTCATACCCAGGACACTACAACCTCAGCCACCACCTTCTAGCACATATATGATAAAAAGGATTGAGGCTTGCCATAAGGGCAATAGGGTTGGGTCAATCATATAGGTGCTATGGCTTGACATGACCAGCCAATTGAACAGAGGGGGTCTCCCCAACTGCCCATCTAGCCTGAGTAAGGGTCTAAGTGGAGTGTTGCAGGTCATGGACTGCTCATTCACCAGGATTCCATCCTTAAGCCTCACGGGTCACCATCCACGACCAACAGATGTCCCATTGCAGGAGTCTTACCCCTCTGCAGAGGTGCAGTTGAGTATTCTAGATCCCCAGCCGACAGGGCTGACTTATGCCCAGAGGGTGCATAACCTTCATTGGTCATTTAATGTCAAAGCTATCCTTGTAGAAGAACAGTAGTGATACTATTTAACTCATAGCTAGGGGGATCATACCTTTTTCAAGGGTATTCGTCTGAAAGTGAATTTGATAGTAAATCATTAAATGTTTCTTCATGCATATTGAAGTCAGTTAGCATACTGTTAGTTTGGACAACAGCAACTAGCTAAGCACCACTGAACAAGTGCCCAAGACAGCTGGTACTTATGGAACTCAAGAATAGTCCATTCATGTATTTGGGTGATTCCATTCCTTGAGTCCTGATTGGCTGCTTGGTTTCTATGATGTTATGAAGCTTCATAAATACCCTGGCATTCTGCAGTAAGATTGCAACAAAATTAGATCCGTATTCAGTTACGATTACTTGTTGCTATGTCTTACCAATTCAACCATAATTGGAACTTAGTTGATTATTCTACAATGTAGTACAGTCTAATGCATGAGTAGAATATTAAAATTTCTTTGTTATCAACATTCTTGGGTTATTTAACGCCAAAGCTACCTTTGCAGAAGAACAGTAGTGGTACTATTTAACCCATAGCTGGAGGATGGGGGGGGTCATACCTTTCTGAAAGGTATTTGTCTGAAAGTAAAAAATAGATAACCCATATCTTGATACTGGCCTGTCATGATCAAAACCACTTCCCCATAACTCTCATAGCAACACAAAGCTGTTATGTATATAGAGTCATCTATATCATGGGCTAATCAAGATTTTCATTTACATATTTACTGACCCCTCTGCACAAATAGGATGTGACACAAGGTCAATTTCTTAAGCAGAGTTTAACAGGTTTGAATACAGAGTTTTCCTTCTTCTTGACTGGTTGCCTAGCCAAAGTTAAAGAGCCCAGTCTGCCTTACTATTTACCTGAGCTGGAGGGAGAATATTTGGATTTGTACCTTTCCCAAGTGTATTAGCACTATATGAAATGCAAACAGCCTTGTCCAGGATTTGAACTTGTGTCACTGTATCCATTTACTACGATAGTAACCATTACACTACATGCTTCATATATAGCAGAGATCTACATATATATATTTACCACCCCCTTTGCATGAGCAGGATGTGACACATGGTCAATTCAAGCAGTGTTTAACAGGTTTGAATTCAGAGTTTTCCTTCTCCTAGTAAAGAGCCCAGTCTGCCCTGCTATTTACCCATAGCTGGAGGGAGAATTGGATTCATACCTTTCCCAAGGGTATTAGTGCACCATGTGAAATGCAAACTGCTTCATCCAGGAATTGAACTCAGGTCGACAAGTCCATTTCCTACAACTAACCATTAGACCACATGCTTCCATAAGATCTACATATATGGCTATAAAATCCGCCAAAGATCTACATATATGGCTATAAAATCCTCCAAGGATCTACATATATGGCTATAAAAAAGATCTACATATATGGCTATAAAATCCTCCAAAGATCTACATATATGGCTATAAAATCCTCCAAAATCTACATATATGGCTAAAATCCTCCAAAGATCTATATATATGGCTAAAAATCCTCCAAAGATCTACATATATGGCTATAAAATCCTCCAAAGATCTACATATATGGCTATAAAATCCTCCATATATGGCTATAAAATCCTCCAAAGATATATATGGCTATAAATCCTCCAAAGATCTACATATATGGCTATAAAATCCTCCAAAGATCTACGTATATGGCTATAAAATCAGGATCTCTTGTCTTGAAATCCAGGAATTGTGTCTCCTTACATTCCTCTATCCTCACAGAATTTCCCTCAAAGCATCTTATGTTATTATCTCAGATTTTTAAGAAAAGAAAAAAGTCATTTTTTTTTCAAATGAGTTCAATTATCTTTTATTTAATGAAAGACTAAAACATGGAGATTGAAAACGTAAAGGAAGAAAAAAATCATTTTCCATACTTTTAATAAACAACACCTATCACCAATCAGAATTGTTCCAAAATTTTTTTTAAAAAAAAGATATTCACAGAGGCAAGTCTCAAAATTCACAATTATTTCAATAATTGGACAAAGAATGGAAAAGATGTTAGGGAGAAGAGAAATTGCCAGATACAAGGAAAATGTCTGAAGATAAAATGAGTAAAACAAATTTTGAGAAAAAAAGAAAAAGAAAAGAAAAACTATTTAAGAGTTTTGGTTAAAAACTTTTAAAGAAATGGATGCAAATTGGATGGGAAGAGAAAAATCTTTGGCTAATTCCAATGGCAGATTGCCCAAATTCAGCAACATGGATTTTGCTGGTGATGAGAAAATTAAAAGGTATTTTTAGAAGTGAAAAGAGGGGGATGTAATGGAGGCTGTAGAAACACACACACACACACACACTTTTTTCTTATGATACTTTCTGTCTTTTTTTTTCTTTCTTTTCTGTCTTTTTCTTTCACTTTCTCTCAGTCTCTCTCTGTCCTTTCTTGTGATAGTTTCTCTCTTTTCTTTCACTTTCTCTTTCTCATTCTTCTGTTTCCCTTTTTCTTTTTTCTTATCTTTGCATATCACTCTTTTCCAAGTATTTATGCCCTTTCTCTGTCCCTAGCTTTTCTCTCTCATTATCTATGTATCTATCCCTACCCAGTTCTTTCTTTCATTTATTTCTTCCTTTCTTTGAATAGTTAATATCTGAGAGTATATATATATATATATATATATATATATATATATATATATATATATATATGTGCACACAAACACAGAAGTATTTTGCATTTTATTTCAAACTAATATCTTTTGGAAAGGCATGAATCCACCTTAGACCTCTGCTATAAATAAGATAGTAAGGCAGTTTGGGTTCTCTAGGCTTGGTAGAACTCTGAATTCAAATATGAATTGACAAATAACTTTTTTAGTGGTTTGAAGGCATTAAAAGTAAGCCATCCCAGGTTTTTTATTGACAAGTATTTATAAATATTCTAAAGAGGGGAAGTAAAATATTTACATTTACTTGTTGAGAAAAGACTTGAACGGGGAGTAAAATATCACTTTCATATCGCATTAACGTTTCGGGAAAAATGCCTTTAAACAGCTAGGGAGTTAAATAATCGTGCAGGTCGGTTTTTCACCATTCACAACTAAACGTTTTTCAAGGCAGGAGGCCAGTTGTATTTATGTGATAAGACCCCCAATGCCATTCATTTCAATAATATTACCAATTTAAAAACAATCACTTGTTTATACCAAATGTCAAATTGCAACTGTTGTTACCAATTGGACTCACAAGTAACTTAGTAAATTTCACAGAGAATCTTCTGTTGACTGGAATGAGACTAGCATCTGTTTAGTTGGTAAGTTTGCTGGCATAACAAATAGAATTACTTTTAATGAAGGAAAACTCTGAATTCAAATATGCTGTGGACACCTACACATGAACATAGGCTGACCAGCAAAAACCTACATCAATAAGCTCTGTGCAGATACTGGATGCCATGGGAAGCTCTGCCAGGGTTGATAACTGATAGGGGTGAGTGTTGAGAGAGTCATAGGAATATGGGCTGTTAGCATGACCTGATGATGATGATGATATCAGAAAATAGATTTATCAGTATTATTTGTATTTTTCAGATTGTTGTCCTCATCTTTACTCTTATACAAGGTATATCATAAAAGTATCAAGTATGAATCTGTATTTAACCAAGATAGAAATGAACAATGAATGAAACATTGATTTTTTCAGAATACAAGGTGTGTCATAAAAGTGCCGTGTTTGAAGCTGTATTTACCAAGATAGAAATGAACAATGAATGAAATGTTAATTTTTTCAGAATACAAGAAGCTGTATTTACCAAGATAGAAATGAACAGTGAATGGAATGTTACTTTTTTCAGAATACAAGGTGCGTTAAAAAGTACAAAAAATCTTGATACTTTTTTGACACACCTTGTATACACAATCTTTCAGCCAATGTGCCCTCTGGTTTTCTTCAGGTGTTTCAGATGAAATAAAGATGAGGACAACTGTCTGAAAAAATCCAAATGATACAAATTATCAAGCCTCATCTCAAAATTTCTGACAAATGGATTTACCAGTGTTTATTATAATTTCCATTGGAAAAGAATGAGTAAACTATAAATGCAAATGCACCTTGAATTCTTGACTTTAGTTTTTTTTGTATTTTTATAAAACAATTTGTTTAAAACAATTCTTTTTAAATGCTTTTTTTTTTATCAAAGGGTTGGGGCTTGCCATAAGGGCAATAGGGTTGGGGCAATCATATAGGTGCTAGGGCTTGACGTGACCAGGTGATTCATCGGAGGGGGCCTATCCATCCGACCGTTTAGCCTAATTAAGGGTCTAAGTGGGGTGTTGCAGGTCATAGACTGCTCATCCAACAATACTCCATCCTTAAGCATCACGGGTCATCACCCATGGCCAACAGGTGGCCCCATTTGGGGGAGTCTTACTCTTTGCAGAGGTGCAGTCGGTGCATTCTAACACCCCAGCTGACAGGGTGATCCGTATTTGATTTGTATATAAAAATATAATATAATCGTAGAAGATATGCATAATGTGTAATAGTATCTAAAACCTCAACGAAAACTATGCTATCACTTGTGGAAGGTTATAGGGTTAATTTTTGTAAAAAAAAAAGAAAGGTGAGTGAAGACAGTGTAGCTGGATTGTTTTGACACCTTGGAATTTATAGGGTTATTTATTGATAGATATTAAGATCTATTCATTTGATGAGGCATATGCACATACATGCACACAGACATTTTTTTTTTGTTTGACATGTTAATGTACATGCATAAATAAGCAAAAAGAAAAAACAAAAAAACAACAACAAAAAAAACAAACAAACAAAATCACATGTCCACTCAGACATGATTCCATGAGAAATTCTGTCTTTCTGCCTCAGAAAGAAAAAAAAGAAAAAAAAAAAGAAAAGAAAAAAGAAAACCTTGGACATTTTGACTTTTCTTTTTCTTTGCCAATTGCTAAAAGAATATCAACATTACCTTATCTTTCATGACAGCTACTTCCTCTTCAAAGATAGGCTAGGCATCAACTGATGACAAAAGGAGAGAATTTTAGATCTCATTAATATATATATATTATATATAAAGTATATTTTGGCAGCATTTTTTCTATTATGCATGTCATGTTGAACTCGACAGACATTTCTTGTCTGATGAGTTTCTTTTCTATCCTTTACAATTGTCTGGCCATCCTTTTTATGTCAGGGTGGAATTGGTTCTTACACAAGTACTTTCTGCACTATGCAGTGCCATCATCACGTCACTGATATATATATCTCTATATATATCTTGATTACCTCCTCGTTATATATGTTAGTTTCTCGTAGCAACTAAGTTTCATAAGCAACTAGCCCATAGCTTAAATTAGGTAAAATGTTCCCTTTTTTTGAAATCTTATAAAATGATTTTAAGGGTTTTTTTTAAAATTCTACGACCATATTTACTTTAAAAAAAATTTAATTCACCTTCATTCACTTTGCAAACTCACTTTTCCCTAATCCCAATCATCTACACAGAGCTCAATGGGTAACCCAATATGTCATGTTTTGTCTAGTATATTTATGTATTAAAATTATGAGCATTTGAAGTCTGTTACTTGAATTTAATAGCATCAAGAACTTTTCTATGCAAACTTTTTTATTTACATTTTTTTTACTATCATATATATATATATATATATATATTTACCAACCCCTCCACATGAACAGGATGTGTACACAAGGTCAATTTCTTAAGTGGAGTTTAACAGGTTTGAATTCAGAATTTTCCTTCTAGACTGGTTACCTATCCAAAGGTAAAGAGCCCAGTCTGATCTATTTACTCATAGCTGGGAGAATATATGGATTCATACCTTCCCACATTATGTGAAATGCAAACAGCCTTGTCCAGGATTTGAACTCGGGTTGACAAGTCAATTTCCTATGACAAACCATTACACCATGCACCTCCATAAATATATATTTGTATATATATGCATGTGTGTGTGAGTATATATATATGCATGTAAGTGAGAAAAGTGAAAATGAATCTGACAAATATGTTGAAAAGATAATTTGTCGAAAATATATATATATATATATATATATATATATTTATATACTTTGGTATGAATGAAATTTATTATTGTTATTTGTCGAAAAGTGTTTCAACCAAAATTCCCTTACTTGCACAGTATTCTATTTAACATTATTTTAAATATAGAAATAAAATAATAATAATAGATTGCTAAACTTACCCATTTAAAAACCGTCTTTTCAAATTTTCAAAGCATAATATATTAAAAATATTTCCATATTTTTTCAAACTAGAAAATGCTTTTGTGTTTTTTCAAAAAGATCCCATTTTATGAAATAATCAATTTCAAATATTTCACCTGTATTACTCATTAAAAAAAAACAAAAAAACACTGCCCTGACGAAGACTTTCTGTTTACACGCTTAATTTTATTTTCTATTATCATTTTATTTTAATTCAGAGTTTTCCTTTTCCTAGACTGGTTACCATACCAAGGTTAAAGAGCCCAATCTACCATACTATTTACCCCTAGCTGGAGGGAGAATAGTTGGATACATACCTTTGCCAAGGATATTAGCACTATGTGAAATGCAAACAGCCTTGTCCAGGATTTTAACTCAGTTCCCCATGTCCATTTTCTATGATAACAAAAATGAATCCCTTTTTTAAAATATAGGTAAGAAAAAGACACTTTAAAAAGTTTACATTGAATTTAAATCATTCTCCTAGAGTTTCACATATTTTTAAGATATAGGTAAGAAAAAATAACATTATCAAATTTTATTTTAAATTTGAATCATTCTCCAAGAGTTTCACATTTTTTAAGATATTGGTAAAAAGACAGCATAAAAGTTTACATAGAATTTAAATCATTCTCCTAGAGTTTAAAATTTTTTCAAGATATAGGTAAAAAAAAAAAAAAAAACTCAGTATAAAATTCATATCATATTTAAATCATTCTCCTAGAGTTTCACATTTTTTAGTAAGAAGACAGCATAAAAGTTTACATAGAATTTAAACTCCTTCTGATTGACAACACTTGAGAAGACAAACTTAAAGAACTGTTTGCTTAAAATGATGCCAGAAGTAAACATTTATCAAAGTCCTTGACACCAGCATGTATTCTCAGAATATTTCAGACAACAGGAGGTACGGAAGAAAAGTGGCAGATGAAGGGTTTGATCTTTGAAACCTACCGACAGTATCGACATGCAAAGTCTATAAATAAAACTTTTGGCTCAAAAAGTTGAAACTGATACGAGTGGCAGATTCAGTAAAATTTTAGAAATATTTTTTTCTTGATTATTTTTTTTTCTTCCCCCCTTTAACTTCCAGGTGGGGGTAACTGTTGGTACTGCCAGTTATCCATTTCAGTTTTAGAAGCCCTCTTAATATTTGGCACCAGTTTCTCAATTCTGTCAGTCTTCAGATTTTGATATTCAGGAACTTTCTGGATAAGAATCATTCAGGACAAATTCTTTTTTTTTTTTTTTAAACATTATAGATTTGTTTATTTGTTTATGAGACTTTTTTACCAAATCTCATATTCTATATAAGTACCTGTAGTGGATTGTTTTGTAGTTGGTTATATATAGTTTAAGCTCACTTGTAGTTGTGTCTAAACTTAATATAATAGGTTCTTCCTTCTTGTGGGCTGGTAAGCTGAAAGGGAATTTAGGAAAAGAAGTGAAAGAACAAAGATGAGGATGACTTTAGAGTAAGACTTTTATTAGTTGATTCACACTATTTCTTTGAGGGGAAATTGAAAATTGTTTTTAATAATTAAATAATTGTAGTTGAATCTGTGAATGTAAAGAGGGATTTAGAGTGTGAAATGTATTTCTATGTTAAGTTTCATAAGCAACTAGCCCATAGCTTAAATTAGGTAAAATGTTCCCTTTTTTTGAAATCTTATAAAATGATTTTAAGGGTTTTTTTTTTAAAATTCTACGACCATATTTACTATATTTATTATATATATCTGCATATATATAATCATATACAACTGAAAAACTGTCCACCAATCTCTCTTTCTCTTCTGAAAAAAGTTCCTTCAATTACCAGGGACTGAAACAAAAACTCATTTCTCCAAGGCTCCCCCGTGCATCACTGAAAACTGAGAAAAGCAGTTTTTTACCCCGCCTCACAAAGGGCGTTCACTCTCTGTCCTTCCTGTGCCCAAAAACGGAAAAGGCACAGGAGAGTTCAGTTCAAGTTTGACTCGTTACTATAGAAATATTTCCCAAGCAAGTCAATAGGTGTTTCTCCTTCAAAGTCTTGGGATAAAAAAGAATGAGAGTCCTTTTTGGTGCCAAGAATTCAGAGTTTTTCTGCTCATGCCCCAAGGGCTCTTACAGTCCGAGGCCTTCTGGGAGATTGTTATTTTTTGTGTCTTTTTATTTTTATATTTTCTTTAATTTTGTTTTATTTTTGTTTTATTCATTTTTATTTGGTTTAATTCTATTTATCACCACATACCTTTAAAAATTTAAAAGCATACAATTAATTTTTTTTTAAAGAATATTTTCAGTTATTCTGCGAGTCCCCATGGCAGATTTGCTAACATGCTGGACAACAATATCATAGTATGTGAGTTCATACTCCAGTCTTGCTAGTAGATTCACTTTCAGTTGGTTGTTTTGTTTTACAGCATATCATTTTCAATAGATAGGTAGGAACAGAATAAGATAGATAGAAGAGGTTAGTTTAGTTTGGCTGGGTTTTTTTTTGTCCTTAAATGCTGAATCAAGTCATTTTGATAAACAAAGAACTGATTGCTTACAGTACCTGCTATTGCTTAAATGGTCACCCAATTAAATACTGAACAGGTTCATTGCTGCTTAACTTTAATGATCTAATCGGTGCTTTCATCGTGACTTGACCATAATCATTCACTTTCTGACTAATATCCTTATGAAAGGTATAAACATCCTCATGCCCCTCAGCTATGGGTTAAATAGTATCACTACTGTCCTTCTTCAAGGATGGCTTAGGCATTAAATAACCCACAAAGGTTGATATGCCATTAAACAAAGAAACGCCTACATACTTCTTGTGGTCACGCCTCTTCTGGCAGAACACCTATACACTTTTTGTGGTAGTTTGGTGAACCAGAAGTTCTCACTACGACGATTGAGAGTCGAATGACAAAATACGTCTTATGCGCATTGGATTCACGCATCATAAAAGAAAAAAAATTGAAATAAATATTTGTACATTTTTGACCAATCAGAGACGTTTGCGCCTAAAAAGAAATTTACCAAATAGATTCGATTTGGAGCCTACCCTATTTGTATAAATTAAAACCTTTTTTGGATATCAAGCAGAAAGAATTTACTTGTCTAAACGAATCCATGTCTTCCTGTGTAAGATTAAATCACATTCAATTTTAGAAGGTATGAACAATTGTATCTCTCTCTCTCTATAATCAGTCATTTATGAGATCAGCAATTTATCTACATCTGACTGTTTTGTGACTCTGAAATCTTACCCTTTCTTTCTCACTTCAAAATTTATAACATCTTTTTCTTACATGTTATAATGAACTTTAAAAAAATTACCTTTTTGTTCAAAGACTTATGAAAGAACTTTGCCCAGTATCCTGCATTACCATTTTGTAAACTTAATTTTAATACAAGTTGTTTGCTTTAATACTGAGTTTTGTTTTCTATGTCATGTGCCTACATATTTAAATGTTCTTATGGTGTGATTTATGTCTTGATGAATATTTCATGATTTTAACTTTAAACTGGTGACCTCCCAACTTACATCAAACAACCCTACCTTAACCACCCATAGTAGCACCTACATAACCATACCTTTCTTTCTGGTTGATGATCTGTGTCATTCTGCTTCCTTTACCAGTCCTTTTATTTGCTTGGGTTAACCCTAGACTGATTTCTGCTCACTATTGAAGTCAGTTAGTCTACTGTTGGTTTTAATAACAGAAGCTAAGTACAACTCAAGCAGTGTCCAAGACAGTTGGTATAAATAGGATGATCCATCCATGAATCTGGGTGATTTGGGTGATTCCATTCCTTGAGTTCTGCTTGACTGCTTGATTTCAATGACATTGTGGAGTCTTATATATACTTTGTCATTTTGCAGTAGACTTTATAGCATTCGGGTTTGTATTTCAGTTACAACCGTTTGTTGCCTTGTCTTCCCAGTTCGATGGTAATTGGAACTTTAATTATTCTTCAACACCAAGGAAACAAAAAGATATACTCACAACCGATATTCAACAATAAACTTAGTAAACAATTGTTGCTTCAAGTAACCATTCTTAATTCAAAGGATCTGCATATATATAATCATATGGTTTCAAGTATTCCTATCTAATATTAAAATTTGTACACAATTATAGGATTTCAAGTAACTATTTTTAATTGTTGCCCTCAAAGATTTGTGTCAGCAGCAGTGATATCATTCACTCAGCTTTACTTAGCTCAGTCGGTAGAGTGTCAGGCTGGGAACCTTGAGGTTCCTGGTTCGATTCCAGCCCTCACCAACTCAGCGTATGAGTAGCACATGGATATGTGCGGTAAAGTGAGGAGCTGATGAAAGGGGTGGTGCTCCACCTCACATGCCTAAACAATCTCCGCAGTCTAGTGCTAGTGAAAAGGGGATAGACTCCCTTGCTGTCTGGCTGATAATGACTTTAGGCCACCCCGATGACTTACTTAGTTTGGCACAAGGCCAAACTTACAAGCACCTTGTGAGACTTGAACACAATATTCTGAGAGACTAGATTGTTCACCATTATTGAACAAGATTTTTTTTACTCACATTGTAGTCTGCACTGCTGAAATGCATTGCCCATTGCCTAACTGTGCTCACACCAATTGTTTAATTTGATTTGGTTTCTTTGTTTAATGGCATATCAACCTTCATGGATTATCTAATGCCAAAGCCATCCTTGAATAGGGTAATATTTTCTTTCCTAAGTACTACCATTAAGAGGAGTTACAAAACAATTTGTGGGGATACTCTCTTGTGTAGTGGCTAATGCACCAGACTGCAACACTGTTGCAAGGGAGTTCAAACTCTAATCATGCTATTATGTTCACTTTCAGAATGATTACTGAGGGAAAGGTATAAACCCCTCATCTTCCCTGCTATGGGTTAAATAGTGTCACTACTCTTCTACCAGGATGAAGTTGGTTGGATTTTACAGTATGCCAACCAATTGGGTCATTTTATGCCGAAGATGTTTTGTTTTATTCATTCTTGATGGGTAATCAATTTGTTATCAAACACATTTGTTTCTATTTAACCAATAGATAGGACCTAACAGGTACTACCACTCTGGGTCAGAGTGGACCTCGGAGCAATGGTGATAAAGAGGTGCTCCACATTCCCAGATCTCCAGAACTGGAACCTCACCATCAGAGAGTTTAATGTCATACCCAGGACATGCAGAACCTCAGCCACCGCTTTCTAGCACATACAGGATAACTAGATTTGGGGTTTGCCATAAGGTCAATAGGGTTGGGACAACCATATAGGTGCTAGGATTTGATGTGACCAGCCAATTGATCAGAGGAGACCTCTCCGATCACCCATCTAGCCTAAGTAAGGGCCAAAGTGGAGTGTTGCAGGTCATGGGCTGCTCAGCTACCAGGATTCTGTCCTTAAGCATCACAGGTCGCCACCAACGGCCAACAGGTGGCCCTATCTGGGTGGGTATTACCCCTCTGTATTGGTGCAGTCATTGTATCTAACGCTCCACCAACAAGGCTCAGAATGACTTTGGCATTAGATAACCCAGGAAGGATGATATGCCATTAAACAAAGAAGGCAAACCACGCAAAACAATTTCAGAGAGCCATATTTGTTCCTGGTTTGATCAATTCCGATATTTTGGGTGAACCTTCCCCCTTTTTCAAGGTATATGATATGAGATGATCTGGAGAAAAATGAAATGCTGTATATGAGAGCAAAAAATAAATTATAAAATAATAAAGTGCACATATGATGATATATATATATATATATATATATATGTAAAAATGGAGAAGGAATTGAATCCGAAATATGAGGAAAAATGAGAAAAGAAAAGAAAAGTAAATGGATAAAATGAATTTAATCGATCACTTACACATGTGTTTCGGTCAGTGTAACAATAAAAAAATTTTGTACCATTAAAAAAACAAAAAAAACAAATATCCTAATCATAATGGTCTATCTTAGCTATTTCTCAGCGTTCCAAATTTTAAAAAATTCGATTTTCGAATATTTCCAAAAATCTCTGTTGTTTTTGTTTTTTTCCAACGAATTTTTTCATAAAAATAAATATTCACTCTGATGAAGGTCGATTCTTGTATGTGTGCGAAATATTTTCACACACATAAACTGACCGAAACATATGTGTAAGTGATCGATTAAATTCATTTTATCCATTTACTTTTCTTTTCTTTACTCATTTTTCCTCTATATATATATATATATATCATCACCATAAAAGATGTTGGGTTTTGTCCAACGAGAGAAAATACTTTAAAATAAAAAATAATAATGATAAAATCCACAAAATTGTTTAATTTTTTATTTCATTATATTAGATGCAGAAATTGTTTTTCACAAATGAAAATGGGAATTGTTTTTTGTTTTTTCTATCTAAATATTTTGCAATTTTTTTAAATCCTAATTTTGATATTTTTAAAGCGTGACACGTGTTTCAGATTTTTATATTCTCTTCAATCTATGTGTGTTTGTTGTACTTTTACCGACAGCCAATTTGTGTGATGCTGCAATGCAAAACAATTCTTAAGAATATATAATATTTTTGTTTCATCTAAAAATCTGAGTTTAGATAAATATTTCTTTTTTTTTCTACAACTTACCGGAAATAATTTATGGCTGAACTGCAACTTGAAGAATAATTAAAGTTCCAATTACTGTCGAACTGGGAAGACAAGGCAACAAACGGTTGTAACTTAAATACAAACCCGAATAGTCACAAAGTCTACTGCAGAATGACAGGATATATATAAGACTCCACAATGTCATTCAAATCAAGCAGTCAAGCAGCCAATCAGAACTCAAGGAATGGAATCACCCAAATCACCCAAATTCATGAATGGGTCATTCTTGATTTCTATATATACCAACTGTCTTGGACACTGCTTAAGTGGTACTTAGTTAGCTGCTGTTATTCAAACCAACAGTAGACTTACTGACTTCAATACAACTCAGTGCAATAAGTACAAATAGTAAAAGATATTCATAATGTAAATTACATATATCCAGATGTGTGTATTTATTAGTTAAAATCACCCTTCCAATTTGTAGGTGATGATGGCCAATGGGTTAAGTAGCCTGACTGATCATGAATCGATCGGGTTTCCATCCTGGCCTGAGATAGCCTACAAATGTCTAACCACACTGAAGATATGTGATACATCGAAAAACCATGTTTGTGGATGACTATATATATATATATATATATATATATATTACCTGAAGATGCCGTATTAATACGGTTGAAATAAATTATTGTAATGAAGCAAGTTTAGAGTTTTTTTCTTCATTTACTAAATATCTTGCTCTGTTCTTCTACTCACTGGTATTAGGCACATTCTCTCCTTATGGTCTACCTGCATTAACTTGGTTAAACCACACGTGGAAAGATCCTAACTACGAAAAAACTATATATATATATATATATATATATATATATATATATATATATATATCGAAAAAACTATATATATATATATATATAGTTTTTTCGTAGTTAGGATCTTTCCACGTGTGGTTTAACCAAGCTGATGCAGGTAGACCATAAGGAGAACTCAATGTGCCTAATACCAGTGAGTAGAAGAACAGAGCAAGATATTTAGTAAATGAAGAAAAAAACTCTAAACTTGCTTCATTACAATAATTTATTTCAACCGTATTAATACGGCATCTTCAGGTAATCACAAGAACATGACTCTTACTGAGAATTTCCCAATATTGTGATTACCTGAAGATGCCGTATTAATATGGTCGAAATAAATTATTGTAAAGAAGCAAGTTTAGAGTTTTTTCTTCATTTACTATATATATATATATATATATATATATATATATTTAAAAATTTGTTTTGGGATGAAACAAAGAAATCACAGTGCTCTACCACAAATTTGTAAGAGTTTTATTTATTTGTTGAATTTTTAAAGTTTTTCATAAGCAACTACCCAGGTTTCAGGTTATTTCACCATCGTCAGGTTGCTCCTGGTGTTTCTTTGAAGAGATTTTGTGTTGTTAACTAAGGATTATTTTGAATTTTTAAATATCTATCTATCTATATACATATATAAATATATATATATAAACACAGACTGGGGCACATAGTGTAATGTTTTGAGTCATAGGAAATTGACTTGTTGAACTGGTTCAGATGCTGGATGAGGCTGTTTGCATTTTGCATAGTGCTAATACTCTAGGGAAAGGTATAAATCTAACTACTCTCCCTCCAGTTATTGGTAAATAGTAGGGCAGACTGGGCTCTTTAACCTTGGTTAGGAAACCAGTCTATGAGAAGAAAAACTCTGAATTCAAACCAGTTAAACTCCACTTAATAAATTGACCTTGTGTCACATCCTGCTCATGCGTAGAATTTGGTAAATGAATATACACAGACAGACACATCAGAAGAAGTACACACATTTACTTTAGTCATCTTACCCTGTAGAGAATTGAATTTAGTGTTAATAACGAGTACGGCCATAATATCCGTGTAATAAAATCAAAGTACAGAGATATCAGTAAAGTCATATTTAACAACAAACTCTGAGTTCTAAATGCTTCCTCCACCCACCCTGGACCAACCCCTTTCCCTCCGTCAAACGGTTCGGCCAATATATTATATAATCTTTCACAGCAAATTCTTCTTCAGTCAAAGCATTCCCGTCCCACCCCCAAGTGATTTCATTTGGGTTGAATAAACATGGGAAATGAAATTACAGCGGAAGTAAAAAGATGCATCTTTAACGGTGAAGCCTTATTGACGTAAAGCCAGACAAATTGAACAAGTGTGAGTGTGCGTACGTGAATTACTGTGTGTGCATATACGTGTATGCGTGTGTGGTTAATATAATTGAACGACAACAAACAGATCATAAAAATTACCGATGATAGAAACAGTCCACCGTAGATTGATATAAACAATGTTGATCATAAATAGTTCAATGTGATTATGTGCCTAAAGTAAGTGCTTGCTGGACAGGAGAAGTAACATCAGCTAACACAGGTTGTATGTTCCTTTTAATAAAGATGACGGCTCTTTCTCTGACTATACTAATAGATTGTACAAATTTATATTCGCCTGTTCTAACAGGAAAAATAATTTTTTTTTTTTAAATAGATTTAATTGAATTTGGATTATTTGGATTTTTCAGACTGTTGTCCTCATCTTTGTTATATACATGTTTTGACCGATGCACCCTCTGGCCTTCATTAGGTGTTTCTTGTCAAACTTGGGAGCCTTTTCTGCAAACTTCAGACAAAAAGAATTTAGTTGATTGATTTTTACAGTATATCAGCCTGTCAAGAGTTATTTTATGCCTACAGGTTAGAGAATCATTTATAATGTGGGGGTATATATATATATATATATATATATATATGTGTGTGTGTGTGTGTGTGTGTGTGTGTATGTTTATTGAACTCAATGGACAATTCTTTTCTGACGAGTTTCTTTTCTCTCCTTTCCAATAATCTGGTCATCTTTTTTATATCAGAGTGGAATTAGTGAATGAATCCACAGAAGGTTCTTACACAAGCACTTTCTGCACTACAAAGTGCCATTATCAGGTGTGAAGTGGTGAGATGTTTTCATGGTTCTTTTTAAGCAAACAGTAGCAGTAGGAATAAGTAGAAGGAGTGGCTCAAAAGTTTATTGAAGAATAAGTTCCAATTACCGTCGAACTGGGAAGACAAGGTAGCATGCGATTGTAACTCAATACAAACTCGAAATGCCACAAAGTCCACTGCAAAATGACCAAGTATATATAAGACTCCACAGTGTCATGCAAATCAACCAGTCAAGCAGCCAATCAGAATTCAAAGAATGGAATGACCCAAATCACCTGATTCATGATGGATCATTCTTGATTCCTATTTATACCAGCTATCTTGGATACTGCTTGAGTTCTACTTAGCTGCTGTTATTAAAACCAACAGTAGGCTAACTGACTTCAATATTTATAAGAAATGTTATAGTGAATGGTGGGAGGATAATTGGCGGGAAATTATTTCTTAAACAGAATTTAATAGGTTTGAATTCAGAGTTTCTTTTCTCCTAGACCGGTTGCCCAACTAAGGTTAAAGGGTCCAGTCTGCCTTACTATTTACCTATAGCTGGAAAGAGAATAGTGGATTCATACCTTTCCCAAGGGTATTAGTACTATGGGAAATGTAAATGCTATTACATTCATTTTCAGACTAATACTCTTTATTAACCCCCTCATTCCCAGCTATTGGTCAAGTAGTACCACTACTGTTCTTCTACAAGGATTGGCTTTGGTATTAAATAACTATGAAGGTTGATATTGTAGTTTTACAGATTTCAAAACTTTACCTTCACATGCCTCTAAATGTTAGTGAAGAATTTGTTTACTAAATAAAAACTTTTTTTTCAATCTGATGAAAAATTAAAAAAAAAACAAGAAACAAACTTTCACTCAATCAAGGTTAGGACAAAAATATAATTGTTGAATTTGTTTTTTTTTTTTTTGACAGTAATCTAATTCTGTCTCTCGACAGATTCTTAGCTAAGAAAGACGACCTTAAACAATTTTTTTTAACTACTTTTATAGTTTATATGAAATTTGAGCTTATCAAAATCTGGTAATTCTGAATCAATTGTTTGTGTTCTTTTCACCTACCCTACATATTGTTTCACAGTTTGTTGGATTTAAAAAATCGATTATTTTCTTCATGCACACTCAGTAAATTAGCAAAATACTTTCTCATTTTTTCATTCACTATTCATATATATTATATATATATATATATATATATATATATATATATATATCTAATAGACCAGATGATTCTTTTTAGAACCTACTTTATCCTCCTTATATCCACAATGCATACCCATATATATATATATATATATATATATATATATATATATATGTGTGTGTGTGTGTGTGTGTGTATGTATCCAATTGACCAGATGAGTTGAAATTGGTATTTCATTTATCTTAGAGAAAGAAACAAATTATCAAATCAATCTTGCAGGTAGCTAATTGAAGACAACAGTTTTAGTAGGTAGTTTTGTTTTATGGCATATCAACTCTTTTCAGGTTATTTAATGCCGAATCAAGTAATTTTTATGCACAAAGTACTTGCTTACACTACCTACTTTAGCTTAAATGGTCACCTGATTAAGTATTGAACAGGCTCATTGCCGTTTAACTTCAGTCATCTAGCAGGAACAGACAATGATTTTTATACATCACAATAAAATGATCTATTTAGTACTGTCAAACTATAGAAAAATGCCTCTTGAAATTCCTTATGATCAGCGGCCTACATTGTAAACAGATCATTAAAGGTGGCCTGTCAAATGTTATAGAATACTTAACCATATCTATTACTTCTATATTTTTTTGTTTTTATTTTAAAGAAATTTTTTTTTTCATCAAATTTAAAAATAATCTATAGCTCAGTCAAGGAACCACAAGGGATCTGAGCAATAATGTACGGAGCTGGTAGTAGGTGTGGCGCCCCGCCTCAGATGCAAAAACAATCTCTTTGGTCTAGCGCTAGTGAAAAGGGGATAGACTCCCTCGCTGTCTGGCTGATAACGATTTTAGGCCACCCTAACGACTTTACTTACTTATAGAAATTTTAATGATTGATAAAATTGATTCCAAAACATCAGAAAACGTAACCACAGTGAAGAGATTCAAACTAAAATCGTAGAGAGATGTCTTGTAACAAGAAATTCTTCATTCCTCACAAAGGTCTACCATATATACTCTATTTATTTATTGTACCCAATTTGTCGAAAAATCTGTGTTTTTACAAAACAAATTTACCCACCCATCACCGTTTGAAAAAATTTACCAAAAATCAGGAATTATCTGATTTTAATTAAATTTTCAGTGTTGATTTAGCAATGAATTAGTTTTATAATGCATCAGTTATTTTATTTCAAAACTTTCTGCTTTTTTTCAGGTCACTTAACTTTGCCCCCTGCCCCCTTATTTTTTATTCAGTGGGGTTACATGTGATTGATACTTTTTTCTGCATAAATAAAAAGACAAAAGATCGAAGGTATGAATAGAAGAAGAAAAAATTTTAATGAATCTGCTCTGGTAGTAAATAAGTACTGAAAATTAGAAATTAGAATAAAAACTAAAAAAATAATTTTTGGAGATTTTTTTGTACTCATTTCAATAATTATTTAATTATAAAAGAAAAAAATGTGCATCAATATTTGTTCTGTTTAAAAGCGGCGGGGCGCTAAATTTCCAATACAGTTTTCAACCAAAAAAATATGAGTCATTGATACTAAGGTAAAGTAGTTACTAAACAATATTTTTTTAGAATCTGATAATATGAAATTTTAAATTTAACATCATGCTGCTCATATTTCAAATGAATTTTATATATTAATTTATCATAGCAGAAATACCTGATTAAAGTTTAGAAAAAAAAAACTAATGCATTATAAAATTCATTCATTAATAAATCAATACTGAAAATTTCATTAAAATCAAATAATTCTCTGATTTTTGGTAATTTTTTTTCAATGTTAAATTTATTTTGTAAACACGTATTTTATGCCATCTTTAAACAGCATTTGGCCATACATTATCGAAATTGAACAAAAAAATAATTTTAAATGTATTAAAAATAAATTATGTGTAATAATATTCTGTTTTTTTTTACTGATGCCCTTTATGTTACTACTTTTCGACTCGGACAAAAATTTGACCTTAAATAATCGATTTAATTAATTTCAATTCGTTTTTAAAATGAAAGCAGCCAAATTTTTGGGTATCCCTAATATACTCCAGCCCAGTGTCACTCTACTTCCCTTCCGATCATCATTAACAGTATTACTTTGGGCAATTTTTTATATGTATATAATAATTTATGCAGATTTATAAGTCATCGTGTTATGAGAATTAAAGGTTGATTTTAACTTCCATAACTAATACCACTTCTTATAATTCATTAGGAGGGCTCATAAAACCACCAAACGCAGGTGAATTTATATATTCATACGAAACAAATTCAACAAAGAGACACATAACAAATACAGACTTTATTGTCTGAGCAACATTTGACATACATTAAAATAATACGAAACATGCTAGGATAAAAGTCCTAAGGGAAAAAGTGTCCTTGAAGAGTGAAGAGTTAAATGAAGGGATGAAAGTCCTACATCAAAAGTTTGTCTCTTACTTTGTACAGGAGCCACATGGTAGTCATCTCCACACAGACAAGGGAGCACAAAAATGCACACGGGTTACATGACTATTCAAAGGCTTGTGAGCCAAACACCTCTAAGGAGATAGAGTATAATAGGAGCCACATAAAGGTACATGTATAAGCCTATAGTTTGAGGATAAGTCCTAATGGACAGACTCAACTTGTTTAGTGCATATCTGGAGATCCCAGATGAAAAAGGGGGTTAATTTTCTATTGAAGTCAGTAAGTCTACTGTTGGTTTGAATAACAGCAGCTAACTAAGTACAACTTAAGCAGTGTCCAAGACAGTTGGTATATATAGAAATCAAGAATGACCCATTCATGAATTTGGGTGATTTGGGTGATTCCATTCCTTGAGTTCTGATTGGCTGCTTGACTGCTTGATTTGAATGACATTGTGGAGTCTTATATATATCCTGTCATTCTGCAGTAGACTTTGTGACATTCGGGTTTGTATTTAAGTTACAACAGTTTGTTGCCTTGTCTTCCCAGTTCGACGGTAATTGGAACTTTAATTATTCTTAATTTTCCTGGGGCTATGTTTAAATAGCCAGGTTGCATCGCCCACTTGTGGCAAACCCTAGTGGTAAGGAAAGATAACCATTTGCGAATCTCTACCCCATCTAAAGAAGGGAAGGTAATCACTACATTGATATTAAAGACTATATACATGCGCAAATCATATTGCAAATGGCACCTTTCTTGAAAGCAGTGTGTCCTTTTTTATTCAGGTGTCCATACCTACACATAAATAGTTATATCTTGTTATGCTTGTTCCTTAATCTTCTGATCGTTAATCTTCTTGCAATACCCTCTGGTTAAAAATGAGACCATCTAAATAGTCCAAGATGAAATGAAAAAATTTTAATTCTGCTTATCTGGTGTTGCTTATGAGCCAAATTGTTATTTCTTATTAATGGCGTCACCTCAGCTAAATAATGAACCATTCCGTTTTAATTAATTATTTTTATTATTTATTATTTATTATTTTTATATATATATATATATATATATATATATATATATATATATATATATATATATATATATATATATATATATATAAAAATATCTGTGATATTTCATTTCTGATTTTGGCATTGTCTTATGTTAAAAACCAAACCAACAGGGTACAAACTGACTTATAATGTTGCCACATTTACCGCTTGTTTATCTGATGCTGCTACCTGAAAGTGTGTTTTGTCTATAAAATCAAATCGGCTGGCATCATATTGTCACTACTATAATTGATGTTATAGCCGATCATTATTAATTCTGCCAACAGAAAAAGATTAAAGAAGTCTTTTATCCCATTTATTATTCTGCCGCCAATTCACTTTCAACAATTAAATGTTATCTTAATTTGGGATGATTGGATTTTACGGCATGTCAACCCTTGTTGGGTTATTCTATACTGAGGGCATTTTGTTTTATTCATTCTTAATAGGTTTTCAAATTTTTTCTTTTTTTTTCAAATTCATTTTTTTCAAATACATTTTTTTAAACTTATTTTTCATATTTAAACCATAGATGGGACCTTAATTGGTATGAATTCAGCTGCTGCTTCTAAGTGAGCACTGTCAAAGTTTCCATGTTCATCCCTTGAAGTATGCCTTTCTGATGCCTCCTGAAGAATATCAGACTTGCATCTATCACTGTTGGCAAGTGAGGACCACTCATATAGTCATTTATTAAAACTAGCAAATATATGCACCCTCCAGGTACAAGTATTTAAGTTTTAATGTAATAAGATATTATATTAAATTAGAAAGGCTGATAAAATTAAATAAGAATGCAGATAAAAAGATTTGAAACAGAAGGGGGTATAATCGAAAAATAGAACAACTGAAACTTGCTCTTCCATCATTCCCATCTTCCATTGCTAAATTTTCCTAATTTAACTATTTAGTTAAATTAGGAAGTAAAGAATGAAATTTCTTCTTATTAATGGATTTCTTTCAAGATTTATCTCTAAGATTTATGCTTATATTTATTAAAATAAAACCAAACAATTAGAAATCAATAATACCAAGCACCTATTTACTGAAATCAAATTTTTAATATCAATATGCAAATTAGCCTTCTCATTCACACTGTAAACCGCCATTTTATTGTATAGATAAATACAATTGCATGTTATTAGTATGTAGATAAGGTCAACAGTATTAATAATTAAGACAATTTTATAAATAATTGAGGTTTGAATAAAAATAATAATCAGGACTAAACTGCTAACAATTACACACTATTCCCCCCCCTCTATATATATTTACCAACCCCTTCGCACGAGCAGGATGTGACATAAGGTCAATTTTTTAAGCAGAGTTTAACAGGTTTGACTTCAGAGTTTCCATCTCCTAGACTGATTACCTAGCCATGGTTAAAGAGCCCAGTCTGGTCTACTATTTACTCATAGATGGAGGGAGAGTAGTTGGATTCATACCTTTCCCAAAGGTATTAGTGCTATGTGAAATGCAAACAGCCTCATCCAGGATTTGAACTAAGATTAATGAGTCCATTTCCTACAACAAACGATTACACCATGCATCATCTCCACTCTACCTAGGTGATGCTAGGTAGCCACTTCTAGTAAGAGTATAAATCAATGATAAACAATTAAATCAAATTAATAAAGGTTATTTCAGATATTACAAGATGTTTCAGATGATATATATATATACATATATAATTATATATAAGTATTGAGTTTATGGCAAACTTCAAGCATTATTTTGCACTGGGCCTCATAGCTGCTGAAGCTGCACTCATTGTTTAGGAAAGGGAAAGAAATTTAAAAAAATGATAGACTGCTATAAACGTTTTAAATAATAGATATTAATTATGCTTTAAAACGTAAGGTTGAAGAGAAGCTGACTGTGAGCACTCGACATATTTAAGTAGAGTTAGGATCATCCAAAAGATACTAAATATAGTTTTTTAAAAAAAGGGTAAAGTCAGCAGAGTGGCTTATAGCAGTGAGGGAGTCTATCCTCTGTTAAGTAGGGCTAGACCAGGGAGATCATTTTCTTGCTGAGGCTGAGTGCCATACCTATTTAAACTTCCTCAGATTACACAAGCTGTGTAGCCCATGTGCTGAATTGGCGGGGACTGGAATTGAACTCAGAACCTAAAGATTGCTAGGTGGATACTCTACCGACTGTGGAGCATTGGATAAGCTTAAAAAAAACATTCAGGAGTTCTCAAGTAGTTCCTTATGAACTTCCAGTTGATTAAAAAACAAAAATAACAATTTTATACACCCTAATATAAAAAGGTTAACACGTATATATATATATAATGATTTTTTTAAATTGAGTTTTTTCTTCTTTTAAAATGCAGTGAATATTTCATATTTGATATATATATATACGCACTGTATGAAAAAAAATAGATGAGTAAATATTATAAATTTTAACAGAATAAAATAAAAAGACGTTTTATCATGAATGCTGAAAAAAAATGATTTATAGGAATTTTTTTTTAAAATTAACTCTGATTAAACTTGTAAGGGAGACAACTCTCCAGTCATCCCAGAATTGTTAGCAATTCCAGTGTGTTAAATTATTGTACTGAAAAAAAATTCTTCAGATTTAAGAACCAAAATAGAAAAAATTTCTGAGAATCATTAAAAGATATTTTTTTGTGTTTTTGGTTGACTTTTTATAAAAATTATGTATTAATTTTATTTATGAAACTAATTGTTAGAAACAGTAAATTGAAGTAAACAATTTCTTAAATAAAATGGGTTATATTCATATATATATGTATATATATATATAGAGAGATAAATATATAATTATCATTATGTATATGGAACTATATATATATATATATATATATATATATGTAGAGAGAGAAAGATATATATAATTATCATCATGTATATGGAACTATATATATATGTAGAGAGAGAGAGAGAGATAATTATCATCATGTATATGTAACAATAATTATCATTATAATATATATATATATATATATATATATATATATACATACATATATATCCACATATATATATAGATATATATATATAGAGAGAGAGATAGATAGATAGATAAGTATCATTATGTAACTATGATTATCCTATATATATATATATATATATATAGTCTAATGGTTAGAGTCCAAGGAAATGGACTTAGACCTGAGTTCAATTCCTGGACAAAGCTGTTTGCATTTCACATGCTGGTAATACCTTTGGGAAAGGTATCAATCCAATTCTCCCTCCAGCTATGGGTAAATAGAAGGGCAGACTGGGCTCGTTAACCATGGCTAGGTAACCTTTCTAGGAGAAGGAAAACTCTGAATTCAAACCTGATAAACTCCACATTAGAAATTGACCTTGTGTCACATCCTGCTCATGAGAAGGGGTTTGGTATGTGTGTGTGTGTATGTATATATATATATATATATTATATATATTCTTATTAAATACATACACACACACACATACACAGACATATATATATATATATATATATATATATATATATATATATAATTATAAAAAAAAGTAAAGTCATCGGGGTGGTCTAAAGTCGGTATCAGCCAGACAGTTAAGAAGTCTATCCCCTTTTCTACTCATATGCTGAGTTGGCGAGGGACAGTATCGAACCCAGAACCTTGTAGTTCCTAGTCCGACGCTCTACTGACTGAGATATATATAATTATAATTCTTATCAAATACACACACACATATATATATATATATAAAATTCTATCAAATACATAGATATATATATAAATTTTTATCAAAATATATATTAGATACATATATATATATATATATATATATATATATATATATATATATATATATATATATATATATATATATATATAATATATATATATATATAATATATATATATATATATATATATATAT
>CM042140.1:69988319-70005819 GCA_023376005.1 Doryteuthis pealeii | reverse complement strand
TATATATGTATATATATAAGTATTGCAGTTTATACATACATATATATATATATATATATATATATATATAAAAACAAATGCCCTGAAGATGATCTAATTAATAGATCAAAACACTGCAGAGTAAGCCAATAAACTCACCACTTAACCCATTTAAACATGTGTTTTTTCATCTTTCCTAATATACTACATACCGTCGGATTCACTTCCTTTCTTCACATATATATATATAAAAATCTATATGTATTGTAGTTTATACATACATACACACACACACACACATATATATATATAAATCTATAAGTATTCTAATTTATATATATATATATAAGTATTGTAGTTTATACATACATATATATATATATAAGTATTGTAGCTTATGCAAACATATATATACCACATTCAAATCCTGGATGTGGTTATTGCATTTCACTTTGCGCTAATACCCTTGGGAAAGGTATGAATCCTACTTTCCCTCCAGCTATGGTTAAATAGTAGGGTAGACAGGACTCTTTAACCTTGGCTAGGTAATCAGTCATGGAGAAGTAAAACTCCGAATTTAAACCTGTTAAAACTGCTTTAAGAAATTGACCTTGTGTCCCATCCTGCTCGTGCGGAGGGGTTTGGTGTATGTATGTGTATATATAATATATATATATATATATATATATATGTATTGTATATATATATATATATATATATATAAGTATTGTAGTATATATATATATATATATATATATAATATATATATATAAAAGCTAAAAGAATTTATTATATATATATATATATAATATATATATATATATATAAAGTTAAAAGAATTGTAGTATATATATATATATAAAAGCTAAAAGAATTTTAGTATATATATATATATATATATATATATATATATATATATATATATATATAAACCTAAAAGAATTGTAGTATATATATATATATATATATTATATATATATATATATATATATATAACCTAAAAGAATTGTAGTATATATATATATATATATATATATATATATATAAACCTAAAAGAATTGTAGTATATATATATATATATATATATATAAACCTAAAAGAATTGTAGTATAATACATATATATATATATATATATAAACCTAAAAGAATTGTAGTATATATATATATATATATATATATATATATATATATATATATATATATATATATATATATATATAACATAAAAGAATTGTAGTATATATATATATATATATAAACATAAAAAATAGTATATATATATATATATATATATATATATATATAACAAAAATAATTTTAGTATATATAATATATATATATATATACATCTATGAGAATTGCAGTCATATATCTACATCTGTCATAGATGTTTATATATATATATTTATTTCTAACTACAATTTTCATAGATCTTATTATAATGGAGATTGTGGGTTTGTCTGTCTGTAACCGAAACTATATTTCTATGCAAGTCACAGTTCCTTTAGTTATTTACATCATATTCTCCATGATTTTATTTTTATTTAAACCTCAATTATTAATAAAATTGTTTTACATTACTTACACTGTTGACCATATCTACATGCTAATAACATGCAATTGTATTTATATATACAACAAAATAGAGGTTTACAGTATGAATGGGAAGGCTAATTTGCATATTGATCTTAAAAAATTGATTTTAATAAATATATGCTTAGTATTATTGATTTCTAATTGTTTGGTTTTATCTTAATGAATATGAGCAAAAATCCCTTCAATAAATCTTAAAAGAAATCAATTTACAAGAAGAAATAACTGTAATATCATTCTTTACTTCCTATTTTAACTAAACAGTTTAATTAGGAAAATTTACCAATGAAAGACGGGAGTAACGTAAAATGATGGAAGAGTTAGTTTCAAAGTTGTTCTATTTTTTAATCATACCCCCTCTGTTCCAAATCTTTTTATCTGCATTCTTATTCAGTTTCATTAGCCTTTCTAATTTAATATTATATTTCATTATATTAAAACTTAAATACTTGCACCCGGAGGGTGCATATATTTACTAGTGCTTATAATATATATAACTACAATTCTCAAAGATGTTTATATTTATATAAATATACATAACTATTATATACATAATACTTGTGTTTGTGTGTATATATATATATATATATATATATATATATATATATATATATATATATATATATTCTCTTTAAACACACATATATATATATATAATTATCATCATGTACATATAATTATAATTCTCAATATATATATTAACATATAAATATATGATTATATTATGTATACATATTTACAATTCATACATGTATATATTCATATATTCTTATCATTATATATGCATATATATATATATATATATATATATATATATATATATTCACATATACATATATACACAGATATACATATATAATTATCATTATATATACATATCAATAATTCATATATATATATTCACATATACACATGTAATTAACATTATGTATATCTATAATTCTTTATATATATATATATATATATATATAAATATATATATATATATATATTCACGTACACATATAATTATCATTGTGTATATATACATATATATATATATATATATATATATATTCACATACACATATAATTATCATTTAGTGTGTGTATATATATATATATATTCACATACACATATAGTTATCATTGTGTGTGTATATATATATATATATATATATATATATATATATTCACATACACATATAATTATAATTGTGTGTATATATATATATATATATATATATATATATATATTTCACATACATATAATTATCATTGTGTGTATATATATATATATATATATATATATATTCACATACACATATAATTATCATTGTGTGTATATTATATATATATATATATATACACACAATGATAATTATATCATATACAGGTCCTCGCCAACTCAGCGTATGAGTAGCACATTGATCTGTGCGGTAAAGTAAGGAGCTGATAGTAGATGTGGTGCTCCACCTCAGATGCTAAAACAATCTCCTTGGTCTAGCGCTATTGAAAAGGGGATAGACTGCCTCGCTGACACCGACTTTAGGCCACCCCGTCGACTTTACTTACTTAATATATATATATATATATATATATATATATATATATATGTATATATATATTCACATATACATATGATTATCATCATGTATATATATATATATATATATATATATATATATATTCACATATACATATATGATTATCATCATGTATATATATATATATATATTCACATATACATATATGATTATCATCATGTATATATATATTCAATATACATATATGATTATCATCATGTATATATATATATATATATATATATATATATATATATATATATATACATATTCACATTTACATATATAATTATCATCATGTATATATATATATATATATGATTATCATCATGTATATATATATATATATATATATATATTCACATATACATATATGATTATCATCATGTATATATATATATATATATATATATATATATTCACATATACATATATAATTATCATCATGTATATATAATATATATTCACATATACATATATAATTATCATCATGTATATCTTTAATTCTTATATATATATATATATATATATATATTTCTTTTTGTGTGAAACATTTCTGCATATTTTCTATTATTATTTCATTTTATTTGTTTATTTAAAAATAATAATAGTTTGAATGGATAAACTCTTGACCAAAACACAGTAAAATTGATTAAAATATCCTATATTCTCCATTTTATACTTTACATTTTATATACATATACATATATTTTTGGGAGAATATGTGCTTAATTGGAGTTGTACCTAATTTTGACAATTAATTAATAATTAATTAGGTGGAATGCTTATTTAAATGTATGGCTAAACAAATCGAGAAAAATCAATCTTTGTATGTACATTTCGGCCTATTAGGCCTCATCAGCAGAGCTATAGATAGGAAGACCAATAAACATCTGAGTGAGATTTGCCTCAAAACAGCCCATGTTATTAATGTGTTTAAAATCTGGCAATGTGACTTATATATCACTAAGAAATAAAGGTTGCATAATATATGGTGTGGTTAATTTCCATACTGGTTTTAACAAAACCGGGTTTGATAAATAATTACTTGGTGTTATTGATCTTTAATACTTTTTTATTGTCCAACATATTAAAATCAATCCTATGGAAGATTTTGTGTTGAAACCAATTAAAATATAATTAAAATAAGTGCTATATTTTTATATGCATTCTTAATTGATTTCGTTAAGCTTTCTAATTTAGTATATTTCATAGCATTAAAACTTAAATACTTATGCCCAGAGGGTGCATATTCTTGCTAGTATATATATAAATCTGATTAAAAAAATGAATACAAATAAAAAGAAAAAGGTTAAGTCTTGGGTTAGGAATAGGATAATACAAAATTTTATTTAATAAAAGGAGTATTTTAGTCTATGAAAACTACACACTCAAACTTTGTGTTTTACTTTTTTTCTTTCTTTAAAGATGCACTCTGCAACAAACCAATGAAGAAAAAACACACACACACACTAACCACCTCACTCCATCCTCAACCAACCACCTCCACACACTCACCATCTCACACTCACACACAGACACAAATGCCTGACACGCATATAGGCAAGAACGTACAAAAGTTCGGAGAACAGAGAACACTGTTACACTGCACCATAGTGGGATAAGGTTTCGCAACAGTTTTCCGTAACACGGCACCAGTTAAAAGCTTTTCCTAGTCATCTTTTAAAAGTTCTTTCCCGTGAGCCAAGCTGAAATCAGTTGGATGTGCTGAAATTAAATATGAGCAACATGAAAAATGGTTTATCCAGGGTCTGGCATTTCGCATGGAGAAGCAGGATGTACTCACTCATGATAAAGAGGTTGGGAAAGGAATTAGGGCTGGGAGTGAAGTTAGTTGGGGGTCTGTGAATTAGGCAAATCAGAAATGAAAGTGAAAGTAGAAGCCAAAACTTAAAATAGGGAAAAATTAAGAAAAAGAGAGAAATAGGAAAATAGATAATAGAGAAAGAAGAAGTAAGGAAGTGGGAGTGGAAAAAAAGGAAAGGAAAAGAAATAGAGAGAGAAAGAGAAAAAGAATAAATAGAACAGAAATAATGAAGAGAAAAAAAGAAGAGAAAGAAAGAAAGAAAGAAAGAAAGAGAAAAGAAAGACAATTTTAAATGGATAAAGAAAAGATACAAATAAGAAACTTTTAATTAAGTTTCGTATGGATGAATTAACAAATATTCTCAAGTGGGAACGAAGAAGTATTCATATGAAAGAAGAGAGGAAATAAAAAGAGCAAGAAACATGAGGGGAAAAAATAGAAATATTGAAAGTAGAATAGTGAAAAAATAGGAAATAGATATTAGGATATATATGAAATGAATACCAAGAAAATAAGAACAAGGTAAGAAAAAAGATAATAAATGATGATAAAATTACTGAGAGCTTAAATAACAATACAAAAAAAATAAAAGAACTTAAAATCGTGTTTATTTTTTTAAGGCAGAATAAAATGTGTAAAAAAGAAAAACAAGTTAAGATATTCAGAGTTAAAGTGTGAAGTGAAAGTGAAAGTAGGTAAAAGAAATTACAAGAAAGAAATAATATAACTTTAAAAGATAAAAGAAAGACTAAGAGATTGATAGAGTAAGAGAATAAGAAATTTGAAGAAGGATTGAAATCTGATAGTAAATTTGAATAGTATCATTTGGTAAGAATAATGTGTGAAATCAAAGTAAAAATACAAAAATATAAAACGAAGGGAATATTTTTAAAAAAGAAAAAATGGAAATGATGAGACTTAAAAAGGAGGACAAAAAACAGGAAAGTGAAATAGAGGAAATAAGAAATGTAAGTAGATAGAGAAATAAAAGTACAAAGTTAAAAGAAAAAGTAGAAAGAGGAAGCAATATATATTTGAAATGGTGATAACAAAGAAGTGTATAAATACTGAGAAAAATACAAATGTAGGACAAGAGAGAGAGAGAGAGAGAGAGAGAGAGAGAGAGAGAGAGAGAGAGAGAGAGAGATGATACACAATTAGACTATAGAAAGATTCCAGGAATAAAGACTGAGACAGTAGGGAAAAGGGAAGACTGAGACAGTAGGGAGAAGGAGATTGAAAGAGAGTAGGGAGAAGGAGATTGAAAGAGAGTAGGGAGAAGGAGATTGAAAGAGAGTTGGGAGAAGGAGATTGAAAGAAAGTTGGGAGAAGGAGATTGAAAGAGAGTTGGGAGAAGTAAAGACAGAGAGAGAAGGGAGAAGGAGAGAAAGAGAAGAAAGGAAGGGAGAAGGAGAAGAGAAAGATAGAGAGAGAAGGGAGAAGGAAAGATAGAAGAGAGAGAAGGGAGAAGGAAAGACAGAGAGAGAAGGGAGAAGGAGATTGAAAGAGAGTAGGGAGAAGTAGATTGAAAGAGAGTAGGGAGAAGTAGATTGAAAGAGAGTAGGGAGAAGGAAAGACAGAGAGAGAAGGGAGAAGGAAAGATGGAGTGAGTTGGGAGAAATTTGAGATTAAGAGAAAAATTGATAGAAATGAAGAGAAAGAAAAATTAATAGAAATGAAGAGAAAGAAAAAGAACAAATGAAAAAGAAAAATTGATAGAAATGAAGAGAAAGAAAAAGAACAAAAGAAAAAGAAAAAAAGAAAAAGAAAAAACAATTAGCAGATAAAAAATGAAAGAAAAAAATGAGTCAAATTAAAAAGGAGAAAGACAAATGAAGAATAAAAAGACCTGAAAACCAGATGGAATACAAAAAGGATGAAAAATTTAAATTAACTTATCAATTGGTGAAAAAGCAAAATGTTTAATTTAAAAAAGGAAATTGCCAGATAGAAAAATGATAAAAATTAACCAAAGTTCAGCAGAGTCAGAAACAGATACCATCTTGTTATAATGGAGATTCAGTGTCTGTCTTTAACTAAAACTATGCCACTTCTTAGATCACAATACCCTTAGGAATTGCATAAATTTATCAATGAGTATTTGATTTATAGTCAAAATCATTAATACACAGAATAAATTTTATTTATTAACTTTGTCTATGAAAATCCGAGTTAGATCTGCCTCAAAACAGCCCATATTATTAGTGCATTTAAAATCCTGCATTGTGTCATATATCACTAACGAATAAAGGTTTACATAATATATGGTGTGGTTAATTTTCATACTGGTTATAACAAAACCAGGTTTGATAAATAATTACTTGGTGTTATTGATCTCTAATATTATTGTTTCATTCTCAATGCAATCTTATGAATGATTTTATAAAGAGTGCATATTCTTGATAGTATATAAGAATAAATATTTTAGAAAAAAAAACTGATGAATGAGAAAAGAAAGAGGAGAAAGATAATATAGAAAAGGTTCAATAAAAGAAAAAAAAAATGAAAGCTGATTTGGTTTGGTTTGTTTTTACGGCATATCAACCTCAGTGGGTCATTCAATGCCGATAAAGTTTTGAAATAAATCAATTCTTAATGGATAATACAATTCTTTTATATATACATTTTCCTATTTAACCCATAGATAGGACCCTAACAGGTACTACCACTCCGGGTCAAAGCGGACCAGGGAGCAATGGTGATGAAGGGGTGCTCCACATTCTCCAAAACTGGAACCTCACCATCAGATAGAGTTTAACGTCATTCCCAGGACATGTAGACCCTCAGTCACCGCCTTCTAGCACCCATATGATAAAAAAGGGTTGGGCTTGCCATAAGGGCAATAGGGTTGGGAAAATCATATAGGTGCTAGGGCTTGACGTGATCAGCCGATTGATCGAAGGGGGCCTCTCCAACCGCCCGTCTAGCCCAAGATAGGGCCAAAGTGGAGTATTGCAAGTCATGAACTGCTCATCCACCTGGGTTCTATCCTCAAGCATCACGGGTTGCCACCCATAGCCAACAGGTGGTCCCATTGGGGGGAGTCTTACCCTTCTGCAAAGGTGCAGTTGGTGCATTCTAACATCCCAGCCGACAGAGCAGAATGAAAGCTGAGAAAACACAATGGATTTAAATAGATACCTTGGTAGCAAAATCTCATCTTCTAAAAGCTATGTAAATATATGCATAAGAAAGGCACAGACTGCTATTGATAAGATATCAACCATATAGAAATCCGATCTCTCTGATAAAATAAATCGGAAATTCTTCCAAACTGTAGCTGTGTCAATACTACAGTATGGTTGCACCACATAGAATTTAACAAAACACCTTGAGAAACAGCTAGATGGGAACTACACAAACATGCTAAATGCTGTTTTGAATAAATCCTGGAAACATAACTCTTCAAAACAGCAGCTGTATGGCCACTTACTACCCATCTTGTAAACCATTCAAGTAAAACAAACATGTGCTGGGTATTGCTGGTGAAGTGTGAACTCATAAACAGTGTTTTCATATGAACTCCTACAGTGTTGGCCAACCAGAAAAAAACATTCATCAGTTCTGTACAGACACTGGATGCCGTTGAGAGGACTTACCAAGAGGGTGATCGATGATGAACCTTCATGAATTGAAAAGTCAATGAAAGAAAGTTTACATCAGCTCTAAAAAAGAAATCAATAAAAACTTGGACCACCAAATCTGGAAAGAAGAATTAGTCAACAGCATTGTATACAGGAACATTCTTAACTTCCAGTCGGAAAGAAAATATCAAATATTTGCTCATTTTTCTTTTCTTTTAAGGTAAGTTCTTGGATGCTAATGTCAAAACATGGGTCAGATCTAATCAATGCTTAACTCTTAACGTCCTATACCACCTCATTCCACCCGGCTAGAAGTCACATTCGTTTTCCTAAACTGCCCCAAACGATAGCCTTTGCTCAAATTTAATATTGCACATATTTAGAAGTCTTTATAATAACAGGTAACTTTAAATGAAAAGGCCATTTTTAGCCATTTTGTGATAAATCCTTATAGGCTTAGAAAATTCTCAATAGGATGTTAAGAGTTAAAGAAACATATCTCCAAAAAACATTATCCTCTCTCTCTCTCTCTCTCTCTCTCTCTCTCTCTCTCTCCCTCTCTCTCATTTACTCTCTCTCTCTTCTCACTCACTCACTCATTCATTTACTCTCTCTCTTTCTCACACTCTCACTCATTCATTTACTCACTCTCACACACTCTCACTCATTCATTTACTCATTCTCTCACTCATTCATTTACTCTCTCTCTTACTCATTCATTTACTCACTCTCTTACTCATTCATTTACTTACTCTCTCTTACTCTTTCTCACTCATTTACTCACTCTCTCTCTTACTCTTTCTCACTCTTTACTCACTCTCTCTCTCTTACTCTTTCTCACTCATTTACTCACTCTCTCTCTCTACTCTTTCTCACTCATTTACTCTCTCTCTTACTCTTTCTCATTTACTCACTCTTTTCACACTCATTTACTCACTCTCTCTCTTAATCTTTCACACTCATTTACTCACTCTCTCTCTCTTAATCTTTCACACTCATTTACTCACTCTCCTCTTAATCTTTCACACTCATTTACTCACTCTCTCTCTCACTCTCTCTCTCTCTTACTCTTTCTCATTTACTCACTCTCTCTCTTTCTCACTCATTTACTCACTCTCTCTCTTAATCTTTTTACTCACTCTCTCTCTCTTTCACACTCATTTACTCACTCTCTCTTACTCTTTCACACTCATTTACTCACTCTCTCTCTTTCCTCACTCATTTACTCACTCTCTCTCTTACTCTTTCACTCACTCTCTCTCTTACTCTTTCTCACTCATTTACTCACTCTCTCTTACTCTTTCATTTACTCACTCTCTCTCTTACTCTTTCTCACTCATTTACTCACTCTCTCTCTTACTCTTTCTCACTCATTTACTCTCTCTCTTACTCTTTCACTCATTTACTCACTCTCTCTCTTACTCTTTCACACTCATTTACTCTCTCTCTTACTCTTTCACTCATTTACTCACTCTCTCTCTTACTCTTTCACACTCATTTACTCACTCTCTCTCTACTCTTTCTCACTCATTTACTCACTCTCTCTCTTACTCTTTCTCACTCATTTACTCACTCTCTCTTACTCTTTCTCACTCATTTACTCACTCTCTCTCACTTTCTCACTCATTTACTCACTCTCTCTCTTACTCTTTCTCACTCATTTACTCACTCTCTCTTACTCTTCACACTCATTTACTCACTCTCTCTCTTACTCTTTCTCACTCATTTACTCACTCTCTCTCTCTTTCACACTCATTTACTCTCTCTCTTACTCACTCATTTACTCTCTCTCTCTTACTCTTTCCACTCATTTACTCACTCTCTCTCTTACTCTCACTCACTCTTTCTCACTCTCTCACTCTCTACTCTTCTCACTCATTTACTCACTCTCTCTTACTCTTTCTCACTCACTCACTCTCTCTTACTCTTTCTCACTCATTTACTCTCTCTCTCTTACTCTTTCTCACTCATTTACTCACTCTCTCTTCTTTCTCACTCATTTACTCATACTCACTCACTCTCTCTTACTCTTTCTCACTCACTCTCTCTCTCTCTCTTACTCTTTCTCACTCATTTACTCACTCTATCTCTTACTCTTTCTCACTCATTTACTCACTCTCTCTCTCTCTTACTCTTTCTCACTCATTTACTCACTCTCTCTTACTCTTTCTCACTCATTTTCTCACTCTCTCTTACTCTTTCTCACTCATTTACTCTCTCTCTCTTACTCTTTCTCACTCATTTACTCACTCTCTCTCTACTCTTTCTCACTCTTTACTCACTCTCTCTCTTACTCTTTCTCACTCATTTACTCACTCTCTCTTATTCTCACTCATTACTCACTCTCTCTCTTACTCTTTCTCACTCATTTACTCACTCTCCTCTTTACTCTCTCTCTCTCTTCTCACTCATTTACTCACTCTCTCTCTTACTCTTTCACTCATTTACTACTCTCTCTCTTACTCTTTCTCACTCATTTACTCACTCTCTCTTACTCTTTCTCACTCATTTACTCTCTCTTCTCTCTCTCTCTCTCTCTCTTACTCTTTCTCACTCATTTACTCACTCTCTCTTACTCTTTCTCACTCATTTACTCTCTCTCTCTCTCTCACTCATTTACTCACTCACTCTTACTCCTCTCACTCTCTCACTCTCTCTTACTCTTTCTCACTCATTTACTCACTCTCTCTTACTCTTTCTCATTTACTCACTCTCACTCTTCTCACTCATTTACTCTCTCTCTCTACTCTTCTCTACTCTTTCTCACTCATTTACTCACTCTCTTACTCTTTCACACTCATTTACACTCCTTTACTCTCTCTACTCACTCTCTCTTACTCTTCACACTCATTTACTCACTCTCTCTTACTCTTCTCACTCATTTACTCACTCTCTCTCTACTCTTTCTCACTCATTTACTCTCTCTTACTCTTTCTCACTCATTTACTCTCTCTTACTCTTTCACTCATTTACTCACTGCTTACTCTCTCTCTCACTTTCTCACTCATTTACTCACTCTCTCTCTTACTCTTTCTCACTCATTTACTCACTCTCTCTTACTATTTCTCACTCATTTACTCACTCTCTCTCTTACTCTTTCTTACTCACTCTCTCTCTCTTTCACTCATTACTCACTCTCTCTCTCTCTCTTACACTCATTTACTCACTCACTCTCTCTCTTACTCTTTCTCACTCATTTACTCACTCTCTCTTAAAAAAAAAGAAGATAACCTACCAACTCTTACACCCACCCTGCAAACTGATCAATGTTCATTCTTAAGATTATACCAAGGGTTTTTTTAGAATAATTATAAGTACAGTAAAGTCGTCGGGGCGGCCTAAAGTCGGTATCAGCCAGTCAGCGAGGGAGTCTATCCCCTTTTCAAGTGCTAGACCAAGGAGATTGTTTTTGCATCTGAGGTGGAGCGCCAAACCTACCATCAGCTCCTTACTTTACCGCACAGATCCCTGAGCTACTCATACGCTGAGTTGGCGAGGACCGGGATCAAATTAGGAACCTTGTGGTTTCTAGCTGAATGCTCTACCGACTGAGCTAACCCGGCCCCTAAGTTACAATTACCGTCGAATTGGTAAGACAAGGCCATAAGTAGCCGTAACTGAATACGGATCTAATCTTGTTGCAATCCTGTCTACAGTGCCATATTGAAGTCAGTCAGTATACTGTTGGTTTGGACAACAGCAACTGGCTAAGCACAAGTGAACAAGTGCATAGGACAGCTGGTACTTATGGAACTCAAGAATAGTCCATTCATGTATTTGGGTGATTCCATTCCTTGAATCCTGATTGGCTTATATTATGTTATAAGGCTTACTTTATGCCACAAAAGATCTCCATGCTTTCACTTACAGCCCTAAAATGGCCACACAAATCATAACATAAATTATCCATGGTCACAAATTACACTTTACTCATAGTATAGCACTTAAAAGAAATGGATAAAGAACCTTACATCCAAATCCTGAAAGAAGACTTTTTTCAATTCAAGTACTAATATAAGCAAGTTCATATTGGTTGGTTTGATTTTACGGCATGTCAAACTTTGTGGGTTATTTTACAAAGACATTTTGTTTCTTTCATTTTTGATGGGACTCAATTTTTTAAAAACATTTCTTTAAACTCATTTTTTCTGTTTAACCCTTAGATGGGACCCTAACAGGTACTACCACTATTGATCACAGTGGACCTGGAACTAATGGTGAGGAAGAGGTACTCCACATTTCCCAGAGTTAAAGTACATTTTACTCATAGTATAACAGTTACCAGAAATGGACTAAGGTCCCTGCATTCAAATCCTGGAAGAAGAATTTTTTCAATTCATATATGATTGGTTGGATTTTACGGCATGTCAAATCTTGTTGGGTTATTTTATATGCTGAAGACATTTTGTTTTATTCATTCTTGCTGGGTATTCAATTTTTTTTTTCAAACTTGATTTTTTTTCAAATCATTTTTTTAGATACCTCTAATAGGTACTATCACTCCGGATCAGGGTTGACCTGGGAGTAATGGTGATAAAGGGGTTTCCACACTCCCACAGAATTGGAAGTTCACCACTAGATGTAGTTTAATATCATACCAGGACACTAAGACCCTCAGCCACTGCTTCTAGCACATATATGATAAAAAGGTTGGGGGTTGACATAAGGCAATAGGATTGGGACAATCATATAAGTGCTAGAGACTGACATGACCAGCTGATTGATTGAGGGGGCCTCTCTGACCACCCATCTAGACTAAGTAAGGGCCAAAGTGGAGTGTTGCATGTCATGGACTGCTCAGCCACCAAGATTTCATCGTTAACCATCACAGGGCACCACCCATAGCTCCATCAGGGGGATTTTACCCCTATGCAGAGGTACAGTTGGTGGATTCTTCTACCCCAGCAGACAGGGTGATCCAAAACTAGATCCTCACCATCTGATGCTATGTAGTGTTATACCATGTCTAGATGGGGGTATCTTAACTCCTTTGCAGGATACTGAAGAATAATTAAAGTTCCAATTACCGTCAAACTGGGAAGACAAGGCAACGATTGTAACTTAAATACAAACCCAAATAGTCACAAAGTCTACTGCAGAATGACAAGGTATTTATAAGACTCCACAATGTCATTCAAATCAAGCAGTCAAGCAGCCAATCAGAACTCAAGGAATGGAATCACCCAAATCACCCAAATTCATGAATGGATCATTCTTGATTTCTATATGTACCGACTGTCTTGGACACTGCTTAGGTTCTGCTTAGTTGGCTGCTGTTATTCAAACCAACAGTAGACTTACTGATTTCAATAGATACAATCAGCATATTCTAAGCCTCACCAACAGAGCATCAGCAGGATGGGTAAAAGAGATTACAAGGCATGAAACCGATAGTTACTGCATTGTCCTGTTGTTGGAATTTTACCTAGCACACACACACACACACAAATATTTTAATACTGTGTTCTAGATATCATATATTCGCACAGTTATTTCTATAGAAAAGCACTCAGAGCAGACAAATCTACGCATACATGCAAGAACACACACACACACACACATGGATATATTTATATAATACTTTTCTAAAAATGGGCATCCCATTTATCTTTTCAAGTGATTTCAGACTTTTCAGTTCTCATATCTTTATTCTACTTTTGTGCAAGTGTTTTCACCCTTCATGAACAATAACCCCATTGTTGCTATTTTGAGATTAAAAGATTGAAAATCCCGTAATCAAGCAAAATCAATCAATTTTATGGCTGGTAAAGATAGAAACTTTTGCATTTGTTGTATTAAAAACTAAATTTCTCTTCCTTAGCCACCATTTCTAAAGTTTTAGGATGATTGTGTATGTATGAATATAAATTTATGAATTGTTCATACGAAGTTCTTTATCTTTATTGCTTTTATCATAATGTTTTGGGTAATGTGTTCTTCAACCTTCCTCAAGTGGTATCCAAAAGTCCTTAAGTGTCAATCAGAATTTTTCACCATCTCACTAATAACAAAATAGTACATAACAGTATAAATGTGTCCAGATGCATTATATACTACATTTAAAGGCTTATAAAATCCTGACTAATATTACAGTATTGATATGAATATTTTACCAACCCCTCTGCATGAGCAGGATGTGACACAAGATCAATTTCTTCAGAGGTCAAGACAGTGTATTCTACAGCCCTAGCCAACAGGGCTGAAGAGGAGTTGCTTTGGCAACTAATTTTATGTTGGATTTGGACAGACAGACGGACATAGCAGTATATATATATATATATATATATATATATAAAAGTTATGTTCCCATTACTAAGAGTTTCATGTGTAGCATAAAATCATCAGATGGAAAGAGCTCTTAATATTTTAAGTTTTGAATCTGCTCTGAGCACTATACATTTTTTGTAACTTATACCTCTCTCTCTCATCTATATATATATATATATATATATATATATATATATATATATTCATATAAAGTTAGTTACACACTATTTTTGCCAGAATGCAGGGAAATACAAAAAAATCAACCACATATATAAATGAATTGACATTCCCTGCATTTCTTAACAGGTGAAGAAAAGTGGCTAACATGCTACTTGGAAACCAATGGTAACAATTGCACCTTAAATGAATAAATATATATATAGAGAGAGAAAGAACATAATGCATAGATATATATAGAGCGAGCAGGACAGAGACAGAGAGATTATATATTAATAAATATATGAAAGATAGTGAAAGAGACTGTATTTATATACATATATATATATATACACATATGTGAGAGAAAGAGAGATTATGTGTGTGCATATATATATATATATATATGTATATGAGTTAGATTATATATGTGTGTGCATGTAAATAGATATGTTTGCATGTGTACATACTCTTGTCCTCCCAATCTTTAATTTTGCTTCATGTCCAAAAATTGTTTCAAACTTCTGTGTAAACAGTAAAAAAAATAAAAATAAAAAAACTAATAAAAATATTAAATAAGGGGAGATAATGTTTTGTTGTAAAAATGTTCAACCAACCAAAACAGGAAAAGCAAAAAAAAAAATGAAAACATTAAAACCATGACCAACTGCTCTTATTGCACAACTCCTCCCCTCACCTAAAAAAAGGGGGCATGATTCTAAAACACAATTTTGTTTGACAGTTGTGGTTCTCTACATAAATAAAATTTCCTTGCCATTATTCAATATGTCTGACACCTGTACCCAACTGTGAACAACCCCCTTGAACTCACCAGACCCCACAACAACTGTCTGTACACTTGTATGACCAGGAATGAGAGCAGAATAGAAAGAGAAGAAGACAAAGATCAGATGTTATATTTTAAGGAGTTTGGGTCTCCAAGCTTTACTTCCCAGAATGGGTTACTCTCTTCACGGATAGTAAGCATGACTTCGATTTGATTTACAAACACAAGTTACGATCAAGTTTAAGTGATACAGAGGTTAGCATAATTAGACTCTTCATGCATCACTTAATCAGAGCTTTAATTTTCCTTGACTGCTTGACCACATATAAAATTTATTCACATAAATTTTAAGATAATATAAATAAAGGCTTTTAAAAATCGAATAACTGATACCAAAAGTAGGTTAATCAGTAAGGCAGCTGTTTGGTTTGGTTTGTTGGATTTTGCGGCATGTCAACCCATGTTAGGTTATTTTATGCCAAAGACATTTTGTTCTTTTCATGCTTTAGGGGTATTCAAAATTTTCTTTTAAACTTAATTTTTTAAAACATTTTTTTAAACTAATTTTTTCTATTTAACCAATATGGGTCAAAGTGGACATGGGAGTAATGTCGATTTTGGTGTATTCCCCTGAGGTACAAAATTCGAAACAGTCTGTACGATATTCTCCACACCGAGCGATCCTTTGACGGGATTACACTTGTCAAGTTCATTTTCTATAAGAAAAAGTATTGAATTTTATGCGATACATGCATTGTAATTGCCTTCAAGTAAAAATATAATATATACTTTATTCAACAATGGTTCTAAAAAAAAAAAAACAAACATCCAAAAATCTTATTCACTTTGCCGAAGAGCATGAGGCCTGATTTGTTGTTATTATTCTCTCAACATCCCTTTATCTATTATGGTAGAGGCATGTAAGTATCATTTGACAAGGTTAATTTTGCAGGGATTGTTAGCTGTGTACTGTGGCCGAGGCGATATGGTGTTTGACTATGCCTGCTGAAGTCCCGGTTTTGATTTCTGTCGGAGGGAAGTCGTTAGTATATATCGCTGATGAGACTTAATAAAGTCGAAACAGTCTGTACAATATTCTACACACCAAGCGATCCTTTGACGGGATTGCACTTGTCAAGTTCATTTCCTATAAGAAAAAGTATCGAATTTTATGCGATACATGCATTGTAATTGCCTTCAAGTAAAAATATAGAATATCACTATTATAATGCAGTTTAACATCATACCCAGGACATTAAGACACTCAGTCACCGCCTTCTCGCACATATATGATAAAAAGGGCTGAGGCTTGTTAAGGCAGCTGTCATGTTGGGACAGGATATTAAGATTATTCAATATGGGCTCATCTTGTTAGTGGCTTTTGTTTTCATATATATTTCCTATCAAGATTGTTTACTAATAAAGGCAATCTGAAAGTTATAACTTATTTTTTTTTTAAAGCAACAGAAATTGGGATTAGTATTATCTGGATTATAAAAACTATTGTCCTCATCTTTATTGTTATCTGTACAACATTTTAGCCAATGTGTCCTTTGGCCTTCTTCATGTATTTGTCGAATTCAAGAACCTTTTTTGTCGTAATCAGGAGCCATCATGCAACTTTGAACCCTACCCTTTATTCAATCTACAGGGGTATCCTGTTTTCATTCCGTTAACCATAACTGGGGTACAGACATCAACAAAAATGAGAACAATAATCCAAATAAGACTAATTATCAA
>CM042140.1:69953319-69983319 GCA_023376005.1 Doryteuthis pealeii | reverse complement strand
TATACACTAACTGAGCCAGAAAGTCAGGTCGAGAAAGTCCAAACTGTTAATAGGCCCCAGATCACATGGGTTATATAGGCTCTATTTTGAATACCAATGGTTTTACAATGGCTTTCAGCAGGACTGACTGCAACCTCTGAAGACTGGTAATTGGTAACAGTTGTAACTCAAGTATATGAGTTAACAGAGAAATAACAGAAGGAAACACAACGAGTAATAAAGATAGGGGAAATGTTTATAAGGTAAACAGATCAATTAGTAATTGCTAGCTTGAATTCACAAATCCCGTGAGATCTCATTGTTTCTCTTTTCTGAATTTTCCTCAGACATTATCTATAGGAAAACAGATGATTCCATTTTCATTATTTAGGTAAAATATGACATGGACACATTATTATCATTAGTTACTTGAAACTATATAACAAACTGCTTCTAGAATTTGTTCAAAGCAATACACTAAAACTTCTCATTTAGTAAAGTCAATGAATTGGCCTATTATTGGTATCAACCAAACAGCGAGGGTGCCTATTCCCACTAGCACTAGACCAGGGAGAATATCTTTGCTGATGTGGAATACAATACCTACCATCAGCTCTCCCTAATGTTTTACCGCATGAAGAATAATCAAACTAAGTTCCAATTACTGTCGAATTGGTAAGGCACGGCAACAAGCGGTTGTAACTTAATACAAACCAGTTTTGTTGCAATTCTACTGCAGAATGACAGGGTATTTATAAAACTCCACAATATCATTGAAACCAAGCAGCCAAGCAGAACTCAAGGAATGGAATCACCCAAATGCATGAATGGATCATTCTTGATTTCTATAAATACCAACTGTCTTGGACACTGCTTCAGTTGTGCTTAGCTAGTTGCTGTTATACAAACCAACAGTAGACTAACTGACTTCAATACCGCACAGATCAGATTACCAAGCAGGGCATAAAAGACTCCATGTGGGGACAGTCTTTTCACAGAATTTCACGCAGTCATCATGCCCAATCGGAAATCTAATTCAGCTGACAACATCATCAACTGAAACACAATAGTTATGAAAATCTAAAATTCAAATTTTGGATCTAACTACCAAAGAAAAATATTACATTTTTGTTTCTATATAAAATTCACATTGTAGCTATTTAGCTCAGTCGGTAGAGCATTCGGCTAGAAACCGCAGGGTTCTTAGTTCGATACCAGCCCTCGCCAACTCAGTGTATGAGTAGCACAGGGATCTGTGCCATAAAGTAAGGAGCTGATGGTAGGTGTGGCGCTCCACATCAGACACAAAAACAATCTCCTTATTCTAGCACTATTGAAAAGGGGATAGACTCCCTCGCTGATTGGCGGGTACTGACATTAGGCCGCCCAGACGACTTTACTTACTTTAATTTTTATGTATTTCTAAATACAGGGATCAAACTCTGTCACTATCTCAGACTAATTAGAAGATTATTGAAAGGGAAGAAAGCAAAAGCAAAAAAAAAGAAACAAAGAAAGAAAGAAATAAAGCGAAGAGTAAAAGAAAGAAAGAAATGGAGCTAAGAGTAAAAGAAAGAAAAGAAATGAATCGAAGAGTAAAAGAAAGAAGAAATGAAGGAAGAGTGAAAGAAAGAAAGAAATGAAGCGAAGAGTAAAAGAAAAGAAGAAGAAAGAGTAAAAGAAAGAAAGAAATGAAGGGAAGAGTAAAAGAAAGAAAGAAATAAAGTGAAGAGTAAAAGAAAGAAGAAATGGAGCGAAGAGTAAAAGAAAGAAAGAAATGAAGGGAAGAGTGAAAGAAAGAAAGAAATGAGCGAAGAGTAAAGAAAGAAAGAAATGGAGCGAAGAGTAAAAGAAAGAAGAAATGGAGCGAAGAGTAAAGAAAGAAAGAAAGGAGCGAAGAGTAAAGAAAGAAAGAAATGAAGGGAAGAGTGAAGAAGAAAGAAATGAGCGAAGATAAAAGAAAGAAAGAATGAAGGAAGAGTGAAAGAAAGAAAGAAATGAAGCGAAGAGTAAAAGAAAGAAAGAAAGCGAAAGAAGAAAGAAGAAATGGAGCGAAGAGTGAAGAAAGAAAGAATGAAGCGAAGAGTAAAAGAAAGAAAGAAATGGAGCGAAGAGTAAAAGAAATGAAGGGAAGAGTGAAAAAAGAAAGAAATGAAGCGAAAGAGTAAAGAAAGAAGAAATGGAGCGAAGAGTAAAAGAAAGAAAGAAATGAAGGAAGAGTGAAAGAAAGAAAGAAATGAAGCGAAGAGTAAAAGAAAGAAGAAAAGCGAAGAGTAAAGAAGAAAGAAGCGAAGAGTAAAAGAAAGAAAGAAATGGAGCGAAGAGTAAAAGAAAGAAAGAATGAAGGGAAGAGTGAAAGAAAGAAGAAATGAAGCGAAGAGTAAGAAAAGAAAGAAGAGAAAGAGTAAAGAAGAAATGAGCGAAGAGTAAAAGAAAGAAAGAAATGAAGAAGAGTGAAAGAAAGAAAGAAAGAAGAGTAAAGAAAGAAAGAAATGAAGAGTAAAGAAAGAAAGAAATAAGAAAGAAAGAAATAAAGAAAGAAAGAAATGAAGCGAAGAGTAAAAGAAAGAAAGAAATGGAGCGAAGAGAAAGAAAGAAAGAAAAAGAAAGAAGAAAGAAAGAAATGAGCGAAAGAGTAAAAGAAAGAAAGAAAGAAGAGTGAAAGAAAGAAGAAATGAAGCGAAGAGTGAAAGAAAGAAAGAAATGAAGCGAAGAGTAAAAGAAAGAAAGAAATGGAGCGAAGAGTAAAAGAAAGAAAGAAATGGAGCGAAGAGTAAAAGAAAGAAAGCACATCAGCAGAAATGTGTAGAACAATAAAGATGAGGACAATAGTCTGAAAATTTTAAATAATACAAAGAAGAAAGGAAACAAAGATTAAAACAATGAAGTAAGTGAAGAGTGAAATAAAGAAAAAGAGGAAGTGGTATGTAAACAAATTAAAGTTTGGGAAAAGTATTTGATAGGAAATTATACCAAAAAACATAAAACGTTGCTATGAAATATCAAAATAGATCAAAATAATCAAAACGAAATTAAATCTAAATAAAAGAGATTTACTTAAAAAAATTTTTTAAATTAAAAAAAAATTAGATAAGTAAAAATAAGAATTATGATGGTTAATATATCCAATATATATGAGAACAAAAACATATAAACATAGACTGAACTATTTATTCATTCATAAATAAATGAACATATCTCCTGAATATCTGGATTATATATATATATATATATATATATATAAAGGTCATCCTATCATGATATAATGGTTAGCAAGCTAGTATCACACATCCATTACTACTGAAAAGTGAGTTTGATCCTCACTGGATGACTCATAATTGTGACCTTGTGTCACATCCTACCCATGTTAAATAGGTTGTGTATATAATATATATATATATATATATATATATATATATATATAGCAATCTTTACAGGTCACCGCTGTCCCTCACAATCCTATAACCCCACCACTAGAACCTTTCCTCTCATGAGCCTTCAAATGACTTATCAAACCCGCTGCAGATCAGATTATATATATATATATATATATATATATATATATATATATATATATATATATATATATATATATATATATATATATACACAAAGATATAGAAAGAATATGTATGAAAAATTATTCTGGTAATTTACTGGTTACATTGTTAAGGACATAATAATTTGTTGTATTTGACGGCATATTGGATGCACATTTTTTCAAAAATTTTGGTTCATCGTAGGTGAAGTTTGAGACCTCCTGTAGGCCTAGGCTAATCTTCTCAATTATGTTCCTTAACCCAGCTTACACTAAGTACTTTTACCTGCCCTAAACTCCATGCATCCTTATTTTATTGCTAGTATTGTTATAATCAAGGTTAACAGGAGGGTATGGTATACTGTTTTCAACAATATATGCACTAAAACACTAAACTTTTTTTTTTCAACAATATATACACTATACAATATATACACTAAAACACTTTTTTTCTTGAATCTGACCTGCTGAAATGGGGGTGCATCTTATATGCCGTCAAATACGGTAGTTATTTTCTTATATTACACATAGTAAAGGATATGAGATAGCTTATTTCTTAGGGATGTGATGATTTTCAACAGATCTAGTTTAACTCTTAATTATCCTATACATCCTCATTCCACCCAGTCAGAAGTCACGTTCATTTCCCTAATCTACCCCAAATGATAACCTTTGTTTAAATGTAATATTAAACATATTTAGAAGTCTTTGATTTAAGAGCAATAACTAGGTAACTTTAAATGAAAAGGCCATTTTTTTAATATATCCTTATAGGAATGCTCTGGACTTTAAAAAATTCTCAACAGGATGTTAAGAGTTAAACTATGGAAAGGAGCTAAAGTATAGTTCCTTTTTGGCACATTTCCATGACTGTAAAAAGTTCCCTCTGTGTGAATGTGTCTTTATATCTTTTTCATTTTCCAAGGGCAATGAGATACAATTGTATTGGCTTAGAGCAACACACATACAAACATCAGATCATTAAGATATAGATTCTTTGTATCAATACATTTTTTTTTCTGTTCCTCTATTTTCCATTTTTTAAAAAGTTTTATCAACTCCTTCAAGATCAAAGTAAACTGTCTAGACCATAAAAAGAAATCTCCCAGCTTCTTACAAACACACACTGCTATTCACATCGAGGCTGTATCTATAACTGATGATAAATGGGACCATGATAGCCTCTTATTTTGTTTACTATAGCATCTATCCCATAATTCAAACAATTCTATAAAAAAAAAGAATCTTCAATATCTTAGTCATTGATACAGACATTGATATATACAACAGGGTAGGTCGATTTTGGAACTGTAATGTCTTCTATATGGCAAAAGTTGCAAATTAACAAAGAATTACCAGACAAAATATTTTTTTTCAAAACTTTGCCTTTATTTGAGGAAATAGATTTCAATCTTTTAAAATTGTTGTATACTCTCTTTCCTTCTTACTTCTATTCTTCTTCTGTTCTTCTAGTGTCTCTTCTAGCGTCTGGACTTCGTCTTGGGGACTGCGTGTCTGGTCTTCCATTGGGGATTTCTCTTTATCAGAAGTCCTGTGTCATTGGTAGTTTTTAGATAATAACACAAGACTTCGATTTAACTTAGATCATATTTTATTCTGAAATCCCCACCAGACTACCTGCGCAGATTGAGTCAGCACCGTGCATAACACGACTTACCATCATTGTGACTTTAGCCGATTTGACTAAAATCTATTTCTAATCTAAACCGGAAGAGGGTCTTCTCCACCGATTCTCACGGTATCCACCGGAAGGATCAGGATGAGGTCAAGCCTTGTCACTCATCCTTCAAGGCCACCGGCTGCAAGTTATAATAGCCATTTTGATTTCTACACTACTGTACATAAATATTAGGAATCTAATAATTATGTAACAAAATGTTATCACTATTAAAGCATGATTATTAGATAAAAAGCAGCATGCTGGTGGTGATGGGAACATATTTTCAATTTGGATTCTACTTAAAATATTTAATTCATTTCCTTTAAAATGACAAGCTTTTCTATTTTAGATATTAAAATTGCTAAATGCTGCAAAAATGAGGATTTTTAGTGCATTTTAACAGACGATCTTTGGTGTTATTTCCTCAAACAACGCAAGTCAGGGATCTAGTTTTTGGTATCAATACTCATTATATAAACACACATCTTTCGCTGTTTGAGAGAATTTGACATTTTTTTTTAAGTGAAAAAGTGAAAAATCAACCTGCCCTACTGTGCATTGATGCAGTGCTTGCATCTACCAAGAACCATTACAACTTCTTATTTCCTTTACTGATTACTCCTAAATTCAATGCTGCATAGATTCCCTTGATTCTCTCTTGTCATCTGTTCCTATTAGCCATCATTCAATGTAAGTCCTCTAGAGGCATCCAGTGTCTGCACAGAGCTGCTGAATATAAGTTTTTTCCTAGTTGGCCAACTATGGTGAGTCCATAGAAGACCATCGTTTAGGAGTTCATCCCCACTTTTCCAGCAGTAGCTAGCATGTCTTGTTCATTTTTACTTAGATGGTATGGGTAATGGGAGGTAAGTGGCCATACAACTGCTGGTTTTTGGAGTGCTTTTTCCAGGATTTGTTCATTACAGTATGCAGCATCCTTGTGTAGTAATGATTTGGCTTTTTTTGTCAAGGCTTTTGTTAGCATCCATTCATATTTCTTCTGTGGACACCTAAACAAGAACACACCCAAGGAGGCCGATCTACAAAAAATATTGATCAGCTCTGTATGGATACTGGATGCCGTAGGGAGGACTTGCCAGGACTGATGATCAATAGGGATGGGTGGTGAGAGAGAGAGTCATGAGAATCTATGCTAACAGGGCAACATGATGATGAGAAGGATCAAACTTTTAATAAAATAAACTGGTTAAATTTGGCCTTCAAGATCTAAGAAGTCAAGATGTTGATATTGTATGAATAAAGAATATGTATTAATTGTATTGAGGTCAGTTAGTCTACTGTTGGTTTGAATAACAGCAGCTAAGTAAAACCGAAACAGTGTCCAAGACAGTTGATATATATAGAAATCAAGAATGAACCTTTCATGACTTTGGGTGATTTGGGTCATTCCATTCCTTGAGTTCTGATTGGCTGCTTGATTTGAATGATATTGTGGAGTTTTATAAATACCCTGTCATTCTGCAGTAGACTTTGCAGCTATTCAGGTTTGTATTGGGTTACAACCGTTTGTTGCCATGTCTTCCCAATTCGACGGTAATTGGAACTTTGATTATTCTTCAATTTGGATTTATCAGACTGTTGTCCTCATATTTATTGTTATACACACAACGTTTTGGCTGATGTGCCCCCTGCTTTCTTTAGGTGTTTCTTGTCTAATTCAGGAACCTTCTTGAACTTGGAAGAATTCATGTCATAATCAGGAGCCTTCACAAAACTTTGAACCAAACCCTTTATTCAACCCGTCAGGGTAGACTGTTCTCATACCATTAACCATGACTGGTTACAAGTTTTAACTATGTTAAGTATTCTATGTTATTATTTCCAGGATTGAACTTGCAACCTACAGATGCTTGTCACTTAAAACTGTATTAATTCAATCCTTATATCTGTTGCACCACGTTTCCAAATGTTGTGCATATAACAACAAAATGAGGATAACAGTCCGATAAATCACAATAATACAAACTATCAAGCCTCATCTCAAAAATTCAGATGAATAAAGAATAGTTATACTTTTTGTTTGCATCAATTATTGTTTTGTCTTTTTTTTTACAATACATACATACATACATACATACATACATATATATATATATATATATATATATATATATATTATTTTTAGTTGGGTTAATATCCTTTGTTTTAATATATTACCCTTTTCTTGTTTTTAATAACCAAACTTGTTTTATCATTACAAGATTGTATATATAGTATATATATACATGTAAAAAAATGAAAAAGAATGCTATAACCCATATAATATATATATATATATATATATATATATATATACACTCACACACACGTATATTTGTAAGTTGGCTTTTTCCCTCATGGCCTATAATGTTGGAATTAATGATAGTGGAACATTCTATAATTCCATTGTGTCCCAAGAGAACCAAATTAATGAAAAAGGGCTGTAGTGAAACCTTTTTGCTTCTTTTTACTAAATGGTAACATCCTTGTTGGCATTAATGTCCTGGAAGGGAGATTATGTTTTAAGAGAGAAAGGGAGGAATTAAACTAAGTGAAAGAGGGGAAGTGAAAGAGAGAATTAGAGATAGATAGAAACTGGGGAGTGGGGGTGGAAGAAACTAAGAAACTAAATAGAGAGTGAGTAAGAGAGAATGACAAATAAAGAGAGAAAAATAATAAGAGAGTAGGATAAGAAAAAATCAAGGTCATAAAATAGAGAAATATATCTAAGGATGGTAGGGGGAGAGAAAGAGAGAGAAAGAAAGAGAGAGAGAGAGAGAAAGAGAAAGAGAAAGAGAGAAGGGGGGAAGAGAGAAAAGAGAGGGGGGGAAGAGAGAGGGGAAAGAGAGAGAGGGGGAAGAGAGAGAGGGGGAAAGAGAGAAAGAGGGGGAGAGAGAGGGGAAGGGGAAAAGAGAGAGGGGGAGATAGAGGGGGAAAAGAGAGAGAGGGGAAAGAGAGAGAGGGGGAAAGAGAAGAGAGAGAGAGGGGGAAATAGAAAGAGAGAGAGAGGGGAAAGAGAAAGAGAGTAAATGAAAGGCTGAGTTACTGAGAAAGATAGATAGAGAGAACTACGACATCATATTTTTTTCTATCAATCCAATACAGTGGAGGATCCAAGAGGGCCAGTTGGCATGAGGTTACAATTAAAGATATTAGGTTGGTTGGTTTTACAGCATGTCAATCCTTATTGGGTTATTTAATGCCAAAGTCGGTCTATTTTGCAAGCAATTATATGGTTTCAAGTAACTCGATAATAATCAATTCACAATTATTTGAATTTAACTATTCCTATTTAATAATCTATTAATAATGGAGATTTGGTCTGTAACCGAAACTATGTCCCTGCTTAAGTCACATTACCCAAAATCCTCAATATATAGAATAAAAACCATCCTTATATACGCACTCAAAATTTATTTGTAAAATATTAAAAATAATTATATAATCAATAATCATCATGATGTTGCGCAATCAGCACAGATATCCATGACAATCTCTCACCAAACTTCTTTATCATTCATTGTCCCAGGGAGGTCCTCTGCACAGCATCAGCATCCTCGCAGAGTTGGTCCATGTAGGTCCTTGGTGAGTGGCCCACTTTAGCATGCCCATGTGTTGGCTTGCACAGGAGAACGTTGCTGATGAGTTCGTCCTTGCTTTTCCAGCAGTTTCCAGCCTGCCTTGTCCATCTCACTCAGATAGTTTTGTGAGATAGGGGGAAGGTGGCCATACAGCTGCTTAAAGCCAGTAGAACAATTCACGTACCTAGGTAGTAATATCTCATCCACAGAAAGCGATGTTAATACATGAATAGTAAAGCCATGGTTGGCCTTAAACAAATTATCAGTCATGGAAATCTAATCTCACTGACAAGTTAAAGCGACAATTCTTCCAGGCTGTGGTTATATCAGTGCTGCTGTATGGCTGCATGACATGGCGCCTTAGAATAAGCTAGATGGGACCTGCACAAGAATGCTGTGTGCGGTCTTGAACAAGTCATGGAAACAGACCCCCTCAAGGAAGAATAATCAATAGAGGCACGTAATATTTTATTTGCAGGTGGAAGAACTAAATTCTAATTTCAAATAGTTTTTACTCCTTTAATAAATTTGATGATTTTACTTATGATACAAACCCTCTGACATGGAATTTTTAACTCCCACCGCCCTCAGATAACATCTTCCAAAAATTATTTTTTACCCCGCTAATTCATTTTTTGCTAATAATAATTATGACAATAATAATAGCGTGAATATGAAAGAAAAGGAAAATATGGACAAATACTTAGAAGTGAAAAAAACTGTGAAAAATATGACATTGAAGGGAAAAGGGACTGGAGTAATTGGAAATCAGATGATAAATTGAGATCATCTAAACAACAGCATTGTTAAGATCAGCTACAATACTAAGAAGAGTACTGGAGACCTGAACTGATGGAAAAAATATTTAAATTTCAATGAGTTTTTTTTTAAGAAACTAAATAACATGTTTGTATATATGTACATATATCTATTGCAGTTTGAATAATGCTTTGTGTTACTATATAACTGGAATTTCTCATTTCTTTGTCCTGAGACCCAACTGTATGACATATATATATATATATCATCATCATCATCATGTCGTGCAACTTGCACGGATATCTATAATGATCTCTCGCCAGCCTTCCCTATCATTCATCGACTCTGGGAGCTCCTTCCGGCAGCAGCCCGCATCCCTACATAGTTGGTCAATGTAGGCCCTGGCTGGGCGGCCCACATTGGCATGCCCATGTGCTGGTTTCCACAGTAGTACGTCTCTTACGATCTCGTCCTTGCTTCTCCAGCAGTGTCCTGCATGTCTAGTCCGTCTTACTCGTATGGTTTGTGAGATGGGGGGCAGGTGGCCATACAGTTGCTTTTTTGTGGGGTGCTGCTTCCACGACTTATTCAGGACCGCTCGCAGCATTCTTGTGCAGCTCCCATCTAGTTTATTCTCAAGACGCTTCATTAGGGTCCAGGTGGTACAGCCATACAGCAGTACTGACACAATTACAGCCTGGAAGAATAGTCTCTTTAGCTTGTCGGGGAGATCGGATTTCCATATGACATATATATATATATATATATATATAATAATATATTAATGATTTGAAGGCAATTACAATGCATATAAAAAAATAAACACAAAAAGATGTTATTTTTGTCTCATCGATTTCAAAGTAGAAACTTCATCTTCAGAGGTGTATATCAGAAATGTGAAATGAAACATTTCTGATATACACCTCTGAAGATGAAGTTTCTACTTTGAAATCGATAAGACAAAAATGACATCTTTTTGTTTTTATTTTTTATACGCATGGTAATTGCCTTCAAATCATTAATATATTATAACATACTTAACAATGCTTCAAGCAAATTACCAATTACTTTTATATATATATATGGTTTGGTGGTTGGTTTTGAAGGCTTTTTTTTATTCTTAATATTTTGAGACAAAAATCTCTTCAACAGAAGATTTCCGAAACTGAAGCTATTGCTAGCAACTGTCCATTTTGTTTTGTCTTATATCTTCCAAATTCTCTGCGCGTGTGCTCTTCTGTTGAAGAGATATTTTATCTCAAAATATTAAGAATAAATGACAGGTTAACAAGCTACACCATAGTTACCTTATTTTTCTTTACACTTGCATTGTGATAGCCACCGAAACCAACCACCAAACCAATATAAACACAATGCTTCAAGCAAATTATAAAACACTTTTATATATAAGTCACATTGTATGTAATATACTTACAGACATGCCCCTACACAAATATACCTACATTCTACATAGATAGGTACATGAAATGGTATATTATACTTTCATTTATATACATATTCTTAAAATATGGACATGGAAGTTTGTGCATGTCCCAATCAATTATGAAAACTTTTCTATGGATTTTATCTAATGAGTTGATATTCTTTTTTATTATTATTATTATTATTATTATTATTATTAAAGATTTGGATTTGTTTCTTCTACAGGATTTGTTTCTTTCTCCAATATATTCAAAACTGATCACAAAACACATACACAAAAAAAATAAAAAAGTGGGTATCAGTTTTCTCTCCTTACCCCCCAACCCCTAAACCGCAAACAAAAAGATTTCTGCTTAGCTTCGATCAAGGATTTCCTAACTTTGCAAAAGCAATTCAAGAGATCTTACATCCTGCGTCATTATTGGTTCATTTCTTCCAATAAATGGCAGTAAAATGTCAGAGCGAACTTATTTAAGAAGATATATATTTGTAGACATCGAATGCTGCTTGCTTTCTTGATTATCTCCGTTGTCCGATATCTTCCATTCGGAAAAATGGTCTTTTTTTGTTTAAGTGTTTCTGTGGGTGGCTATGTCTGACAAACTAAATGCTTTTTAAAAAGACATCAGGGTTATTATTATTATTTTTTTCTTTTTGAATAAGTTTGAATATCCAAATCTTTGAATTTTTATATGAATTTTTATTGATAACGAATAAGTTTTTCCATCAGAATATTTGAAGAACATGAAAAGTATTTAAGATTCTCTGAAGTGAATTAAATAGAACAGCCATAATTCTTACCAACTTGGAAAGAAGCTAGATGATTCCATAACTATCATGGTTGTTCTGGTCCAATAGGAATAAAAAAAAAAAAAAATATCTGCAGTACAAGCCAGTCTGGAATTCTTTTTTTTCTTTTTCATTATATACTAATGGAAAACAAAATTGCAGCAACATAAGAGACAATATCAATTCTGACCTAGGCACAGTGTATGCATGTTAACCCTTTGATTCTTAGTGGTTAGTATTTGTGCCTCAAATGATTTTAGAAGTACATAAACCAGGGCATCCAGAATGTCGACCATGGATCCCCCAATCAACTTCTATATATCACTCTCAGCAATAAAATATTGCAATTTTATAGATGATTTCATTGTTTTTAAATATATTTTGTCTCAAATAATTTTACAAGTAGATAAACTTGGGCAGTCGGAATTTCAACCATGACCGCCCCCCCACATACCCACACTCGACTACATCACTATTATCAATAAAATATTTGAATTTTATATATAATTTTATTGTTTTTTAATATATCACAATGTTCCTGGTTCCATACCTATCCCACCAGCTGGACGTTAGGTGTGGCACTCTACCTCAGCAAAAAAACAGTCTCCCTAGTCTAGCACTAGCGAAAAGGGGATTCACTCCCTTGTCATTCAGCTGACACCGACAATAGGCCACTCTACCAACTTTATTTAACCTTTTATAAGATATTTTAACCTGATATTTAACAGCAGTTCTGATCTCTGATAAGATAAAGTGAGAATACTTCCAAGCTGTAAACATGTCAGTACTACTATATGGCTGCACCACTTGGACACCAATGAAATGCTCAGATAAAAATCTAAATGAGAACTACTCAAAGATCTTGCATGCAGTCTTGAAAAAATCTTGGAAGAAGCACCCCACAAAAAAGCAGCTGTACAGCCACTTACCTCCTATCATACAAACCATCCAAGTAAGACAACCAAGACATGCTAGATACTGCTGGAGAAGTAAGGATGAACTCATAAGTAAAGTTCTCCTATGGACACCTACTTATGGACACACCAGTGTAGGCCAACCAGAAAAGGTCTACATCAATCAGTTCTGGGCAGATTCTGCATATTGCGTGGAGGAACTACCAAGAGCAATCACCAATTGGTTTGGTTTGTTTAACGGCATATCAACCTCATTAGGTCATTTAATGCCGATAAAGTTTTGAAAAAAAATTCATTCTTAATGGATACTCAATCTCTTTTATAAACACATTTTTCTATTTAACCCATAGATGGGTCCCTAACAGGTACTACCACTCCAGGTGATCAGATAGAGTTTAACGTAATTCCCAGGATATGGAGACCCTCAGCTACTGCCTTTTAGCACCCATATGATAAAATGGGTTGGAGCTTTCCATAAGGCAATAGGGTTGGGGCAATCATATAGGTGCTAGGGCTTGATATGACCAGCTGTCCGTCTAGCCTAATTAATGGTCTAAGTGGAGTGTTGCATGTCATGGACTGCTTATCCACCAAGATTCCATCCTTAGGCATCATGGGTCACCACACACGGCCAATAGGTGGCCTCATTGGGGGGGGGGATTACCCCTCTGCAGAGGTGCGGTCAGTGCATTCATAGGTATGGGTGGTGAAAGAGAGTTATGGATATACAAGCTGATGATATTGAATGTTGGGTCCTGAGGAAATAGGAGGGGGGGAGAAGTTCTCAAAGTCCTTTTTTTATTAATGAAAGAAGAAACCTTTAGTTTCCTTCTCTTAAACTGGTTGCCTTACCAAGGTTAAAGAGCTGTGTGCCTTACTATTTACCCATAGCTGGAGGGAGAATAGTTGGATTTGTACCTTTCTCAATGGCATTAGCACTATGAGAAATGGAAACAGCTGCGCCCAGGATTTGAACTCCTCTCGCTGTGTCCATATATATATGATAAAAAGGTTTCGGGTGTGCGATAAGAGCAATAGGGTTGAGACAATCATATAGGTGCTAGGGCCTCCTTGACCGCTCGTCAACGCCAAAAGTGGAGAATCACATGTCATGGACTGCTTAGTCACAAGGATTCTGTCCTTAAGCATCACAGGTCGCCACCCATGGCCAACAGGTGGCCCCATTGGGGGATTTTATCCCACTGCAGAGGTGCAGTTGGTGTATTCTACATGCCCAGGCGAGCTTTGCTTAGTTGTGGCTCCCAATGAGACTTTAACCCACTATTAATATGTGCACATATTGATTGTGTCCTGGGTATGACATTAAACTGCATCTAGTCCTGAAGTTCCAATCCTGGAGCTCTGGGGAATGTGGAGTATGTAGAATAATCATACTAAGTCCAATTACCGTCGAATTGGCAAGACCAGACAGCAAGCAATCGTAACTGAAATACGATTCTGGTTTGCTGCAAAGACTACTGTAAAATGGCAGGATTTATGGAGCCTAAGAGGATCCTACAAACCAAGCAGCCAATCAGGACTCAGGGAATAGAATCACCCAAATGCATGAGTGGACTGTTTTGAATTCCCATAAGTACCAGTTGTCTTGACACTGGTTCAGTTGTGCTTGGCCAGTCACATTCTTCAAACCAATAGTAGACTGACTGACTGACTGACTGACTGACTTCAATAGAGTACCCCTTCATCAGCATTACTGCCAGGTCCACTCTGACCTGTAGTCGTAGTACCTGATAGGGTCCCGTCTTGAGTTGAATATAAAAAAAGTGTTTTAAAAAGTGTTTTTTTTTTAAAGAGTTGTTTTTTTTTTTAAGTTTTTGTTTAAAAAAAAGTGTTTTCTAAAAAAAAAGTGTTTTAAAAAATTGAATACCCATAAAGAATGAATGATAGAAAACGTCTTCGGCTTAAAATAACCCAACAAGGGTTGACATGCCGTAAAATCTGACCAACCAGTATATTGATCTGTACTTATAATAATCATTTACTGCAATCCTATATTACTTATGTGTTTAATTCTAGCTAAATTGAAACGTATATTCAGGTTGTTGCAATTTGATTTTCCCTCTGTATATTTGTCTAGTGTTTTTCAAGCAACGTTTGAAAGGTCAAAATGTCAACATCTTTATTCCTGATTAGGTGCTGTTTACTTTAACAGTTGAAATATCAACCCATCAGGAGGAACTATAAAACAAGCAAAAATGGAATACAACTAGTAATAAAATAGTAGAAAATTATCCATCTAAAAAGCAGCAATAATAAGACAAGAAAATTGTAGTGAACATGCTTATATATATATATATATATATATATATATATATATATATATGGTAACAATCGCACCTTAAATGTATTGAACCCTATAACAAATAATATATATATATATATATATTATATATATATATATATATATATATATATATACGAATATGCGTCTGTGTATATATCAAATTTAAACTACCAATAGTTATCTATCTTACATATGTACACCAAATTTAATAAAACTACTAACAGTGAGTACGATATATATATATATATATATATATATATATATATATATATATATATAGCAATTATATGCACCTCCGGGTGCAAGTATTTAAGTTTTAATGTAATAAAATATTATATTAAATTAGAAAGGCTAATAAAACTAAATAAGAATGCAGATAAAAAGATTTGAAACAGAGAGGGGTATAATCGAAAAATAGAACAACTGAAACTTACTCTTCAATCACTCCCGTCTTTCATTATTATTTTTTCTAATTTAAGAATTTTTTTAAAAGAGGAAGTAGAGAATAAAATGACAGTTATTTTTTCTTGTTAATGGATTTCATTCAAGATTCATTGAAGAGATGTTTGCTTATATTCATTAAAATAAAACCAAACAATTAGAAATCAATAATACTAAGCATATATTTATTAAAATCACATTTTTAATATCAATATGCAAATTAGCCTTCCCGTTTACACTGTAAACCGCTATTTTGTTGTATATATAAATATAATTGCATGCTGTTAGTATGTAGATATGGTTAACAGTATTAATAATGTAAAATAATTTTATTAATAATTGAGGTTTAAATAAAAATAAAATCATTGAGAATGTGATGTCAATAACTAAGGGAATTGTGATTTGAGTAGTGATATAGTTTCGGTTACAGACAGAAAAACACACAATCTCCATTATAATAAGATATGTATTTATACCAATAAAGCATATTCACTATGTGTAAGCGTGTGGTGTAATGGTTATGCTCATAGGAAATGAACACGGTGACAGGAGTTCAAATCCTGGAAAAGTCTGTAATTCATTAAGCACTTATCCTCTTAAGGAAAAGTATGCATCCAACTATTCAATCCCCAGCTATGGGTAAATAGTAGGGCAGACTGGGCTCTTTAGACTTGGTTAGGTAACCAATTTAGGAGAAGGAAAACTCTGAATTCAAAGCCGTTAAACCGTTTGTGCAACATCCTACTCGTACGGAGGGGTTGGTATGTGTATATATATATATATATATCAAACAAGAGACACTTTAGGGAGGTATGTCGCCTAAGATCCCAAATGTTTAAGTAACGTGAATTGAAGTTGCATCTCTCAATCACGTATTAGGTACCGAAAATCCTCGACTATAATCCGCATTTTTTCCCAAAATTTAAAGGTCAGAATCCCTAGTGCGTACTATATACGAGGTTCAAAATGAAAGATATTTTCTAAGCAATATCCAAGTCTCTATTTGCTGTCCGTCAATTTTTATTCAGACGCGTTTTGTGATGTCGGGCGCGAAAATACCTTAAGCTAAGCCTGAAAGCAATGAAGTCATAAAAGAATCACCCATAACTTACAGTAAGCAACATTTATTAAAATAAAAGTATTCAAACACAGAATAACATGTAACAAAAACAATTTGCAAACATATTTACATTCCCATATAACAGTTAAGAATATCACCATGTCGACTGGAAAAAAGTCGTTCACTAAAGATGGAAGGGTTCGCGCTCCTGACCTGACTTTGGTATGCAAATGGATCGTGAATGCATGGAATGAACTTGATGCCCAGATTATTGTGAAAAGTTTTATCAAATGTTGTATTTCGTCTGCACTGGATGGTATTCAGGATGACGTTGTATGGAAAGATGAAATAAATGAAAGTGAATCTTCTGATGTTGACTATGGATCTGACGATGACGGAGATTTACACTACAATGATGCTGACATGTTTACGGAGGAACAAATGGAACAGTTATTTGATGCTGAAAGTGACGCTGAATTTGAAGGATTTGAATAAATGGTTTTGCTTTTACAACTGATAGTGATAAATATGTAAAGGCAATTTACTTATATTTATTTTTCACTTACGTTATTACTGTTACTTCTTTATTTTCTGAAAACAAAATACACACAAAAGCTACACGTTTGCATTATGTTATATATACAATAATAATAAAGGATGTTACCGTATACATTTTTACAAACCAAGAACGTTATATAGACCTCCTTGACTCAAGTTAGAGAAGGGGTGCGTATTATACACAAGGTTTAGGGTTTTTCAGATGTACAGCCCTTTAAAAATCTCCTACGTATTATACTCAAGAGTGGACTATACTCGAGGAATTACGGTGTGGGGTTATTTTCGTATTTGCCTGGAGAGTTGTCTGCCCGTTTAGTTTCACTGGTTCCCGCTAGGGGCCTCGGGTGTATTTAAGCGACTGATTTGAACTTCTCACCCTCTCTTTTTGCCGCTGCTTGACCTACGAGACACTATGGGTTAGACTCTGGTCTACCCCCTTCTTGTTGGGGCTTTGCGCCCCCCTTACATTACTGTAAGTGATTTATACTGCATGGACTATTCATAGTCTCATGTTTGTTGCTTTTATGTTTATCTTTTTACATGTAACTTTGTATTACTTATGTATGTATGTTCATGTACACCTCAATGTATTATGTACCCTGTTTATCCATGTGCTGTACCATATTAAATGTTTTGTCCTTCAACCTTTGTCGGAGTTTGTGTTCCAACGAGTTATGACTTTGTCATAACCTTTGAATCTTACAACGGTATATTTGCGCAACTTGAATTGCTCTCCAGACCAAAAGGGTTAAAGCGGTGGTTCTCAACCCTTTTTTTTGTTACCTATGGACCCTTTTGATTCCTATTTTACCCTTGTGGATCCCCACCCATAGCCATTCGATATTTAACCCATCATCTACCAGAATGCCCCAAACTACCTGACGATCAAAAAGCCAGACTCGGTGAAAACGCCCGGGATCGTCAGCTCTTAGAAAATGGTTTAAGAGCTAAAAATTAAAAAAAAAAAAGAAGAAATACATTAAATGAATACATTTCTATTCAGTTGTAAAGGATCTCCGGTACAATACCGGCTTGTCAACCATTTTAGCACACTATTACAATGGTAGATAAAAGATTAAAAGTCTTACTGTATTTTTATAATTACATTTTTTTTTTTTTGCTTGCCTGGATTTCAAAAAATGTTATGTGTTTCCTTGGGGGCCATATGATCCCCAGTTGAGAAACACTTGGTTAAAGAATAGATCTATCTAGATTCCACTAAACACCTTTGCACAACTGCATATTTTGATTAACAAGATGAAAGAACCTCAGATTTAAAAGACTTTATTAATCTTTCTTTTATTTTTTCTTCTATTTATTTATTTATTTATTTATGTTGCCTGGATGAATATTTCAAACATGACATTTTAAAAATGCAATACTTGATAATACAATCAGGTCCCAGTGAAAAAGGCAATATTTTCTGTTCCTGTTTCCATTGTCAAACCACTAAAATGTTAAACATGCATGTAATAGCACATTGGACAAATGGTGTGGGGTCTGGAAGTGGGACATACTTAACTGTACTTGTTCTTTGGAGTTAAAATGAATACAACTGCTTTATTCACACCGACTTCTCTAAATCATTCTGGCTGCTTAAAATTCCCCCCTTCATTCATTATGCATGGAAAGAACAGGGTGTGATAATGTCAAACCTAGGGGAACATAGATAATACACACACAAAAAGACCCCCTCCCTAGAAAAAAAAGATGGCTGACTGATGGAAAGAGTAGAGAGAGAAATTGAAAGACTAGAAAGATAATATTAGGGGAGGTTTGAAAGAGAGAGAGAGAAATGAAAAGGGTAGAAAGATGATATAAGGAAAAGGGTTAGAGAGAGAGAGAGAGAGAGAGAAAGAAAGAGAGAAGAGAGAAAGAAAGAGAGAGAGAGAAAGAAAGAAAGAGTGAGAAAGAAAGAGAAAGAGAGAGAGAGAGAGAAAGAAAGAGAGAAAGAAAGAAAGAGAAAGAAAGAAAGAACGACGGAAAGAAAGAAAGACAGAAAGAAAGAGAAAGAAAGACAGAAAGAAAGAAAAGAAAGGAAGAAAGAGAAAGAAAGAAAGACAGAAAGGAAGAAAGAGAAAGAAAGAAAGAGAGAGAGAGAGAAAGAAAGAGAGAGAAAGAAAGAGAGAGAAAGAAGAGAAAGAAAAGAGAGGAAGAAAGAGAGAGAGAAAGAAAGAAATATATATTGACAGAGAAAGAAAGAGAGAGAGAGAGAGATAGAGAGAAAGATATATATAGAGATAGATAGATAGATAGATAGATAGATAGAGAGAGAGAGAGAGAGAGAGAGAGAGAGAGAGAGAGAGAAATGGAAAGAGTAGAAAGATAATGTGAGGAGAGGTTTGAGAGGCAATGGAAAGATTGAATGTAAGTGGAGGCACAATGATGGGCGTATGAAACAAAATCGGAGAAAGTAAAATGGAGAAAGGTAGATGAAGAATTGGATTGAAAAAAGATGAAAAATTTGGTGAAAAGAAAGAAAGAGAAAAATAAAAGGACAAGACTAAGAACAACAGTAGAAATTAGAATGAAAAACAGAAATTGAAAGAAAATGGAAGAGAAAAATGTCTGTTGAAACAAATGAAAAAAGATAATAAAACTAAAGGAAAGAATAAGGGGAAATGAGAAAGAATAGATTATGATAAAGAGAGAGAGTGAGAGGGAAAAGAAATGTTTAGAGAGGGAGAGAGAGTAAATGTTTTGAGAGAGAGAGAGAGAGAGAGGGAGAGAGAGAGAGAAAGGAGGACATAAAATGTTTAGAGAGAGACAGTAAATGATTATTGAGAGAGAGAGGGGGAGAATAAAATGCTTAGAGAGAGAGAGAGAGAGAGAGAGAGAGAGAGAGGGAGAGAGAGAATGAAATAAAATGTTTATCGAGAGCGAGAGAGAGAGAGGGGGGGATGAAATGTTTAGAGGGAGAAATAAAGAAAATGTTGAGAGAAAGAAAAGGAGAGTAAAAGGAAGAGCATAGGAAGAAGGAAAGGAAAGGGAGAAGAGGAAGAGCAATTGAGAAGGGATAGAAGGAGATAGGGGAATAGGAGGAGCATGGGAGGGAAAGAGGATAATAAGAAAGAGAGAGAGAGAGAGAGGGGAAGATAAAAGGAGAGGGGACGATAGAAAAAAAAGAGAGGGGAACGAGGATGGTAAAAGAGAATGAGGAGTAAAAAAAACGATAAATAAATAAAAGTAACAAAAATATATAAAAAGATACAAAGAGTAAAGAAAATATAAAGAAAACAGTGAGAATGGACCAGAAACAATAAAAATCTCATTTCATTTATCACCTGAAATTTTGCAGACAAATAAATCACTCCCCCATGATTTAAAAAAAAAACACCCCAAAACTGTCAATAGAAGAGGGAAAGTATCAGCTAAGAAAAAGGCCAAGTCAAAAAATCCATGCAATCTTTGATGACATTTGACGTTGTTTGACAGTTATTGTTTTTCCATTCTGTTCCAATTCGCTGTCAATATCAGTTTGATGCATTCTCTCTGGTAATTCATCATAATTGTAACCAGTGAACCTCCGATGGCTTGGAGCTGGTTCACTTACGACACAACTGACTGGCAGCGACGGTGGTGGTTAACGGAAACCAAGACCGTAAAAGAAGATAACATGGAAATACCCCCTCTCTCTCTCTCTCTCTCTCTCTCCGCAATCAAGGAGCAGAAATTACCAGGATCACTTCGAGATTAAGCATTTAAGATTCTACAGAGTCAACGTTCATTTCTATCAATAATCCTGACGAGGGACAGGGTAGAAAAAATTGTAGGGGACTGGGGTGGATCATATTTGACTATAATAATTTTGCAAATATACGGGCCATGGCTGAGTAGACAGAGATTGTTTATGGGGTTGAGAATTGCTTAAAAAGAAAAGGAAGAAAGATTGGACAGAACTTGTTGGAAGTCATTTGTGGTTGCATCATGAAACCCTAAAATATTATTAATGTCCATCCTCGTAATTCTCGAGTTTTGACCATGCATAAAAAATAATGTATTATATTTGTTTTTATCTGGGGCCACACACAAAGAAAATGGTGACACAATGACAAATAAATGAAGATCGAATAGCTTAGTCCATTTTTATGTTGCACCCTTTGCCTACCAATATCTCCTCCACGGCTGTACCAAATTTTCTTGGTATTATTTAACTGTACGATGTGATATTTCAAAGTTCACTATCTATTCCCTTCAGAACTCATTTTATTCAAATAAACTCATATTTTTATTTTAATCCGGGCCCTTCTGCTCAGTTATAACAAACTAACCATCAGTTATAGTACTTTGCTTGGGTGTGGCTTACAGTAGGATCACAAAAGCAGGAGAGTCGCAGTAGGTTGCTTAAAATAGGCAAAGAGTAAATTTGCTTGTCCCTTATGTAAAACTAGTTGAAGTACCTGACTAAAGCATTACCTGGATTACAGACAAGATACTGTGTAATTAGTTTCTAAGAAACTATTGAAATGTATTTACAGTTAGCTTGGTGAGGGAAGAAAAACGAAAAAGACCGGAACGCATGGATATGATTTTACAGCGTCCTTTTAGATTTTTGTGCATCAAGGATGTAGTAGTGTACCTATCAGCATCTTTGAGTTATGGGTAAATAGTAAAATAGTCTGGGCTCATTAACTTTGGTTAGGTAACCAGTCTAGGAGAAGGAAAAAATCTGAATTCCAACTTGTTAAACTCAGCTTAAGAAATTGATCTTGTGTAACATCCTGCTCATACAGAGGGGTTGGTAGATACATAATTATTTCATTTTCCTAAACAATGTCTTTTACCTTCAAAATTAACTCTCTGTACTTTAAGCATCTCACAACAGCTCTCCCACAGGACTTATTATAAAAGCTAAATCCACAGAGCAGAAATTGAGATTTAAAAATTAATTTTTCATATTATAATTTTCTGCCCTATAGATGGGGCTTAAGATACGCTGACTGTATCCCCTGCAGAGGTGTAAGAACCCCCCTCCCGATAAAAAAGGGGAGTCCTGGGTATGACACTAAACTGCATCTAGTGGTGAAATTCCAGTTCTGGAGCTCGAGTGGATGTGGAGTACCTCTTTATTGTCACTGCTTCCAGGTCCAATCTGACCCAGAGCGGTAGTACCTGTTAGGGTTAAATTTATGGGTTAGGTTTTTTAAAAATTGAGATTTTTTTTAATTGAATACCCAAAAAGAATGAATAAAACAATAGGTTTTTGATATGAAATAGCCCAACAAGGGTTTACATGTAAAAATCCAACCAACAAACTGAGACATCAAATTAGTTTAAATTGTTCATATTTGACAGGTCCATGTGCAAAAAAAAAAAAATCGAAACCTCTTAAACAACTACACAAAAAATGTAAATAAGAATGTATATTAAACAAGATTCCCTAACCTCTAAGCATAAAATAACCTTCAATGGATTGACATGTCATTAAAGATAATCAATCATATTATAATCCTATATACTTATTTATGCTTTCTAGCTTGAAGAACTATTTATAATAAGAATAAGTAGAAAAGGTTAGTAAAAAATAATGCCATTTTGTTTAGGACAGGTATAATTACCAACACAGGAACATAATATCTTACATCAAAATGAAGCTGGTCCTCTGTGGATCACATCCCTACTTTCCACATAGTCACCATTTCTCTCAATAGCAATGTTTCACTTTTGAATGAGAGCATGTATCCCTGCCCCGTAAAATTCTGTTGATTGTTCTTTGAGCCACTTCTTCACTACAGATTTCACTTCCTCGTCACTGGAATAATGTTTGCCTCTCAAACCCCCTTTCATGGAGTAGAAGAGATGATAGACTGAAGGCGCTAAATCTAATGAGTATGGAGGATGCAGTAAAGTTGTCCACTTGAATGAGGTGATTTTCTCCCTTGTCCTGATGCTTGTGTGTGGTCGGGCATTGTTATGCAGAAGGAAACATTGTCGATTGACAAATTGGGTCTTACTCGGATTATTGCTCTGAGCCTCATTAGGGTCTCAATGTAGGCCTTAGTTTTATAAAAAAATTTTTACATGAAATCAAGAAAATGGCATTACTTTTTGATTCATCCTCGTAATAATATATAATAATAATAATAATAATAATAATAATAATTCATAAAGATAAATAATAATCTATAATAGTAATAATAATCTTGATAATTAAGCTTAATTACTTTTTAAGAAAAAATAATTCCTTAACTTTTTTCTTTTGAAATTTGAATTCTGTATAATTAGTTATATCTTGCAGCAGTATGGCCTCCTACTGATTATCATTTATCAAGACTTTCTTCTTAATGAAGATGCTTTCTCTTTCCCCATAATTTATTTTAGAACAATCAACAAGGTATTAATATATCAAATTATGTAACTCTGCATCAAACCATTTTACCATTTATAGAAGACAAACTCATCAATGTGAATATAAGTCTTTTTTATGTATGAACATATAGATATGCATATTGTGTAACACTTTTATATATCTATATACATAAGAGTCGTGTCCGTTTTCGTATGTATATGTTGACTCAGAAAAGAGATGTCATTAAGCATTGAAATCGCACATACACTTTAATATGTTTTATAATATGGAAAAGTACATGTTTTAATGTTTAAATGCTATAATCTAGTAATTAAAAATCAATTGATTTGTCAAACTATTCACAGTTCTTCAGAAGTAAGTACAAAAAAAAATAAAGTATTCGTAGAATAAATGAATAATTTTCATTTGAATTAATAGGCAAAGATTTCCACTTACAAATGACACATTTAATTCGTTACATTTTTTTAAAAGAAAATAAATTAAACAAATAAATGTTATTATTTTAACTCAACAAGCAATTAAGAACTGAATTTAGATTTTTTTCATATATAGAAAAAAGTTTTTAGAAAAATCAAATTTGAGTTAAAATAAAATGAGTTATATTTTAAATATAAACGTAAAAAATAGAATTCCTAAAATAAACAAACATTGTAATACACAAATTCTTTGCAAATTTTTAAAAATTTGATAAGGAATTTGCTGAATTATTTCCCTCTTATTCCTCTCTTCCCCCTTTCTCTCTCACTACTTGCTGTTCCTAAAATCTTTTTATTCAAGTCTTAGACTAGGTACTTTTGCTAATATATATATATTAATATATATATATATATTAGCAAAAGTACCCAGTCTAAGTAGTTGAATGTCTATCACAATAACTCTTCCATCTTCCTCTTACTCACATAGAGAGACTAACATATATAAGTAGGAGGTAATCAAGATATACATAGAGAGGGTGAAAGTAATATGCAGAATGTGAGTGAGGGATTGGTCAGTTTTTTTACTTAATTTGGTAATTATGACTAAATAGAACTAATTAAAATGGAATTATTTTCAAACATAACTCAATCCTAAAAGCAAGGAATATTTTAGTATGAATTTTGTGTCATTAAATTAAACAGGAAAAAGTCTTTAGGAAACAAAAAGCGATTCTCTCAGCTTTAGTATAATAATAATATACATAAATATATAGGATATGTGAATAGATTGTGGTACGAGCAAAATTTGAAAAATTGTTTAAAAAGCGTGTGCATTGTGAGATGTTATAATAAATACAATTTCACAAATTTTTTTTTTCCTTCTGAAAAAGATATCTTTTTTTTCGGTCATGTCTCATCAGAGAAGCATACGTGACACTAATGTTTGTACAAGGAATACACCCACATCCCTACGCAGCAATAATTTGGACCATTCCACTAAACTACCTAGTCAAACCTCCACTTCCACTATCACACGTCACCTACTTGATAATCCTGCATGCGCAGCGTCTTATAATCATTCAATGTTCACTATATTAGAGGCCGCTGACAACGAATTACGTCTTTCAATTCTTGAATCCTTATTGATCAGCAAATTCCGTCCTGAACTCTGTATACAAAAACAATCCTTCAATTTACTGTTATTCGGATCCAACAACCACTCCTCCAACAATAATATTGTTGATAATAACTCTGCCTGTTCTCACAACTTTGCTACGTAATATATATATATATATTTTTTTTTTTTTTTTTTTTTACTTCCACATCTGCTGATTTTACACATTATTCCTCGTACAAACATTAGTGTCATAGTATGCTTCTCTGATGAGACGTGACCGAAAAAAAAAGATATCTTTTTCAGAAGGAAAAAAAAGAATTTGGGAAATTGTATTTATTATAACATCTCACAATGCACACGCTTTTTAAAACCATTTCAAATAAATATATAGGTAAATCACCAGGTTAGGTTGATTGTAAGGTGGGCCTTATTTTTGTTGCTGTTAGATTTTCAATAAAGTTAGTAGTCTGACGAAACTCAAATGTATATACATATGAGTAGAAATAGATCTATAACTGCTAATATGACTGATATTTAATATTTTTCTTTACCATATATATTATATATATATATATATAGTCCAACATTGACTAACAGCGTTCTGTTTGCGCATTCTTCTTCTAACGTTCATTTCATCCGGTATTTGCTATAGTTGAAGACTGATCTATTACATACGGTCAATACAGATATTCCGAGGGACCTCACAACAGTGAGGTGGGGCCGATGTGCAGGTAAAACCGTTGATAGGAAGGCCCCAAAACGGTGCACATTCTCTCCTGATGATCCCATGCATTTGTAAACATCATTTGTTTTTTCAATATATCAAATTCACATTGTTGGATTAAATATCCTTTTATTTTACATACATACATACACACACACACATATATATATATATATATATATATATATATATATATATATATAATTTTTACAAAATGATTTTGAGATTATATTGAAAAGACAGTTTTATCTCAAACCGCGAAATAAATTAATATCACTATTACAATAGCTATATACATTATATCACTTTTTACTTTGTTTATATGTTTTGTTTTTAAACTTATAACATTTTTTATAGTATCAGGAGCAGACTGAGCAGTCAGTCCCTGATGGCCCAAAGCACCAAGAAGCCCAAGTAGAAAAAAAATCTCATTTTTTAAACAAATCAATGTCTTATAACTGAAATATTTTAACACTATGAATTCCTGTTGTTAAGTCAAAATTTTAGAAATATTTTGATACATGCTTGTTTGCACTGCTTAAATCACATGACCAAAATCTGCTTTGGTCACATGATTTAAGCCTTGTATTGTGGTTGGTTGATTGTTTTGTTTTATGGCATACCAACCCTCTTTCAGGTCATTTAATGCCAAATCAAGTCATTTTAATAAACAAAGGACTCAGGTTGCTTACGGTACCTGCTGTTATTTAAGTGGTTAACCAATTAAGTATCAAACAGGTTCATCGCTGCTTAACCTCAGTGATCTAGTGTGAACCGTGCTTTCAGTGAGACATGACCATAATGTACCCACTGTGGTTGGTAGTATTGTGGTAGTTGGTGTCCTGACATGTTGCGCATTGTTTCACTCCATGTGTGATTTGAAAGCTGCACAAATGAATATGCAGCATAGTCTAATTTAAGAACTTATGCTTTATTAGTTCGCTTGGTTGCAAGAATCTTGATGATCCTCAAGCAAGATCAGGTAGGCCTAAAACTGTGGATCCCAAAACTGAGCTTTAACTCTTAACATCCTATACCACCTCATTCCACCCGCCCGGAAGTCACATCTATTTTCCTAATCTACCCCAAATGATAACCTTTGTTTAAATGTAATATTAAACATATTTAGAAGTCTTTGATTTAAGGGAAATAACAGGTAACTTTAAATGAAAAGGCCATTTTCAGCCATTTATTGATAAATCCTTATAGGAATGGGGATCTGGACTTAGAAAATTATCAACAGGATGTTAAGAGTTAAGCCATAGAGAGTATCAAGTGAGCTCGACATCTCACAGTCTAGTGTGGTTGTCACCAAATGCTGATTTTTTGTTTTTGTATTTTTTTGTTTTTATTTTGTATTGATTGAAAATAATTACAAAAATATGAAGTTTGTTTTTAGTCATACACTAAATGACCCATGAACTCATAGGATTCGTTTTGTAATGGTGGTCCATGATGATATTGATGAACTGGGTTATATATATATATATATATATATATATATATATAATATGAGAATTTTAGTGATATACTGGTTGACTGATAAACTTGTAGGGTTGTTACAGTGATATATGATGATATTTATACTTCTATCTTTTTAGGAATGAGCATAGGGATTTAATTAAAATTTTTATAATTATTCAAAAAAAAAAAATCAATGATTAAAAATGGTATTCAGCATGGACAAAGATATTAGGAAATTATTATTCAGTTGCAAATTGGACTGGCAAAAGCATCAACCACCAATGAAAATCATTTCTACCAATTTATTAATACACACATTATAGATATAAGTCATCCAAAGAGACCGTGTTTCAACATTTCACATCTCATCAGTGTGGATAGACACAGCAACTTCTTCTGACCTGACTGAATTTTCATATGTCCAGTTCATTAACCTCTCGGCCGTCAGCAGCTGTGTATATGTTTTATGATCGCCAGAGAGATCAAATCTGTAAATAACAGATGATCATTGCTTTATTACACTGGCAGTGAAAGTAAATTAAAATTATTTTTAGAGACCTCTACCGGGTTTGGGTATTTGACATTGAATAACCCACAGGGGTTGATGTGCCATTAAACACCAACCAATCAATATAGGCTTGAAGTAATTAAAAATCAGAAAATTGATATTTGATACTTAGGAAACATTAGATTTTATCAAGTGATACATAATTTCGGACACAAGCTTAAAGGCTACCACTTCAGTTTCAGCAAACTAATTCTATAATAATTGGATGTAACTCAGCATCAAGCTTGAAAGATGCCACTGTAATTTCAACAAACAAATTCTATAATAATTATTTATAACACAATGTTAAGATTAAATGCCGCTACTTTAGTTTCAGCAAATAAATTCTATAATAATTCGATGTAACTTGATGTCGAGATTAAAGGCGGCCATTTAAGTTTACAGTTAAATTACAGTTTTCATAGAATTAATTTTCATTATTCTCAGTTACAGAAAAAAAAAATAAAAAAAATAGAAATTAGCTCTTCTTCCTATTCTTATTCAACAGGTACAGAATACAAATAAATAAATAAAATGAAATAAAAATAAATAAAAAAATTACCTATTCTTCTGGGTCTATAAATTTAACAGAGTTTTGTATTTACTGATTGATAGAATTAATTTTCATTATTCTCAGTTACAGAATACAAAAAAATAAATTTTTTAATTAAAAAAAAAAAAAAAAAATAGCTATTCTTCCTATTCTTATTCAACAGGTACAGAATACAAATAAATAAATAAATAAAATGAAATAAAAATAAATTTAAAAAATACCTATTCTTCTGGGTCTATAAATTTAACAGAGTTTTGTATTTACTGATTGATAAGATAGAAACTCCAAATTTCATTTGAAAACAAGTTAATTATCAGATTGTATCAATGCAAATTCTTTGTATTACAAACAGCAAAAGAAAGTTTTGTCTGCGACCAAGGAAGTTAGTGATTATCTGTAAAGAAATAGTTTGATGACTGGGAATTTGAGAATATGCCACTTCTATTATAGTGAAGAAAAGTTGATCTTTATGAGAGGAAAGTGTGGAGTAAATTTCAAGTGTAGCAACAAAAGTGATTTCCTAAAACTGAAGAGTTATTGATTGTTTGTAAGGGAAATTAAAACTTCAATTTAAGGTAGATGTAGAATGAAAATAATAACGTTTTTATTTCCATATGGTCTCCTTCATTCCTGATAATTGGTCTTTAAGTATCCTAAAAAGACATTTCTTTTTTTTCTGCCATTTAAGACTGATTGGTCTTTCATAAGAATAGGTGAACAGTTTGAATAACAACTTTTTTTTTCTGAATTAAATAAAAAATAAAATAAAAAGGTTTTGTTTTCTCAGCTTGTTTCTTTATGAGGATTGATAACATTAGTGATTAACTTGAGATATTCTTTAAATAATTTGGCAATAAAACCCATTTTGCACGGTTCAAGACATTCTGTTTTTTTAGGATTTTTTTTAACTTAAAGATTGTCATTAATTGCGATAGAAAAGACAACAATAACAACAAAAAAAACACTAAAGTACATAATTGAAGGTTCAGTTGGGAATCCTTTATAACTGTTATTTTCTTTCATTATGTATGATCTATTTAACAATATGTTGATTCTTAAATGAGTTTAATTCACTAAGAAAGCATAAAAATGAAAAGGTTAGTATTTTTGTTGCATTTGATTTTTTTCCGCTAGAAAATAAAAGATGTGATTTGTAAACAAATAGAGAAGAAGCTTGGGATTTGTCTTTTTATTTTTATTCTATTCATTTCCTTTCATTTATTCTTTTTTCCATCTCTCATTTACTTTCTTTTTTTTCTTTTAATTCAAATTTCTTTATCTTTTCTACTTTCATTTTCATTTCTACTTTCACTTTCTCTTTCATTTCATTCACTTCTTCATCCTTAATTTTCTTTTCCCTTTTTTTTCCTTTCTAGTTTTTTTTTAAATTTCTTTTTACTCATCTTTTTTTTTTCATTTCTTTACTCCATGTTTCTATTTTATTTTTTTGGTATTTAAACTTATATCTTTCTTTTATTTTTTTTCCCTTCATTTCTTCTTTTGTCTTTTTTTCAATCTTCCAAAATGTCTGAGACACAAAGAATTTCCACTTCCTCTTTCCTCCAAATGATGGCTTCTTTACAATACAGTGCCAGACTAATTCTTTAATAATGGCAATGACAATTGCATTCAAACACATTATACACCCAGGGACCCAGACACTAAGTTGTGGCGAGGGGGATATGTACATACATACACACATACATAAAGAAAAACCTTCATATAAACATTCACTTCTATTTTCTCTGAAATGCACAATCACACAAACAAGAAGTATACAATGAAAGACATTTATATAAACATGCTATGTTCAGGTACTTA
>CM042140.1:69933319-69950819 GCA_023376005.1 Doryteuthis pealeii | reverse complement strand
ACAGTCAATTTATTAGGCCAAGTTTTAATGGGTTTGTATTCAGACTTCCCCTTATTATTTAATATTTACTACTATTTACCCATATCTAAGGAAGAATTGTTGTATTCATACATCCACCATAGGTATTAGTGCTATGGGAAATGGAAAAAACTTCATCTATGGATTGAACTTGTCTCGACAAGTCCATTAGACCATGTTCTGGAGGAACATGGTGTATATAATATATATATATATATTCTGTATATTTTTGTATATGTAAATACAATATACATAACATATATATACATATGAATGTTATATATACATGTATAATAAATGTTATACATAATATATATGGCATGTTATATATGTAATATGTATATATATGATATGTGAAGTATGTTATATGTATATATCTATTACATATAATGTATATATCATATATCTTACACATATTATATATATCTATAAAACATATTTTACATACGTTATTGTGTGTGTATATATATATATATATATATATATATATATAGCATGTTTATCATGTCATGTGTGTGTGTGTGTATATATATGTATATATAACAAGTTTATCATGTATATATATATATATATATATATATCATGTTATGGGTATATATATATATGTATATATCTCATGTTACATGTGCATTATATATTATATTATATATATATACATATATATATATATATAGCATGTTTATCATATGTTGTGTGTGTGTGTGTATATATATGTATATATAACAAGTTTATCATGTATGTATATATATATATATATATCATGTTATGGGTATATATATATATGTATATATCTCATGTTACATGTGCATTATATATATATATATATATATACATATATATATATATATACATATATATATGTTTTCTGTGTATAAATATATATAATATGTTTTATGTGTATGAATATATATATTTATGTTTACTATACGAATCCTATAAGATTCTTGTCCTGATGATTTCGTAAGCAAAATTATTCGGATTAATATTACTATATATATCTTATTATAATGGAGATTGTGTGTTTGTCTGTTTGTAACCAAAAGTCTATCACTGTCACAATTCCCTTCATTATTTATGTCACATTCTCTACCATTTCATCTTAATGGAACTGTCCAGGCGAATATAACTACTATAATACTACTGCTCTCAGTAGAATAGGAAGGAGTTTAATTGTCAGCCAATTCTATGTCAAGGACAATACTATTATGCTTATTATCTATATCTTTCTTTACTTGTGGAGGAACATGGTGCAATGGTTACCATCATAGGAAATGCACATTACAAGATGGGTTTAAATCCTGGACAAGGATGTTTGCAATTCCCATAGCGTTAATACCCCTGAGAAAGGTATGAATCCAACTATTCTCTCTCCAGCTAGTTGAGCAGACTGGGTGCTTTAACTTTGGTGAGGCAACCAGTCGAAGGAAAACTCTAAATGCAGAACTATTAGGAAATTGACCTTGTGTCACATCCTCCTTGTGCAAAGGGGTTGGTATATATATATATATATATATATATATATATGTATATATATGTGTATATATATATACACACACACAAGTTGTGTAAAAAAAGTAGAGATTTTTTGTACTTTTATAGGTGATATAACCTATGGACATAAATGGAATATGCCAACGATTACTATAAGTACCAGGAACAATTGTGGCTTGACAAGAAGCAAATGCGAGTCAGCTCGTAACTGTATTGGTCGGACGCAATCTCCACTTTCTTTGCTGTAAATTTCTACTCCTTTTGTTCAATACATTTGTATACATTGTTACCAGTGGATTGTCTTATTTTTACCCTTAAAACCCCACATGTACTTTTTTCCATAATTTGTATTCTGAAAAAATAATGTTCTATTCATTAATTTTTTTCAGAATACAAGGTGTGTCAAAATAGTACAAAGTTTAAAGCTGTATTTACCAAAATAGAAATGAAGAATGAATGGAAAGTTTTTTGGGTTTTTTTTCAGAATACTAGGTGTGTCAAAACGTACAACAAATCTTGATACTTTTTTGACACACCTTGTATTGGGGAAAAAATATTGTATTGTATGTATTGTGGAAAAAAATATGGGTCTACCATGGTTTCAATCTTTATGATCTCATCAGGACCCCATTTTTCATTGGATCTAGTCCAAAGAAAGACAGGGACCATAAAGATAGAAGCCATGATAGATCCATAATTTTTTCCACAATTATTATAGCTCTATTTTTTAATGAAATATTGAGCACTCTTGGATAAATTACTAATGCCATTACAACAGAAATGCTAAACTAGCACTCAGATACCATAAATCTTTCTCTACTTAATTTGATTGTTATTGTTGTTGAAATTTTCACCTAAATGGACTTATCAAGTTGATGGGAAGTGGGGATATCAAAAGTGCAGTCAAACTTCTGTTATTTGTTTTCTAGAAAGTCTTTTATGTATTTTACCTGTTTTTAATAAAGTTCTTTCTTTCTTTTTTGTTGAAACTAAAAACGTAGATATTCAAAAAGACTAAAATGAAAGGCATCCATTTTTTCCTCTTCTTCAGATAATATCATTTTATCATGTCTCATGTATAATCTTTCTGGTAAGAAAGGACTCTATTCTTGACTTTGTGATTTTAAATTTCTCTACCAGAATGGAATTGAAAATATTTTTGAAGGAATGAATAAATAAGAATAAAATAAAATAAAAGTCACTTTGTGTTTTTTTTTGTGGGGAGGGGGCTATTTCTCTTTATTGTTGTTTATTTCTTTGAGAAAGAGTTAGCTTTCTTTTTTGTTGCATGTCAAGTCAGAAAAGTTTGTATTCAATAAAATAAGATAAATGGTAAATATGAAGACATTAAGGTTTTTTTTTTAATGAATCACTTGGAATAACTGGTGCAGAAGCAGAAGGTAAAATAAGCTACTAAAGGTGAAAAAGTAAAAAGAAAATTGTAAAATAAAAACTAAAAACAAATGACAAAAAAAAAAGATGAGAAAAAAGGAAAGATGTTGACAAAATAGGTGGAAGCAAGAATAAAACATGAAAAAAAGACGATAAAGAATATAATATTTAATTTGTCAAAAGAAAAATAATGAGAGTAAATAAAAGATGGTGGGGAGAGAGAGAAAGATTTAGATTTAAAAGTGTAGTAAAAAAATTATACTAAAAATCCTCTTTATCTGAAAAATGAAAATTTTAACAACTGAAAAAGATTTAAAAAAAAGATTTAAAAAAAGATTCAACTTAAAAGTTTTTTTTTTTGTGATTTTGTGAAATTTAGTCTAAAGTTGTTTGAGTAACTTGATTTTTTTTTAAAGAGAATTTTATATTAAAAGATAATTTTCCCAAAAGAAAGACAATTTGTTTCTTTTTTTTTTTTCTTCTGTTTATTTATTTATTTTAAATTAGTAAACTGCAGAATATGTAGATGTCACTTAATCATTTTTTTTTAAGTTTTTCTCCTTTTTTTATTTGTTTATTTTTCAAATTCTATTTCTAACATTTACTTCTTGGTATTTACTAAACTTGAATTAGCAAAAAAGAAAACAAAACAAAAAAAATAGACTTTACTATTTCTGTCCTCTTGGACTTTAAAAAAATTTACACACCTATTTTTTGTTTTTTCTTTTTGTTTTTAATTTCACTTATTGATAACTTTTTATTTTACTGAGGTTTCTTCATTCCTTTAATCTTATTTCCTCTTTGAAATAATTTTATTTTCATTCTTTTCTTCCTATCATAACCTTTAGTTTATTTTCTCTTCTTTTATCTCTTTCTTTCTATTCAATTTTTTTCTCTCTTTCATTTTTCTCATAACACTCCTTTCATTTTTTTTTCAATTCACTTTTCTTATCTCTTCTTTCATTTCTTCTTTTTTTTTTTTTAGATCTCTCATCTTTTCTATTCTGTTTCTTATATTACTTCTTTTTTCCTTTATTATCTTACTGTCCCTTTTCTTACTTTTCATTGTATTTCCACCTTATTTTTTTCTTATTTTCTATAACATCTTTCTGACTTTAACATCTTTTTCTTTTTTTCTTCTGTTTATTTATAAGAAACTTTAAACCTGTCATCTTATTATAATGGAGAATGTGTTTGTAACTGGACCAATGTCACAATTCCCTTAGTTATTTATATTATATTCTCAATGGTTATTAAATAATCACTCTTTAATCTTAATTAGCATATTTTTTATTAACAATGATTCTATTAAGGTCTAGCTGAGATAGATTTGCCTCAAAACATATCATATTATTAATGTGTTTAAAATCCTGCAATGTGTCATTAAGAAATAAATGTTTACATAGTATATGGTATGAATAATTTGTATATCAATTTTTACAAAACCGGGTTTAATAAATAATTACTTGATGTTATTGATTTCTAATACTATTATTTTATTCTAAAACGTATTTTTAAAAAGCAATCCTACATATAATTTTATATTGAAATCAATTAGAATGAAATAAAAATAAGTGTAATCTTGTTTGTGTTCGTATTCAATTTTATTAGTATTTCCAATTTAATATCTAATTATATTAAACCTAAATAGTTGTGCCCAGAAGGCGCATTTTTTTGCTAGTTTATATAATTAACTTAGTCCCACAAACTAAAAAATATACATGTTATACACCCAATGTACAATCAGCTTTCAGTAATTCTTTTATTTGTAGTACAATTCACTCAGCCCCAAATAGAATCTGTTATATTTGATTCATATTCTTGTTTCTCTTCAAACAATGGAAATGGAACCTCCTTACATAATCATAAATTTTGTGATTAATAAGTGACAATTAACTTCTCTTTATCAAAGTACTGATAACACAAACAAACATTTATAACACAAGCAACAACAGTTTAAAAGGTGCACACAGTAATAACATACATTTGTAAAACATTAACAAATGTTCTAATTTTTGTTGATGAGAAAGAGAAATTTTCATTTATTATGTCCACTGAAGTTAACAAATTTAGCCTAAAGGAGCCTCACTCTCTCTCATATATATATATATATATATATATATATATATATATATATATATATATATTACAGTGATGCTGATAGCTTTTTTTAATTTAGTGCGTCCTGGCATGCACATATTTGCTTTGAAAGAGTCCCCGGGAAAATGTATGGGTCCCAACCGAAGTTTTTTAATAGATTGTAGGTTTTTTGTTTATAATCTGACGAAACTACTAAAGCCGTCTAACACCTACTTTGTAACCTATTCTGTGTAATTCGTTTCCAAGAAACTATTGAAATGAATTTAGAGTTAGCTTCAAATGGTGAGGGAAGAAAAAGTAAAACAGTGAGACACACGGATACGATTTCACTGCGTCCTTTTAGATCTTTGTGGGTCAGGGACGCTGAACGCGTACCTATCAGCTATATATTTCCTACATTTAAGTCTGACCTGTGTGGCAGGGCCTGTTTGTCGAGGGCTTCATATGTGTGACAGGGTGCATAAAAACAAGTTGGATCCGTGGGCCATCTGCGTGCTCACAACTGAACTACTTGTAGAAATGGCCTTATTCTGTGAACAAGTAGCAATCACCGTATATATATATATATATATATATATATATATATATATATATATATGTGTGTGTGTGTGTGTGTGTGGAGGATGCAACACACGGTCACTTTCTTAAGCGGAGTTTAACAGGTTTGAATTCAGCCAATACCGTAGATTGGCACTCAAAATTGATTCCCTGTCTCGTGTCACTTTTAGTGTTGAGGATCACAGCAGCAAGACGTCTAAATCCAGAACTAAAATGGAACTCAGCAGATAAGTCTGGACGCAAGCCATTAAATTTGAAAATTGTATTTTTATGAATATATGTTTTTATCTTCATTTGTTGTCGAGTCTTCTTCATCTGAATTGAATTGCCTACCTGTTAATATGGTACCCAGCAAAAAAGAACACAATTCTAAATCTTTTGGGACTATTTTGTTTGGTGAAATTGCCTGGAGAGTGACCAGGTCGCCGGGGATCTAAAACACAGGGCCGGGTTGGTGAAAACGAACCTGCTAATTCTTTGGCTGGCTACTAACGGTATCCATACTGTACACCAGAGTCTGAAAATTAAATCATAGCTTTCGAGTAGACACACAAAGAATTATTTATTTATTTATTTATTTATTTAATTGCAAATTACGACTAATTAGAACCAATTAAAACAATCTTTTTCAAACATAATTCAATCCTAAAAGTAAGGAATAATTTAGTATGATTTTCGTATCATCAAACTAAACAATAAAACGACTTTAGGAAGCAAAAGTTGATTAACTCAGCTTTAGTATGATAATATATAGACAATGTTTCGGTCGATGTGACCCCCAGCCTTTTTCAGGTGTTAATTAACTGATCCAGGATTTGAACTCAGGTCGACGAATCCATTTCCTACGACTCTAGTTTTTTTTTTATAGCACCTGTTGACCTTTTGCAGTTAGTGATTTGAATTCTCTTTATCAGATAAGTCTCAGCTTATTTTCTTTTTCTTTTTTTTTTCGGATATTAATGATACAAAAAAAAAGAGTTGGGACTGATAAACATTCAATAAAATGAAAAGACTATATCACAATAAAAAGGCAAATATCCATCTTTCAAATCAGAAAAAAAAAAAGAATTTCTAAAAATTTACCATTTTTTTAACAATACCAAATCCGAAACTTCTAGATAGAAATGATTATTTCTTAACAATGAACTAAGGTGTGAACTGTTATTCAAAGAGACGTCACTTTAAAAAAAAAACAAATAAAACAAACAATACACTGGACCAAAAATGTTTGTGATGGCACTCAAGAGACAAAAGAATTAGCCACACTGATGAAAGGTGAAACCTCGAAACACGTGTCTGTGGATTACTTATATATATATATATATATATATATATATATATATATATATATATATATATATAGCCTTTTATAATTATTATCTGACATAATCACCCTGAGCCCCAAAATATCAGGCTATACACTGTATAGTAAAATGACACTCAATCTGAAATACTAGACTAACAGGTTCATATATATATATATATATATATATATATATATATATATATATATATATATATATAGGTAGTATATAGCAGCAATATAAGACTAGTTTCTTTTTTTTCTTCTATTCTCTTGCCGGATATCTTTTTTCCCTTTTTTAAAATGTCCTTAGCTAAGCTGTTTTGGGATTTAAAAATAGATTTTCAACAACAATTCTCTTTATGTGTAAATGCGATGTTACCATTTGCATTACGTCATTAAATTTTGTTTAGCCTGGCACAAGGCCAATGGAGAAAGTGGGGATTGAAACACTGTATTGAACGAATCATCCAAATTCCAAATGCCTTCCGGCTTTGAATATCAAACTTCTGAGATCCTGGATGTTTACCTAGAACATTACGGGGTATACCATATTAGATTGCATACAAAACACCCAGCCACATTTCTTTGCTTTCTTTGTTTTATCAGACTATCTGAAATATTATAGTTGGTTTATCTCCCCCTGGTACCAAGGGCGAATCGCCAATATACGATATTAGCGCCTAAATTAAACCCCTTGACGAAAGTTACTTATCCGTGGGGCCACCAACCAGGCGAGTCGCGTTTTCAAGCGCGACCTTTACCATTACCTTCTTCACACTTATCGTGTTGACAGTTAACCAGCGAGTGGAATAATATTCCAGCACTCACCTTTTCTTATCGTATGGGCATTTCAATAGGCGAGACGCGTTTTTCAAGCGCTTCCTTCACCTTGTCAAACAGCGAGTGATTTCATCAGCGCCCTTCACCTTGTCAACCAGCGAGTGGAATAATATTCAGCACTCACCTTTACCTTCACCTCAACAAGATACGTCTGGCTAGCAAATGCCACAAATTTGCAACCCTTTTTGTACCTTTTGAATATATGTTTCTTTATTTTCAATTGTTGTTCTCGTCTTCTTTCATCCGAAATTACTTGCTTACCACCAAAATTTAAGAGTCCCAAAATATCTCTTAACCCTCACCAACAGGTGTCCTGAATATGAGGGTAAACTGCATCTAATTATGAGGTTCCAATTTTGGAGATCTGGAGAGAGGAGTACCTCTTTATTGTCAATACTCCCCGGTTCACTCTGATCCGGGGTGGTAGCACCTGTTAGGGTCCAATCTATAGGTTAAATAGAAAAAATGAGTTTTTATAAAACAATTTGAATACCTATCAAGCATCAATAGAACAAATCGTCGACAATAAGTAAATATATATACACATTAAATTTTTGTGCAAAGATTACGAAGATTGGATTTATATTTAAGAAGATATTAAAAAGTAAAACGTACATAATAATAATGGACCTGTTAGACTAACTCGTTAACCATAACACCACGTTTTTTTGGTCGCCCCTCTACCCAGATGGTACTTGGTAGCCGCTTCTAGTATATGTATAATACCCAAATTGGTATATATAAATATATATACACACACACACATAATATAATATATATATATATATATATATATATATATATATATATATATATATATATATATATATATAGAGATAATGGCAGTCGAGGTTTCGAGTCACACACGGAGCAGTCTCCCATGTCTATAACCTTGCTGATGAGACCTAATAGGTCGAAATGTACATTCAGGGATTGACATTTTCTAGATTTGCTTAGCCTTACATTTGAACATATATGCCCGCCTAAATCCATTAATTATTAACTAATTAATTTTCAAAATTAGGTATGACTTCAATTAAGCACATATCCTCAAAAAATATATATATGATAATATTTGATAATTAGTTAACATACACATTTCATAAATACACACACACACACACACACACACACACACATATATATATATATATATAATATATATAATATGAATATAAATAAATAAATGAAATGAAATTGAAATTGATTGAACAACGGATATCACGACTCTTCTGCGTGGCGTTATTAAAACCCACGAGACGCGTGTTTATAACGTCCAAAACAAAAAAAAAAAAAAACACACACACACACACACAAGATGAAGTTTCTTCGAAATTGATTAGACACTGGACATTATTTTATTTATTTTTATACGCATTGTAATTGCCTTCTTAATATAAATAAATAATAATAATAATATATATATATATATATATATATATAATATATATATATATATATATATATATAACCATTTGGATATGATTGTGCGTATGTTATTAAGGCTATATTTTTCTTATACCTATATAGACTTACTGAAAGCACAGATTTCAGATTTCTACAATTAGAATGTCTGTGTTTCTGCATGACAACAAGACCCAATTTAACTTGCCAAAATTTACTTAAGGTGAACCAACCATTTTCAAAGACTAAGCATTCTAGAATCCAGAAAGTATTATTCTCCACCCCCCTCTCTCCCTCCATAACCACACACTCCACTGCTCATAATCTTACGACCATTTCAAGAGAAATGATAAAGTTCCACTGCCTGGAGAGAGAGATCATTATACTAATGACCATTTAAGGAACCAAATCACGTGTGCCCCTAAATGAAGGTCAGAAGAATGGGTGTGGTAAGAGATAAAAGACAGGGGGAGTGAAACAAGGTGGAGAGATTGTGGTTGTGGTGGTGGTGTGTGGGGGCGGGGTTAAGCCCCTTGTCATTATCTGAATTTACTTGTATTGACTTTTAGGGGTTTTTTTCTTCTTGGGGGTTGCAAATAAAGATCCATCATTACAGTGGAAATCCGATTTGCAAGAATCGATGTTCGATCAAATCAGGAAAAGCATTTTTACTTACATTATTATAACGATAAAGTAATGGGCCAACATTATTACGAAAGCTTATCTTCATAAAAGAACAAAGTCGGGTAACATGAAAAGCTGTGGGTTGACACTTAAGCTTCCAACCACTCAACTTCCTGAAATAAGTTTGGACATTCTCCAGTGTGCGGAAACAAACTTAAATTCAGTTTCAAAAATTAATTTTAGTTTTATTGGAAAAGACACCTCGCTCGCTCGCTCTCGCTTATATATACTAGCAAATATATGCACCCTCCTGGTGCAAGTATTTAAGTTTTAATGCAATAAAATATTGTATTAAATTAGAAAGGCTAATGAAACTAAATAAGAATGCAGATAAAAAGTTTTGAAACAGAGGGAGTATAATCGAAAAATAGAACAACTGAAACTTACTCTTCCATCACTCTCGTCTTTCATTGTTATTTTTTCTAATTTAAGTATTTAGTTAAAAGAGGAAGTAAAGAATAAAATGACAGTTATTTGTTCTTGTTAATGGATTTCATTTAAGATTCATTGAAGAGATTTTTACTTATATCCATTAAAATAAAACCAAACAGTTAGAAATCAATAATACTAATCACATATTTATTAAAATCACATTTTTAATATCAATATGCAAATTAGCCTTCCCGTTCACATTGTAAACCGCTATTTTGTTGTATATATAAATATAATTGCATGTTGTTAGTATGTAGATAAGGTTAACAGTATTAATAATGTAAAACCATTTTATTAATAATTGAGGTTTAAATAAAAAAATAAAATCATGAAGAATGTAGCGTAAATAACTAAGGGAATTGTGACTTGAGTAGTAATAGAGTTTCGGCTACAGACAGAAAAACACACAATCTCCATTATAATAAGATATATATATATATATATATATATATATATATATATATATATGTATGGATATATAATAATAACTATCACAATAATAATAATGATAATAGTAATAACTATCACGATAAATATGATTATTATAACAATAATAATAACTATAACAACAATAATGATAATAATTGTCTACTTCCACTTATATATATTAGATTTCGATTCATTTACTTCGGCTAACAGTGTTCAGAAATACATATATTTATAAACAATCTGAGACGGATAAATTCACTACACCAAAACCCACTAGGCATATGGTAACCAGCCATATACCTGATGTCCCGGAGAGGTCAAACTCCGTGATAAAACAACATGCGATAAAAAATAAACACCTAACACGGTGCACCTGTATGGGTTATGTTGTATTGATGGAGAGAGTGTGCTTTGCATAGCACAAGCAACAGACCACTCTAAACAAATCGTAGTGCAGGTTGATCAGCAACTGAGTGACTAAAAATACTGCTAATGCGAGATCTTTTTTCTTTTTACCAAAATCCCATGGCGAGGAAGAGATAGCGACGGGGACAGGCGGAGGATGTCGCTGGAAGTCTTTAGCTTGAACTTCACACATGGGTGGTGAGTGGTAGACGGCCGCTGTGTATTACAAAATCTCTCATAACAAAGCAGCCCTATTTAGGGATGGCACTGCTTTCCTCACATGGGGAACGGTCAATAAAATGCGACCCAAAAATTGCATGTCCGTACATGACCCTGCTATAAGGTGCATATGGCTGGGCATCCAAATTGTGCACCCGAAATTTCAGATAATCTAAAATTAATGAAACAAACATGTTCATAGCATCTTGGAACGTAAGGACACTTCAAGACAACAAGAAAAACCCTGAACGCAGATCTGCGATTATTGCACGGGTTCTTAAACAAAACAACATTAGTATCTGTACGGGTTATAGTGGCTTGTCAAACACTTAAAAAATTCGGACCATATGACCTTTAGGCACCCCTTTTCGGATCTCGATTCATGAGGACATGTTTTTCATTTACACCGTCAAAATTTGGTTGTTTGTTAACAGACGATTTTAGAGGGTTTTTTAATCATAAAACTAACCCCAAACAAACAACCGGAAGTAAATGAAAAACATATCCTCACGAATCGAGATCGGAAAAGGGGTGCCTAAAGATCATGTGGTCCAAAAATTATTTTAATTTTTAAAACTTTCTAAAAACAATTTCATTAACAAGAAATTTTCTCCTGACGATGACCTAAGGTCGAAACTAGTTGAGAAAAATAAACAACATTAAAGAAATATTCCTGTTTTATTGAAGACCACGGAATATTTCTTCTTTATGATCTTCATCTGAATTCTTTCTAGTCTTTTAGTGGTTTTTCGTAAATTGGGATTCAGTTAGTAGAAGAACTGTCCCATACTTTTTACCCTAACACTTTTGACCATTTCACCGGGGGACTGGAGGTTTTAGTTTGAATGTGTATATAGATATCCTTATGTGGGTAGGCATAGATGTCAGAATGTGTATGAATTGTGTATATGTGGATGTATATTTTGAGTAGATGCATGTAGAGGTATATATATATATATATATATATATATATATATATATATATATAATGTGTGTGTGTGCATTCAGATGTATGTGGAATATATATATATATATATATATATATATATATATATATATATATAGATAGATAGATAGATAGATAGAGAGAGACAGAGAGAGAGAGAGAGAGAGAGAGGGGGGGTGGAAATATGTGTGTACGAATGTGTGTGTATATATATATATATATATATATATATATATATATATATGTACGGTTGCAATGTGTATGCGCATATATATATATATATAAAAACATTTGATCTGTATGTTTGTGTGCATGCAATATGAACATGTGTAGGTATATATATGTTAGGTATTTACTTGTGAGTGTGGATATACTAATATATGTCTACGTACGTAAATTTGGGTATATATATATATATATAGGTATATGGATGTGCAGGTGTGGTAGTTGAGACATCTGTACACAGATTCTCAAATAAAATATACAAAGCATGGATAAACAATTAGGGATTAACTAAAGGGTTGGCCATATTTTTGAGATTCATGTCACTGGAAAAAAACAATTAAAAAAATTTATCAAAAGTAAAAGCCATTAAGTTGTAAACGGAATGTTTTTAAATGTTTATAAACATGTTTATAAATGTAAGAACAATAAAGACTAGCTATACTCCTAAGATTCGTCTGCTACGAGTTTTAAAACGAATTAAAAATAAATCTATTATTTAAGGTCAAACTTTGTCTAAATCGATAAGTATTAACATAATGACCATCATTAAAAAAAAGAAAAATATCATTACATAAGCAATTTATTTTTGATATATTTAAAACGATTTGTTTTGATCAATTATGTTCGCCGACGCCATTTTTGGTTCTTTTTAAGTGGTTTTATTGGCTTGTTTACAATTTTAATGTAACATTCGCGATTGCAAAAAAAAAAAAAATTACCAAAATCAGGTAATTATCTGATTTTAATGAAATTTTCAGTATTGATTTATCAATTAATGAATTTTAAATTGGATCAGTTATTTTATTTCAAAACTTTAATTTAGTATTTTTGCTATGAAAAATTCATATATAAAATTCATTTAAAATATGAAAAGCCTGATGTTAAGTTTAAAATGTTATATTTTTAAATTCTAGAAATAGATATCAAAATATACTTTTTGAAGAAAAACTATTGAAAATGCCCCCCCCCCTTTAAGCAGAAAAAATATCAATGTATATTTTTTTCTTTTATAATATAATAGCCAATTAAATAATTATCGAAATGAGTAAAAAAGTAATTTCCAAAAAATTAATTTTTTTTTTTACATTTTATTTTTCGTTTTTCGGTACTTATTTTCTCATAGAAAAGCCACCGTAAAAATATTTTTTGGTTTCTATTCATAACTTTGCTCTTTTATCTCTTTATTTATACTGTAATTAGAAAACTATAAGACCAACTCAAATAAATGTTACGCCCCCAACATAAGGTGGGAGGGGGGGTCAAAATTAAGTGACCTGAAAAAAAATTAGAAGGTTTTGAAATAAAATAAATAATGTATTATAAAGATCATTCATTGATAAATAAACACTGAAAATTTAATTAAATCCGATAATTCCCTGATTTTTGGTAATTTTTTTTTTTTCAAGTCATTTTGTCAAAAACGCAGTTTAGCCTCATTTTGGGTATACCTAATAAAGACAAATATATTTTTTCTTTCTTCTATTCTCTTGTTTTTATTTGGGTTTCTTCTGTGGTTTCATTTTTTCTTAACTAATTTTGTCAGCAAATTAATTACAAACTAGTTGAACTAACATATACCCTATCCCTTTCCGAGTCTCCCTCACCTCCTTCAAATTTCCTAGCCCCGCCCTCCTGCCCTCATAAATTAAGACAGGAAGTAAATGTGTAAATATATATGTATATGTGTGTGTATGGTCTAGGAAGTAACAAAAGACATTCACTGGCTGGTATGTGGGTTGGTTGAGTTTTACGGCATGTCAACCCTTGTTGGGTTATTTTATGCCGAAGACATTTAGTTTTAGTCATTCATGTTTGCTATTCAATTTTTTTTCCAAACTCAATTTTTAAAAACACACTTATCTATCTAACCCACGAAGGGTTTGGTTTGGTTTGTTTTGTTTACGGCATATCAACCTCGGTGGGTCATTTAATGCCGACAAAATTGTGAAATAAAATTCATTCTTAATGCATAATACAATTTTGTTTATAAACTCATGTTTTTCTATTTAACCCATAGATGGGAACCTAACAGGTACTACCACTCCGGGTCAGAATGGACCAGGGAGCAAGGGAGCAATGGTGATGAAGGGGTGCTCCACATTCCCCAAACCTCCAAAACTGGAACCTCACCATCAGATAGAGTTTAATGTCATTCCCAGGACATGTAGGCCCTCAGCCACCGCTTTGTAGTACCCATATGATAAGAAGGATTGGGGGTTGCCATAAGGGCAATATGGTTGGGGCAATCATATGGGTGCTAGGCTTGAGCCGATTGATCGGAGGGGGCCTCTCCGACCGCGCGTCAAGCCCAAGAAAAGCCTAAAGTGGAATATTGCAAGTCGTGGGATTTCAAGTCATGGACTGATCAGCCACCTGGGTTCTATCCTTAAGCATCACGGTCGCACCTACGGCCAACAGATGGCCCCATTAGGGGAATCTTACCCCTCTGCAGAGGTGCAGTTGGTGCATTCTAACGCCCCGCCGACCGGGCGGCCCACAAAGGGAACTTAAAAGATATTACCACTCCAGATCAGAGGAGAATTGGGAGTAATAGTGATGGTGGTGTACTCCACACACCCCAGAGCTCCAGAATTGGAACTTCACCGCTAAATGCAGTTTAATGTCATACACAGGACACACTCAGGCACCGCATTCTAGCACATACAGGATATAAAGAGGTGGGAGCTTGCCATAAGAGCAATAAGGTCGGTACAATCATATAGGTGCTATGGCTTGACGTGACCAACCGATTGATCGGAGGGAGCCTTTCCAACTGCCCGTCTAACCTAAGTAAGGGCCAAAGAGAGTGTTGTATGTCATGTACTGCTCAACCACCAGGATTCCGTCCTTAAGCATTACGATTCGCCACCCACAGCCAATAGGTGGCCTCATTGGCGGTTTTGCTATCTCTGCAGAGGTGCAGTCGTTATATTTTACAGCGATAGCTGACAGAGCGGATCATCCACTGGACTATTATGTATGGGGTGTAGTTGAGAAGGATATTAATCAACACCCCTATAACACCATACAATCTAACTCCGCCATTACCAGCACTGTGTCAAAAGTGGATTAAGATTATCTGAATCAGATGCTTCCGACTCCATAAAGATGCTAACGGTGGATTTGTGGGGATTAAAATAAAAATTAAGACAAAAAAATAAAAAAAATAACTCCCATGAGCCTTCATCGGAAGAACCCTTCGAGCATGTGCAAGAAAACGGACTCACTTCCGACCCCCAAGATAATCTCTCGGCCATTCGAACTTAGGCCTTAACTGGAGCGAGACACGACTACTGGTCAGGAAGGAATTTCCTTACCACCTGGTGGATATGACCCGTGAATATAGCCTAAATCCTTAAACTACCTGTTGTCTTTGTCTCTTCCTTTTTCCTTGAATAGCCAGCTAAGATTAAACCTCTTGTCACCCCACAGATTCATTGATTAGGTGTGATAAAAAAGATCTTTAAGGTTACTTGGACCAATTGGTTTTCAAATACAGCCTTTCTTTAATGTGCTATGCGTCTTTTTTCCAAATTCATACGAATGAACTAAAAAAAATTTTTTTAAATACTAATGCACCATATATATATATATATATATATATATATATATATATATAATGTGTAATCAAAACTGCGTCTACATCGATGTCCTCATTCCCTTAGTTATTTACCGTATTTGACGGCATAGAGGACGCAATTTTTTCAAAAATTTTGGCTCCAAAATTTGCCTTGCGTCTTATACATAGTAGATGAAATTTGAGATCTTCCGTAGGCCTAGGCTAATCTTCTCTATGATGCTCACTAACCCAGCTTACACTCAGTACTTTTACCTACTCTAAACTCCATGTATCCTTATTTCATTGCTGGTATTGTTATAATCAAGGTTAAACAGACTGTTTCAACAATATATGCTTAAATACACTCAAAACTTATTTTCCTGGATCTGACCTGCTGAAATGAGGGTGCGTCTTATATGCCGTCAAATACGGTACATCAGATTGATCATGTTTTTTAAATCTCATTTAAGAAAAATGTTTTTATTATCAATATTTTTGGTCTTATCCTATTAATAACATGCAGTCTTATTGATATACACAACAAAATACCGGTTTGCAGTGTAAACAAAAAGGTTAATTTGCATATTGATCTTGAAAATTTGATTTTAATAAATATTTGCTTGATATTATTGATTTCTAATAATTTGGTTTTATTCTAATGAATGTGACCAAAAGTCCTTTAATAAATCCATTTAAAAAAAACTAAATAACTGTAATTTTATTCTTTAATGTCGAATTTAGTTAACTAGCTAAATTAGAAAAATAGCAATGAAAACAGAGTGATGGAAAGAGCTTTGGATAATTATATATATATGCAGGGATGTGTATTTTTCACAAAGTCTAAAATCACCCGCTTATATATTTACCAACCCCTCCGCACGAGCAGGATGCGACACAAGGTCAATTTCTTAAGCAGAGTTAACCAGGTTTGAATTCAGAGTTTTCCTTCTCCTAGACTGGTTACCTAGCCATAGCTAAAGAGCTCAGTCTGCCCTGCTATTTACCCATAGCTGGAGGGACATTGGATTCATACCTTCCCCAAGGGTATTAGCGCAATGTGAAATGCAAACAGCTTCGTCCAGGAATTGAACCCGGGTGGACGAATCCATTGCATACGACTCTAACCATTAGACCACGCGCCTCCAAAATCCCCCGTATATGCTTATAGCAAATATGGATGATTTCCCACTGATTCATTTCCATTTCTTTCTTTTATACATATGTATGTGTGTGTGGGTGTGTTTGAAGAGAGGATGACTTAACAGAGAAGACACAAAATCGAGCCAGTCAGAATTTTGATTGTCGATAAAAAGAAGTAATCGAATAAATCGGAATTATTTGAAGTAAGAAAAAAAAATTAAAATCCAGTCATATTGGCTATTATAAATATTTATTCTAAAAATATTATAACAGAAAATATGAATGGATTTTGAGTTTATCCTATTTTCAAATTTACAGATATTGCTTCAGTATATAATTGTCATCTCTCTTT
>CM042140.1:69900631-69933219 GCA_023376005.1 Doryteuthis pealeii | reverse complement strand
CCTTATCTTCAAACCAGTATATCATCTATGCAACACTCTTTGGTTTTAAAAATTGAGACAGTCACAAATCTTCACTCGCTCAGTTTTTTTTCATATTTTTTCTTTTTTTTGCTATTTTGATTAATTTTTATTCATTTTAGTAAATGAATATTTAAATTGGGTCATATGTATATATTAATACTCTTATTTCCTTAATTTCGACCGTTATCATTTCCCAACACCCTTTGCTTCGGAATTGGGTTGAATGTTATTCATCATATATATATATAGATCATTCATTATTAATATATTAATGAAATGAAATGTGTACTTCTGATCTTGATCTCATAAAAAAAACTGAGCTGTGTCGAGATCCCAGTCATTGTTTATTCTTTCAGTTGACAAGAAGAATCTTGAAATGCCTAAATAATTTCTTGATGAAGCACATAGACTCTAATCTTCTAACCACTATCACATATTTGATTTCTACTCTCTTTAGTCATGACCCTGGATAAAGAAGGATGAGTAAAAAATTTAATGCGATTTTGTTTAGACAGTATAATACCAACACAGGAATATCGTATCATACATCAAAATGAAGCTGAGTTCATCCTTCTGTGGATCACATTGCCCTACTTCTCCACTCAGTCACAGTTTCTGTCAATAGCAATGTTCCACCTTCGAATGAGAGCATGTATCCTTGCCCTGTAAAATTCTGTTGACCGTTCTTTGAACCACTTCTTCAATTCCTCATCACTGGAATAATGTTTGCCTCTCAAACCTTTTCTAAGTCTCTAGCCACACTCTATTATTTGATCTCTATTCCTTGAGTCATTGACTCTGATAAGAAAATGTTATATTAAATCCTGTACTAATATTTCAAATCAAACACAGATCATTTAGAATAAATTTGAACAAAAGAAAGTATTTTACAACATAAATTTTTTGGTACCATTATAGTATGTGGCCTACCTTTTGAATGTGTGCCCTACGAAATCATCTCTTATAGTATGTGCCTACCATAAAAAGTATATAAGGTTATATAATAACTGCTATCCTAACCCTAACCCTATTTCAGAATTTTTAGCATTTAATAGATCACTGATTCATGTAATTTATGGATAAATTCTTTTTTATTATCTTAATTACGTATATACAGCTTTGACTGAATTGCATTTCTTGAAATTGAATATATGTGAAAATAATTAGTTTCAACAAATTGCCTACTACTTATATCTATAAATATACTCTTACTGAGTAGACCACATTCAACCGGTAGGCCAACACTATAACAGAATCAAAAAGGTAGGCCACATACTATAACCAGCACCAATTTTTTATCACACTCTCATACTGTAGATGCTTAAAATTTATAAAAAAAGAATTTAAAAAAATGAGGAAGCATTAATTCAATTATATACTAGTGGGGATACCCTATATTTTTAGCAATGGAGAACAGCAAAAAATGTGACAACACAAATGAAAAAAATAAATTTCCCCTGAAAATGTGTGGTCTATTACTGAAATCTTTTCTGATTTCTCAAACCAAAACAAATGAATTTTATTCTTGAGTATATGACTGATTGAATTTAATGGCATGTAAACCTGTCTGCGGGTTATTTTATGTCTAGAGGTTTTAGAATCACATTCCTTATACATTATATATTTACATTTTTGGGCGTAGTTTCTGAGATTTTTTGTACACTGTCCTACTTGAATATGATTTTAGCATCTATTTGGCCCATAGAATGTGTAACATTTACTGACTTTACTTTACTTAAAATGCAACGTAAAATTTTGATTTGAGCCAACTCATAACCCTAATCATCTTGGTTCTATTCTCTTTTCATATCTTCATACAGGCTCTCTCAGATTCCAAAGGGCATCCCATTGTGGTGTAATTGTTAGCAACCTAGTCTCGCAGATCCATTTACTAATGAATAGCGAGTTTGATTGTCTTCTTCCTACTATAGCGAACCCGTTAGTTAAGAGGGTGTTCCTATTCATGGTATGATGGTAGCAAGCTAGTCAAGCAGATCATTACTACTGAATAGCAAGTTTGATCCTTGCAGGATGCCCCAATACTTGCAACGTTTTGTCACATCCTACTTGTGGGGATGGGTTGGATAAGAAAAAGCATCTCTCATGTGTAATGTTAGCAAACTGGATTTGACAGATCTTTTAACACTGAAATCGAGTTAGATCTTCCCTGGATGCCCCAACCTTTTGTCACATCCTACTCATTCGTGAAATAGGTTGGGTGAGGGGGTATCCCATCATGGTGTAATGGTTAGAGATATAATGGAATGACCCGTCTTCTTGTTACCTCAACACTGGTGATGGTTCTAGCCACTATTTAAGAACACACAGATTACTCTGTGCAGAACTCACTTGAAGTACTTAGACACGGACTCTCCTCCTAATACTCACGTGACCTTACTATATAACAGTTAGCAAACTAGATTGGCAGATCTATTACTACTGAATAGCGAATTAGATCTTCTCTGGATGCCTCCTACTTGCTACCTTGTGTCACATCTGTTCCATGGCTAAGACCATAAAGGATTTCCTTTTTGAACATTTTTCTGACAGTCATCATAAGTAACCAGCTTCCATTTCTCTTGTTAGTTTCAAAGTGAATTTTATGGTGATCTAGTTTGTCGGAATCCTATAGGAGTGGATGGTTCCATATAAAGAAAATGTAGATTTTTAAAAATTGAATTAATTTTTTTTAAAGATAATGTCTTGATTAATTAAGCAAAAACTGCTATTTCCCCTCTTGTATTTCAACATGGTCTTCTAACCGGAGACAAAGGAAAAAATAATAAAGATAAGAGATTAGTAGAGATTTAATTAAATCTATGTTAATTACTATAGTAAAAATAGCAAATTATAGGCATACCCATTAACAATCATATTACAGGGTCAATTGAATACACACATTTATATATACACACTTCATACATGTGTGTGTGTGTATTATATATATTTATATATATATATATATATATATATATTATTTTGTTTTATTTATTTTTTGTTGCTATTTCTATATCTCTGATGGCATGGAAAAAAAACAGAATATAATTTGCTAATAGAGAAATACTTTACAAACTGATATCTGGAGAAAAAAAATTATAAAAAAAAGAAAAGACCAAAACATCTGTACTGTCTGAAAATAATCAACCAATGAACATCCAAAAGAAAAAAACACTGAAAGAGTTGCCTAAGTTAATATGTAAAAGTGCACTAATACACTAAGTAGAGCATAAAAAATAAGTATAGCTGCACTGATGAGGGGTAAACCCCGAAACACACGTCTGTAGATTGCTTTATATATATATATATATATATATATATATATAGTTAGCTGTCTGCAAACAGTCCTGTTTTGATGTATCAGGTCTACTCAGTATGGCTAGACTTAGCAGGATACCTCCAGCCGGGATCGAAACCTGACTGAATTTTTATGTCAGAGTCCCTAACCACACACATACATCTACTTAGGCTTTTATCTATAAGGCCCTTATTCGATTGGTTTCTGTCGATGTTGACAATGAGTGTCATCCTCATCAAGGTATGCTGACAGAACAGATTGCCTTGTCTCTCACTTACCATCCATTCCCATTGGCCTTCTTTACTGGAGAATGTAGTGAGAGGAGAAACAACTTACTTCATGGAGCAAAGTGGGTGCGCACATGTCTTGTATGCAAGATATTTGGGAGAGAAAAACATGGCCGCTCCCAGAATTATAATTTATAAAAAAAACTGATCTCGTGTTCAGAGTGAATCTTGCAAGATGAATGTGACATATTTGCATATTTTGGCTCCTCCTGCTGGTCCATAAAAGAGCGGATTACCAAGAGTCAAAGCCAGACGGTGAAGGAGTCTATCCCCTTTTTCCTAGTGCTAAACCGAGGAGATTGTTTTTGCATCTGATGTGGAGCGCCACACCTACCATCAACTCCTTACTTTACTAAACAGATTCCTGTGCTACTTATATGCTGAGTTGGCAAGGGTTGGTATCAAACCTGGAACCTTGTGGTTTCTTAGCTGACACTCTACTGACTGAGCTAAGCCAGCCCCTTACCAAGTGAGGTGGAGTATATTTTGTATGTTCTTTTGACTGGAAATTTTGGAACCTAGGGCTTAGGTGACCAAAATTCTCTTACATGATGGGAAAAATGTAAATTTATATTTTCTTATGTGCATTTTTTTATCATTTTATCTTTATTTTATCCTTTTTTTTTTTTTTTCATTTCTTATTTTATTTTATTTTTTCTATACCAACATAAGTGCATTTAGAAGTCAGGAAAAAAATGGACCCTCTCATTGATTTCGACACATGAGGGTTCATCCAATGAACAACATACACAGTGTTTTGTTTATAGTGGTGAAAGCTTGTGTTGGACCATCTGCACCTTTTTGCACAGCCGATAAGAAAGAATCGGTGCACAAGGAATGCCACAAACCCAATCAACAACTGACCTCAGGATTTTCAAATTCAGAGTTTCCTTCTCCTAGACTGGTTACCTATCCAAGGTTAAAGAGCCCAATCTGCCCTACTATTTTACCCATAGCTGGAGGGAGAATATTTGGATTCATACCTTTACCAAGGGTATTAGCGCTATATGAAATGCAAACTGCCTTGTCTAGGATTTGAACTTGGGTCGACATGTCCATTTCCTACGACTCTAACCATTATGCCACGTGCCTTCAGTACAACTCCTAGGAGAGGAACGTTCTAAAAGAAAAAGATGTTTTCTTTATTAAAATGTGTGTAGATTTTTTTAATTAATTTTTTTAAATTGATTATGTCATGACCAATCAAGCAAAAACTGTTGTTGTTGATTGCTTGCATTTCGTATTTCAACATAATCTTCAAACTGGAAAGCCACCATACAAGACGAAACACAGGGTGGGGAGAGGGTAAAGATTAATTAAATCTATCTATAATTACACAATCTAATAAAAATAAAAATTGAAATAAGATTGATTTAAAAAGAAAGAAAAAAAGAGTAGAGTAAACATTCCTCGTTGTTGACCTTTAAAAGAAAATGTTTCTCTCTAACTCCACACACACAAAATATATGTGCATATATGTTTTAATCTAACAAAGGTTACTAAATGAGAAATAACCAAACAGAGTTTAGAAATGTAATGGAATCTTTATAACATTAAAAAAATACAATACTCTCCAGTTGTGTTAAAGAAGGTAAACCCCTGCTAATGGTATCAGACTACTGAGTCAGTATAATACTTTCATATTTATGAGGATTGGGACATACACATAGATAGGGTATAAAAATTCATTACAAATTATTTTATGATAGAAATGCATTGAAATTATTATAAAAATTCATGGCAAATTATTTTATGAATGAAATGCATTGAAATAAATTATAAAAATTAATTACAAATTATTTTATAATAGAAATGCATTGAAATTATTATAAAAATTCATTACAAATTATTTTATGATAGAAATGCATTGAAATTATTATAAAAATTCATTACAAATTATTTTATGATAGAAATGCATTGAAATTATTATAAAAATTCATGGCAAATTATTTTATGAATGAAATGCATTGAAATAAATTATAAAAATTAATTACAAATTATTCTATGATAGAAATGCATTGAAATTATTATAAAAATTCATTACAAATTATTTCATGCAAATGTTCCTAGATAGATAGGGTATATAACAATATATGATATAGGAATTTGAGTAGAGCAATCATACTTTATTTAAACAACAATGATCAACAGAGAGAGAAAAAAATAAAAGAGGATGAAACTTAAGGGCCCCTTCAACCGTTGCTTTTTCTAAAGGTAACTGCCAGTAAATCAATCAAAAGTCAGTATATATATAAGTAAAAGTAAAGTTATTGGGGTGGCCTAAAGTCGGTATCAGCGAGGGAGTCAATCCCCTTTGCACTAGTGCTAGACTAAGGAGATTGTTTTGTAGCATCTGAGGTGGAGCACCACACCTACCATCAGCTTCTCATTTTACCGCCCAGATCCCTGTGCTACTCAGACGCTGAGTTGGTGAGAGCCATTATCGAAACGGGAACCTTAAAGTTTCCATCTGAACACTCTACCAAATGAGATAAAGTGACAAGTGGGGAGCTTCAATGAGGGAGGGGGGAATTATTCTTTTTAGGTCACTGCACCGTAATAATTCTTTTTTCTCCTCTTTTTGAAGCTCCACTCGTCACTTTTATCTTGACCCTGTTGTTTTAATAAAGTATGATTCCTCTACTGAAATTCTTATATCATATTAGGGACCATATGACCTTTAGGCACCCCTTTTTGATCTCAATTAAGAAAGGACATGTTTTTCATTTACACTGTTAATATCCTGTTGTTTTTACAGACGATTTTTAGATTAAAAAAAAATTATAAAACTAACCCCTAGCACTAACCAACAACCGGATATTGACAGTGTAAATGAAAAACATGTCCTTTCTTAATCGAGATCAAAAAGGGGTGCCTAAAGGTAATATGATCCCATAATAGTAGTACCAAATATTGGTTTAAGTACATACATAAATTTAGAGCGATAGAGAGTAGTTATTAACTGAAGCTGGCTTAGTCAAACTGATACTTCAGGTTACCTACAGTATCTACTATTCCTAGATGGTCACTTATTCAAATTCTGAACAGCCTCATCATTGCTTAACTTCAGTGATCTGGTGCTTTACCATGGCTTGACTGTAATTCTTATTTGCTAAGCCTAAAGTGATGTTAATGCATACATAGGGAAGGCATTGGTCTGCTATAGACAAATTATCAAACATATAAATATCTGATTTCAATGATAAGTTAAAACAACAATTCTTCCAGGCTGTAGTTGTATCAGTGCTATGGCAGCACCACTTGGACCCTAACAAACGGCCTAGAGAATAAGCTAAATGGGAGCTGCACAAGAATGCTACGTTTGGTCTTAAACAAATCCTGGAAACCCCACCCCACAAGAAAGCAACTGTACAGCAACTTGCCCCCATTTATAATTTACTTGTACACATATTTTCTAAAATTTCCACATGAGTAGAACGTGGCACAAGGTCAATTTCTGAAATCAGAATTTAACAAGTTTGAATACAGACTTTTCCTTTTCCAAGACTGATTGTCTAATCAAGATTAATAAGCTCAGTCTACCCTATTATTTACCCATAGCTGGAGAGGCAATAGTCATTCATACGTTTCCCAAGTGAATTAGCACTATGTGAAATGCAAACAGCCTTGTTCAGAATTTAAACTTGTGTTGCATGTCTATTTCCTACGATGATAACCATTACACCACGGGCACTATGAACTTCTCAAATAATTTTTTTAAACAATCTGTGTAATAACTGGATGTGCATGGTGTAATGGTTATCGCTAGAGGAAATGAACTCAGTGACCCAAGTTCAAATCCTGGATGATGCAATTTTCATTTCTCATAGCGCTAAAAGCCTTGGAAAATGTATGAATCCAACTATTCTCTCTCCAGCTATGAGTAAATAGTAGAACAGACTGGGCTCTTTAACCTTGGTATGGCAACCAGTCTAGGAGAAGGAAAACTCTGAATTCAGACCTATTAAACTCCACTTAAGAAATTGACCTTATGTCACACCCTACATGTGTAGAGGGGTTGGTAAATATAAAGTAATTTATTTTAATCTCATTATAACTTACTGGGATCCAAGTTCTGTACTGAGACAGCGTCGCCTCTGATGGCTGAGCCATGTCCGCTGGATGGATGATGGATGAATCCTGAAGGGCATCCTCTATGCAGACCTTTCATCTAAACAAATCATAAAATCTAAGAAGTTTGTTTAGTGTAGGGGTTATGAGATCGGCCTGTCAGCTTGGCAGTCCGGTTTCAAATCACGCACAGGGCGGTCTTCCGATCTATAGCTCTGCTGATGAGGCCTAATAGACCGAAATGTACATACAGAGATTGATTTTTTCGATTTGTTTAGCCATAAATTTAATAGGTATTCCCGCCTAATTCATTATTAATTAGTTAATTTTCAAAATTAGGTACGACTCCAATTAAGCACTTATTCTCCCAAAGATTATCGGCAAAAAGCCATTCTAAACAAACCTTGTTTACATATATATATATATATTGTTTCTATTATTGTTTAGATGAAAATGAAGATAATAATCTATGTTTTTGTTTTGTTTTTATTTTGTTTTTTCTTTCCTTTGTTGTTCTGTTTATATGGGTGTCACAGATTTTAACAATGTCCGGGTTTGTTTGAAAGGAGTTTACACCTGTTGAACTTGAGTCGACTCTTTTATCATGTTAGTTAAATAAACCTGTGGGGCATGTTGATGTTGGTACAAAATAGATTAGGTGTTGAAAAAAAAATGTTCCAGACCCTCTCAAAAGAACCTCGTACTATTGCCCCTTATTACTCGTTTATCAATAGAAAAATAAAAAAAATCCTGAGACTTCAGTAAAATATTTGCTAGTAAAATAAATTATTTACCGAACCCGTTCACCACAGGTAGAATTTTACACAAGGTTACAATTATGGACATCCAGTGAGGATCAAACTATTGAAATCTACAAGATTAACTTACTAACCATTACACCACGATGGGGCACCTTATTTTAATGTACCGTATTTGACGACATATAAGACACCCCCCCATTTCAACAGGTCAGATTTAGGAAAAAAAACGTGTATTTTAGCATATGTTGTTGAAAACATAACAATACCAGCATATTATTATAATGGAGATTGTGAGCTTTCTGTCTGTAACCGAAACTAAATCACTACTCAAGTCACAATTCCCTATGTTATTGACGTCACATTTATCATGAATTTATTTTTATTTAAACTTCAATTATTGATAAAATTGTTTTACAATATTATTACTGTTAACCATATCTACATACTAACAACATGCAATTGTATTTATAGATACAACAAAATAGCGGTTTACAGTGTGAACGAGAAGGCTAATTTGCATATTGATATTAAAAATTTGATTTTAATAGATATGTGCTTAGTATTATTGATTTCTAACTGTTTGGTTTTATTTTAGTGAATATAAGTAAAAATCTCTTCAATGAATCTTAAATGAAATCCATTAACAAGAAGAAATAACTGTAAATTTATTCTTTACTTCCTATTTTAACTAAATAGTTAAATTAGAAAAAAATAACAATGAAAGACGAGAGTGATGGAAGAGTAAGTTTCAGTTGTTCTATTTTTCGATTGTACCCTCCTGTTTGAAATCATTTTATCTGCATTCTTATTTAGTTTCATTAGCCTTTCTAATTTAATACAATATTTTATTACATTAAAACTTAAATACTTGCACCCGGAGGGTGCATATATTTGCTAGTATATATAAGATAACTAAAACAATATCAAGAATAAGTTGAATTGTCTGAAGAACACCTGAAATGAATCAGTACATTGTAAGTATAACTTGAATGTTTGTTATGTCTGTAATTTCGAGTCGAGGATAATGTTAATTTATAATTTACTTGTACACAATATTTTCTAACATTTACTTCCTACTGAATCATTGTTCTTTTCTTTTCTTTGTCTGTCTTTGTACTCTCCGCCCCACCCCCCCCCGCCGCCGCCGCCGCCGTAATATTTCCTCTCCTCATAGCTTAGTTGTTGTATCCATTTGTCTCATAAAAAAAAACTTTGAAAACATTATTTTAAGGTAAGCATAATTTTCCCTGATACAATTATCATTCCCGACTGTCATAGCCCGTGGCTCTAATGAGCTTGATATAATTATTATATCTAATTGGTTGGTGACATTTTTCTTTTGTGTGTCTTTCTGTATTCTTATCACATTTGGTGAAAGTAATATTTTGAGCTTAATTTTGTTAACTTGTGCTTTACCATTTGAACATTTCTTGGATGTGTGTTTTGTCAACAAGTTTTAATTTTACAAGTTCATTTAGGATATTCTCCTCATTCTTGTTGTTTTTATCACAATGTTTAGCTTTTATATGTTTGTCACACCTTCCTCATATTATATAATTGATTATCTAATATCATGTGTGGATTTCTTTTTCACTTCAGCAAACTAAACTGCTCAAGCCTTCCATACTTAAGAAATGATATTGTCGATCAAGGAAAAATGAAGGGTAAGTCTATATAGCTGTATTCATTTTTTGCAACTTTTTATAAAAATTCTCTCTCTTTCTTTGTGTCTGTCTGTCTCTCTATCTGTCTCTCTCTCTCTCTCTCTCTATATATATATATATATATATATATATATATAGAGAGAGAGAGAGAGAGAGAATTTGAGGAAAATGGCACGGCCAACATATTTGACTAATGTAAATAACTAAAGGAAAGTGTTGAAAAAAATAATGTTCTTACAATTAAAGGCCGTTGAAAATGAAGCATCAGGAAAAAACAAAATTTCGTTATATTTTGAAAAATTCTATCTCTTTCAAATGGCGATAAAATTATATAAGAAGTATACCTGGAACCCACACTCCAATATATATATATATATACACACACACACACACAGGGTATTCGGGAGAAATTTGACAGTTTCATAAGGAAAAAGAAAAAGTGCTTGGTAACCACAAAATTTAATGGATTGTAAAGAAATTCAACAGGTACAGAAATAACACTACTGTCAACAAGTTTCACTCAAAATAACTACCATTAGCATCGATCACAGCCCCAATCCTGCTCCGGAACCTAGAGCAAGCTGATGTTACAGATTCCCTGGAAATGGTCTCAAAAACTACCTTAATTCTGTCAATTACCTGGGCTTTTGTAATATTGGCATGGCAATTGGTGTCTTTCTCTAAAGACATGGGGTTAAGATCTGGGGTGTTTGGACACCAAATATTGGATCTGGTGTAGTCACAAAAATTCGCCGACAACCATTTTTGACTTTTCCTAGAGGTGTGGCAGGGGGCCGAATCCTGCTGCCATACATATGGCCTACCATTGGCTACCCTTGTTACCCAGGGCTTGACTACAGTGTAGGTATCAAGGTCTTCCAACACTTTTTCTGCAGATTTTCAAGGAATTCTGCTGTAAAAACAATTAGATCATCTGTTATGTTGCTTTCTTCTAGCCACAGCCTCATAGTCTCCATTGCAATTCTCCAGTTTATGCCTGATTGTTTTTACAATGTTCAGGGAGTATTGGGCAGCAGCCATAATCTCTGCATTTTGATGGACGGCGCAGATCATTATGATACAAGTTAATCTCTTCCATGATTCAGGTGGGTTCCAGTCATCCATTCTAAGGATGCTAAGGCCCTGAAACCACGTTCATCATCTGATGAAGACTTTATTGATATCTATCCCACATTAAAATATACACATTCCTTATCCTTTCTCCAATTTTCGAAGTCCAAGGCAGACACTATTGGGAAGGTAACCACACTGTATCTTGAATTGTTTCAAATGTTCAAGGTGGACACAATTGAAAATGAGATACTCCAATTCACTCTATCCTCCACCACACAATCATTCTAACACCAACCACACAAAATACCATAAAAAATGTCTGGAAGTAATATTACACTAATATCTACCCCCACCCCAATCATTCAACATACAAAAAAAATATAAATTCTATTACTGACGACTTTAGAATTTAAGAATTACCCAATACGTTATATCAATTTATTTAGATACCACTAAACTTTATCGAGTTAAATCAAAAGACCACATATTACTTTAGTTTGCCAAATTAAATTCTAATCAGAATCCATTACCTTCAAAAATTATTTTTCAATATTAGCTCCATACTTTCTGAACCAGAAAGCCTGCAACTGACTTAGTTGCTATATATATATATATATATATATATATATATATATTAAATACACAATTGGTTTAAACAAAATCAGTAGATCAGCTGTATTTTTTTAGCATTAATTGTTTGGAATTATTAATTTCACCACTCTCTCATGCTTAAAAAAAAAACAGTACATTTATTTTTTATAATCTTGACATATGTGTGTGTGAGTAAAATGAGGATATCAATCCAACAGTATGTGGAGAAATGCTTCAAAGGATGAATATTTATTCTTGACACTATAAAGTTTCGATCTTTATGACCTTCTACAGGACATGAGATAAGGACTTTGGTCACAGACTTCAGTTCTCTTTTGGTCAGTGATGAGTAACCTTGATTACAAGTAGGTGGAAGATAGTAGTCATCGTTGTCCAGTGTAGCTGCTGTTAATATGGGGTGGAAGTGTAACAGGAGTTAGGGTTCATTTGGAGGGGTAGTTACAATAGTAGAAATTGGGTCATACTGTAATAGTGAGAGGTGATTTGGGTCATACTGTGATGTATAAGGAATCATAGGAGTTGGGAGGGATGTGGGTCATTTGTGGGTACATGGGGCTTGTGTTTTTTTTGTGTTTTTTTTTAGTGTTTTTTTTATAGAGTGATGTTAAGTTGTGTTGTTATTAATACGGTTTGGATTTGTTGCTTTATAGCTATTAATGATTATTTTGCCTAGATTTGGAGTGATGTTGAAAAACCTGGATCTACTGTTTATATTCTGCATATCATTTATTGCACTGGCTTCGAAAATATGCCTTAGTCTTTTAAATAAAAAAACACTTATTACAACGACAGAATCCAGCATGTTAGCTACTGTGCCATACAACATGTTGGCTGAAGCTGTAGAATATTCTGACTGCACCTCTGCAGAGAGATACCACCCCTCCGATTGGACCACTTGTTGGCTGTGGGTGGCAACCGGTGATGCTTAAGGGCAGAATACTGGTGGCTGACCAGTCCACGACATGCAACACTCCACTTTGGCCCTAACTTAGGGTAGACGAGCGGCTGGAGAGGTCCCTTCTGATCAATCATATGGTCACATCAAGCCCTAACAGCTACATAATTTTCCCAACACTATTGCACTTATGGCAAGCCCTTTTTATCATATATGCGCAAGAAGGCAATGACTGAGGGTTTTAGTGTCCTGGTTATGATGTTATGGTGCATCTAATAGTAAAGTTTCAACTTTGGAGCACTGGAGAGTGTGGAGTACCTCTTCATCACCATTACTCCCAGGTCTACTCTCGTAACATATGGGGGGGCATGAATGTAACACTGACGTGTAAATTATCATGGAAAAGTTTTTAGCAAGAATTACATGTTAGATGAGTATGGAAAAGTTTTTAGCATCTACATGATTGTCTAAACCCTATTACCCTTATGGCAAACTCCCAACCCTTTTTATCATATATGTGCTAGGAGGCCGTGGCTGAGGGTCTTAATGTTCTGGGTATGATGTTAAACTGCATCTTATGGTGAAGTTTAAATTCTGGAGCTCTGGGGAAAGTGGAGTAATCCTTGATCACTATTACTCCCAGGTTCACTCTGATCCGGAGTGGTAGTAACTGTTAGTGTCCCATCTATGGATTAAATTGAAAAAATGAGCTGCCCACTATAACACACAGATCTAAACTGTGCTACTAATCTGCTGAGTTGGTGAGGGTTGGTATTGAATCAGGAACCTTGTAGTTCCCAGGTGAACGCTCTAACGACTGAGCTAAATCAAATACACAAATTACCTGAAAGGTGAAAGAAACTCATCAAAAACTAGGGAAAATATTCTGATGAGTGAATAATGGTGCTATGAATTTATATAGATAAAAAATTTGCCAAAAATGCTGAATACTTTTGTATCTATGATATATTAAGAATAATTTTAAAAAAAACCCAACTCAAATACTAATTTGTTTGTAATTAGTACCGCTTAATGAAGAATCAATACAAAAATTAAAGTCTTACAGTAATGAACCCTAGACTAACATTTTTTTTTCCTAAAAACTTCACAGCTGAAACCAAAAAATGGACATTAGATTCAATTATATTTTCTTGGTTTCATGTTTACTTGACATAAAATTCCCCTCAGAAGGAGACGATTAAAAGGTCATGATAATATTTTTGTCTGTTTATCGAAATAGTTCAAATTTTTTTTTTTCTTTCTCAGATTATTAAAGACATCATCAGTGTCAAAAATGTTTCATATGTTTAATAAATAATAGGTTAAATGATGTTTCTCAAATATTTTTTCCTGTTGAACAATAAATTCTAAACTTTACAAACAATTTTTCTTTACTAATATCCTCGTCCTTTTTTTGGATGGGGGGGGGGGGTACCAATTTTCTTTAACCCAATTGCTGCCGTATTTTCCTATTTTCCATTAAATGATAACTATTCATTGTCAGAACCTCCGTTATCATCCGCCCTGTCGGTGGGGTTAGTATGCACCGACTGCACCTCTGCAGAGGGGTAAGACTCCCTAATGGGGCCACCCATGATGCTTAAGGATAGAGCCCAGGTGGATGAGCAGTTCATGACATGCAATACTCCACTTTGGCCCTATCTTGGGCTAGACGGGCGGTCGGAGAGGTCCCCTCTGATCAATCGGCTGGTCACGTCAAGCCCTAGCGCCTATATGATTTTCCCAACCCTATTGCCCTTATGGCAAGCCCCAACCCCTTTTTATCATATGGGTGCTAGAAGGTGGTGGCTGCGGGTCTACATGTCCTGGGAATGACGTTAACTCTATCTGATGGTGAGGTTCCAGTTTTGGAGATTTGGGGAATGTGGAGCACTCTTTCATCACCATTGCTCCTGGTCCACTCTGGCCCGGAGTGGTAGTACCTGTTAGGGTCCATCTATGGGTTAAATAGTAAAATGTATTTATAAAAAAATTGTATTATCCATTAAGAATTGATTTATTTCAAAACTTTATCAGCATTAAATGACCCACTGAGATTGATATGACGTAAAACAAAACAAACCAAATCGTTATTGTGATAAAATCTACTTGTAGTAACTAATTTCACCCAATCCCATAGTCTAAATAATTCATTTCAGAACTTGCTCAGGGAGCTCCCATGGCACAGTGGTTGGTCGTTGGATTTTATGACATGTCAACCCTTGTTGGGTTATTTTTGCTGAAGACATTTTGTTTAATTTATTCTTAATGGTATTCATTTTATTTTCAAACAGATTTTTTCAACTCTTTTTTTCGATTTAACCCATAGATGGGATCCTAACAGGTACTATAACTTTACCATTAGATGAAGTTTAACATCATACTTGGTGTGGTAGTTTTTTCTAGGGTTCCATTTATGGTCAAATAGATCTATTTAAAAATAATTCTTATTTCATTGGACTGAATGCAATGAAAAACAAACTCAAGAAACAATTACACAAAGAATGTAAATATGAACATACAATCTAAGCATAAAATAACCTTAGATGGGTTGGCATGCCATTAAAATCAATTAATCATTGGTGTCTTTTAAATTCATACTTATATGGATATATATGTATACTAGCATGACCTGTAGAATTTCCACGAAATGAAAAAAAATCAAGAGGAGCTATTTAAGCCAGAAGTGATGATTTACAATTTAATTACATATAAATCAGATTGTTGTCTTTGCAATAAATAATACAAAAATAAAAGTGACAAAAACACGACTAGGAAAAAAAGTTGGGCTGGAAATTCACCTGATGCTAGCTCACTAAAATATAGTGTAAATTAGAGCACTAACTGACTGAATGACTTAAGATCAAAATTACCAAACATCTTCTGTAATTCACAATTTTCAATATTACAAATAAAAAAACATGTATCCTTTTTTTTTTTAATTCATTTAATTTTACATTGAGAATTTTAAGCGATGCAAGACCATTTGAAATTTTTTAAATTGAGTGAAAGAAAAGGACAAATAAGAAATCTGTGATTAAGTGATACCAGATAATCTTTATTCACATTTTTTATTTGCATCTTGGACTCATTTTTAACCAGGTATTGCAGGATGATAACGGAAGGAAGATTAAGAACAACCGTATTAATATTATGTATGTTTCAGTATAAAGTTTTGGATTTTCACATACCAGTAATGAGGTCATTTACTTGTACAGGCAAATTCAGCTGTGTCAAGTGGCTCACGGGTGAATATGTTCTATGACAAAGAGTAAAGGACAAAGTGGATGTAAGAATAAACAAGTGTATAGCTGGATATTTTTAAACTTATCCTTTTATATATTTTCTATTTTTCTTTTTTTAATTATGTTTTATATTCCAACTGCAATGATTTCCTTTGAAATTTCGAAAAAAAATTCAAGAATGAACAAGAAATTTCTTTTGAATAATTTCATTCAATTATTTTTTTAATTTGAAAAAACAAAACAAAAAAAAACATCTATTGACATGTCTGTAAAATGTTTATACTTGCAAAATTTCTCAAAAAAAGTTATTTAATAATTCTATGAAATTTTCAAACAAAATATTTTGAATTTTTTTCAGTATATAAAAAAGTATTTTCCACACATATTTTTCTTTTTTCCGTCTGAGATTTAAAAAGAAAATACTTTTTCATCTCTTTAATATATTGTCAAATTTGTTCCTTTTATTTCTTTCCACTTAAGAGTCATCTTTATTATAATTATATCTGACTTTATTCGACACATTTATTCATTTTGTTCTTTTTTTTTTTCTTTCTTAGAATTATGTGTTCTCTTTCTTACAATATTAATGCATACATATATATATATATTATACAGACACTATAAAGACAATAGTTTGCCATTTTTTTTAAAGCAATAGACTTCAAAGGTATGTGCCTCTAGTTAATATTTTTGATCCTATCTTACTACATTCACACACATACACATATATGTTAATTGAATTCTGTTAAGATTCATTCATATCTATGTTATTTGTAGAAATGTAAACTTTCATCTGTTATCTATGTATTCATCTTATTCTGTTCATCTAGATCTGTGCATGTCTCTTCATTTCAATCTGTTCACCTTAGTCTGTTCATGTCTTTCCAATCTCTGCAAGTTCTGTCTCTTCATGTTAGTTCTTCATGTCTCTAACATCTTCGTCTGTTCATCAGTTCCACGCACCTCCAATCCAAAGTAAAATATAGATATACACATATATTGTTTCTTCAAGCTCTAGACATGAAATAATCCCAGACGGATTGATATGCCATTAAAATCCATCAACCTACCAACCACCAACCAATAAAATACTAAACATAGAATTTTAACTTATTTCTGTACATACATGCTGCTAAAATTCAAGATCATTTGAATGAGTTATTAGATAAAAGATAATATCAATTTTCTGAAACACCATTACATCTCAAATGATATCAATGTTTTCAACACACCCTGTATATGGTTAAGTTGACAATGTTCATCATATAAAGATAATTACATTTAGTTACATATTGGTTAGCTCAGTCAGTAGAGCGTTGGGCTAGAAACCACAAGGTTCCTAGTTTGATACTGGTCCTCGCCAACTCAGCATATGAGTAGCACAGGGATCTGTGCGGTAAAGTAAGGAGCTAATGGTAGGTGTGGCGCTCCACCTCAGACACAAAAACAATCTCCTTGGTCTAGCACTACTGAAAAGGGGATAGACTCCCTCGCTGATTGGCTGATACCGACATCAGGCCGCTCCACCGACATTTTTTACATATTTATCAGATGAAGCTAAATTTGACACAAGACCATATTTCATTAATAAGTAAGTAAAGTCAATGGGGCGGCCTAAAATCGGTATCAGCCAATCAGCGAGGGAGTCTATCCCCTTTTCAATTGCGCTAGACCAAGGAGATTGTTTCTTTAGCATCTGAGGTGGAGCGCCACACCTACCATCAGCTCCCTACTTTACCGCACAGATCCCTGTGCTACTCATACGCTGAGTTGGCGAGGACCGGTATCAAACTAGGAACCTTGTGGTTTCTAGCCAAATGCTCTACCGACTGAGCTAACCCGGCCGTTTTTCTGAAACATTCTGTATATCTTAAATGATACCAAATGATTTTGAACTCAATCTAATAACTTGACCAATTCTCATTAAAATCAAGTCAAATTTTAACTGCATGTACAGAAACAACTGAAAATTCTATGTTTAATGGTTTTTCTTCTCAACTATAGAAATGCCATTCACTGGAAAAGAAAATACGTTTGAACATTAAACATATTATTTTGAATATTTAGAAAAATTTGATATCATTTGAGATGTAGAGGGCATTTAAAAAAAAATTTATATCATTTCATTATCTAATAATGTAGAATAATCAAGCTAAGATCTAATTACCGTTGAATTGGTAAGACATGGCAAGTAGTCGTAACTGAATACAAACCTTCTTGCTGCAACTCTACTGCAGAATCACAGGGTATTTATGAAACTCCACAACATCATAGAAACCAAGCAGCCAATCAGAACTCACCAGAATACATGAATGGACTATTCTTGATTCCAATAAATACCAACTGTCTTGGACACTGCTTCAGTTGTGCTTAGCCAGATGCTGTTGTTCCAACCAACAATTGACTAACTGACTGACCAATTCTCATTCAAATGATCTCAGATTTAATGGGTTTTTTTTCTTTTCAGGTATATAAGTATATTTCACTGGGGAAAAAAAGGTGTTTATACATTAAACATATAATTCTGAGTTGTTTCTACATATGCTGTTACAATTTGAAATCATTTGAACAAGAATTGGTCAAGTTATTGATTTTGAAATGGTATCAATTTTCTAAAATACCCTGTACTCGTAAATGGTATCCAGTTTTCTGAAACATCCTGTGCATCTCAAATGATATCCAGTTTTCTGAAATTTCCTGTCCATCTAAATAATACCAATGTTTCTGAAACACCCTATGCATCTAAAAATATATCAATGTTTCTGAAACAACCTGTACATCTAAAATTACATCAATTTTTCTAAAATATCTAAAATAATATACATTTTTCTGAAAAACTTTTCTGAAAAACTTTTCTGAAAAACTCTGTACATCTTATCGAATTTTATGCGATACATGCGTTGTAAGTGCCTTCAAGTAAAAATTCAATATATATCTTAAATGATGTAAATTTTCTGAAACACCTTGTACATCGCAAATGATATCAATTTTTCTAAAACATTTTGTACATCTCAGATAATATCAATTTTTCTGAAACATCTTGTACATTTCAAATGATATCAATTGTTCTGAAACATCTTGTCCATCTCAAATGATATCAATTGTTCTGAAACATTTTGTACATCGCAAATGATTTCAATTTTTCTGAAACATTTTGTCCATCTCAAATGATATCAATTGTTCTGAAACATCTTGTCCATCTCAAATGATATCAATTGTTCTGAAACATTTTGTACATCTCAAATGATATCAATTTTTCTGAAATATCTTGTACATCGCAAATGATTTCAATTTTTCTGAAACACCTTGTACATCTCAAATGATAATCAATTTTTCTAAAAAAACATGTATATATACCATATCTTGTTTTTTAATATTTTTGAAAACCTTTAACGCATTAATATAATTTTTTTTTGTTGTTTTTTGTTTTTTTTCATTCCTATTTTTCATGTTGAAATAAGTTTCCTGTACTTTTCCTGAAGGAAATCTAATCAGATTTTTTTTTCAACATGAAAATAGGAATGAAAAAAAAAACACAAAAAAATTATATTAATGGTTAAAGTTTTCAAAAATATTAAAAAAACAAGATATGTATATATACATGTTTTTTTAGAAAAATTGATATCATTTGAGATTACAGGTGTTCAGAAAATTGAAATCATTTGCGAATGTCAAGATTTTCAGAAAAATTGATATCATTTGAGATGTACAAAAATGTTTCAGACAATTTGATATCATTTGAGATGGACAGATGTTTCAGAACAATTGATATCATTTGAGATGACAAAATGTTTCAGAAAAATTGAAATCATTTGCGATGTACAAAATGTCAGAACAATTGATATCATTTGAGATGGACAAGATGTTTTCAGAACAATTGATATCATTTGAAATGTACAAGATGTTTCAGAAAAATTGATATTTCTGAGATGTACAAAATGTTTTAGAAATTGATATCATTTGCGATGTACAAGGTGTTCAGAAAATTTACATCATTTAAGATATATATTGAATTTTACTTGAAGGCACTTACACGCATGTATCGCTAAAAATTCGATAAGATGTACAGAGTTTTTCAGAAAAGTTTTTTCAGAAAAGTTTTCAGAAAAATGTATATTATTTTAGATATTTTAGAAAATTGATGTAATTTTAGATGTACAGGTTGTTTCAGAAACATTGATATATTTTTAGATGCATAGGGTGTTTCAGAAACATTGGTATTATTTTAGATGGACAGGAAATTTCAGAAAACTGGATATCATTTGAGATGCACAGGATGTTTCAGAAACTGGATACCATTTACGAGGTACAGGGTATTTTAGAAATTTGATACCATTTCAAAATAATAACTTGACCAATTCTTGTTCAAATGATTTCAAATTGTAACAGCATATGTAGAAAACTCAGAATTATATGTTTATGTATAAACACCTTTTTTTTCCCCAGTGAATATACTTATATACCTGAAAAGAAAAAACCATAAATCTGAGATCATTTGAATGAGAATTGGTCAGTCAGTTGTCAATTGTTGGTTGGAACAACAGCATCTGGCTAGCACAACTGAGCAGTGTCCAAGACAGTTGGTATTTATTGGAATCAAGAATAGTCCATTATGTATTCTGGTGAGTCTGATTGCTGTTGGTTCTATGATGTTGTGGAGTTTCATAAATACCCTGTGATTCTGCAGTAGAGTTGCGCAAGAGGTTTGTATTCAGTTACGACTACTTGCCATGTCTTCCAATTCACGGTAATTAGATCTTAGTTGATTATTCTACATTATTAGATATGAATGATATAATTTTTTTTTAAATGCCTCTACATCTCAAATGATATCAATTTTTCTAAATATTCAAAATAATATGTTTAATGTTCAAACGTATTTCTTTTCCAGTGAATGGCATTTCTATAGTGAGAAGAAAAACCATTAACATAGAATTTCAGTTGTTTCTGTACATGCAGTTAAAATTTGACTTGATTTTAATGAGAATTGGTCAAGTTATTAGATTGAGTTCAAATCATTTGGTATCATTTAAGTATACAGAATGTTTCAGAAAAACGGCCGGTTAGCTCGTCGGTAGAGCATTTGGCTAGAACCACAGGTTTTCCTAGTTTGTACGGTCCTCGCCACTCAGCGTATGAGTAGCACAGGGATCTGTGCGGTAAAGTAGGGAGCTGATGGAGGTGTGGCGCTCACCTCAGATGCTAAAGAAACAATCTCCTTGGTCTAGCGCAATTGAAAAGGGGATGACTCCCTCGCTGATTGGCTGATACCGATTTTAGGCCGCCATTGACTTTACTACTTATTAATGAAATATGGTCTTGTGTCAAATTTAGCTTCATCTGATAAATATGTAAAATGTCGGTGGAGCGGCCTGATGTCGGATCAGCATCAGCGAGGGAGTCTATCCCCTTTTCAGTAGTGCTAGACAAGGAGATTGTTTGTGTCTGAGGTGGAGCGCCACACTACCATTAGCTCCTTACTTTACCGCACAAGATCCCTGTGCTACTCATATGCTGAGTTGCGAGGACCAGTATCAAACTAGAACCTGTGGTTTCTAGCCCAACGCTCTACTGACTGAGCTAACCAATATGTAACTAAAATGTTTAATCTTTATATGATGAACATTGTCAACTTAACCATATACAGGGTGTGTTGAAAACATTGATATCATTTGAGATGTAATGGGTGTTTCAGAAAAATTGATATTATCTTGTATCTAATACTCATTCAAATGATCTTGAATTTTAGCAGCATGTATGTAAGAAATAAGTTAAAATTCTATGTTTAGTATTTTATTGGTTGGTTGGTTGGTAGGTTGATGGATTTTAATGGCATATCAATCCGTCTGGGATTATTTCATGTCTAGAGCTTGAGAAACAATATATGTGTTATCTATATTTTACTTTTGGATTGGAGGTGCGTGGAACTGATGAACAGACGAAGTGTGAGACATGAAGAACTTGAAGAGACAGAACTGGCAGAGATTGGAAAGACATGAACAGACTAAGGTGAACAGATTGAAATGAAGAGACATGCACAGATCTAGATGAACAGAATAAGATGAATACATAGTAACAGATGAAAGTTTACATTTCTACAATAAATAGATATGAATGAATCTTAACAGAATTCAATTAACATATATGTGTATGTGTGTGAATGTAGTAAGATAGGATCAAATATTAACTAGAGGCACATACCTTTGAAGTCTGTATTGCTTTAAAAAAATGGCAACTATTGTCTTTATAGTGTCTATATATATATATATATATATATTATATGTAGCATTAAATATTGTAAGAGAGAAACCATAATTTAAGAAAGAAAAAAAAAAGAAAATGAATAAATGTGTCGAATAAGTCAGATATAATTATATAAAGATGACTCTTAAAGTGGAAAGAATAAAGGAAATTTGACAATATATTAAAGAGATTGAAAAGTATTTTCTTTTTAAATCTCAGACGGAAAAAAGAAAAATATGTGTGGAAAATACTTTTTTTATATACTGAAAATTCAAAATATTTTGTTTTGAAAATTTCATAGAATTATTAAATAACTTTTTTTGAGAAATTTTGCAAGTATAAACATTTTCAGCATGTCAATAGTGTTTTTTTTGTTTTGTTTTTTTAAATTAAAAAAATTTGAATGAAATTATTCAAAAGAAATTTCTTTGCTGTTCATTCTTGAATTTTTTTTTCGAAATTTCAAGGAAATCATTGCGTTGAATATAAAAATAATTAAAAAAAGAAAATAGAAATATATAAGAAGGATAAGTTTAAAAATATCAGCTATACACTTGTTTATCTTACATCCACTTTGTCCTTTACTCTTTCATAGAACATATTCACCCGTGGAGCACTTGACACAGCTGAATTTGCCTGTACAAGTAAATGACCTCATTTACTGGTATGTGAAATCCAAACTTTTATGAACATACTAAATTAATACGGTTGTTCTTAATCTTCCTTCCGTTATCATCCTGCAATACCTGGTTAAAAATGAGTCCAAGATGCAAATAAAAATGTGAATAAAGATTATCTGGTATCACTAATCACGATTTCTTATTTGTCCATTTCTTTCACTCAATTTTAAAAATTTCAAATGGTCTTGCATCGCTTAAATTCTCAATGTAAATTAAATGAATTAAAAAAAAAAAGGATACAGTGTTTTTTTATTTGTAATATTGAATTGTGAATTACAGAAGATGTTTTGGTAATTTTGATCTTAAGTCATTCAGTCAGTAGTGCTCTAATTTACACTATATTTTAGTGAGCTGCATCAGTGAATTCCAGCCCAACTTTTTTTCCTAGTCGTGTTTTTGTCACTTTTATTTTGTATTATTTTTGCAAAGACAACAATCTGATTTATATGTAATTAAATTGTAAATCATCACTTCTGGCTTAAATAGCTCCTCTTGATTTTTTTTCATTCGTGGAAATTCTACAGGTCATGCTAGTATAATTATATCCATATAAGTATGATTTAAAAGACACCAATGATTAATGATTTTAATGGCTGCCAACCCATCTAAGGTTATTTTATGCTTAGATTGTATGTTCATATTTACATTCTTGTGTAATTGTTTCTTGAGTTTGTTTTTCATTGCATTCAGTCCATGAATAAGATTATTTTTAAATAGATTTATTTGACCATAAATGGAACCCTAGAAACTACCACACCAGTTGATGTTAACTTCATCTAATGGTAAAGTATAGTACCTGTTTGGGATCCCATCTATGGGTTAATCGAAAAATGAGTTTGAAAAAATCTGTTTGAAATAAAATGAATACATTAAGAATAAATTAAACAAAATGTCTTCAGCAAAAATAACCCAACAAGGTTGACATGTCATAAAATCCAACCGACCAACCACTGTGCATGGGAGCTCCCTTGAGCAGTTCTGAAATGAATTTTTAGACTATGGGATTGGTGAAATTAGTACTACAAGTAGATTTTTATCACAATACGGATTTGGTTTGTTTTGTTTTACGTCATATCAATCTCAGTGGGTCATTTAATGCTGATAAAGTTTTGAAATAAATCATTCTTAGGATAATAAATTTTTTATAAATACATTTTACTATTAACCTAGATGGGACCCTAACAGGTACTACCACTCCGGGCCAGAGTGCCAGGGAGCAATGGTGATGAAAGAGTGCTCCACATTCCCAATCTCCAAAACTGGAACCTCACCATCAGATAGAGTTTAACGTCATTCCCAGGACATGTGACCCGCAGCCACCACCTTCTAGCACCCTATGATAAAGGGGTTGGGGCTTGCCATAGGGCAATAGGGTTGGGAAATCATATAGCGCTAGGCTTGACGTGACCAGCGATTGATCAGAGGGGACCTCTCCGACCGCCGTCTAGCCCAAGATAGGGCCAAAGTGGAGTATTGCATGTCATGAACTGCTCATCCACCTGGCTCTATCCTTAAGCATCATGGGTGGCCCATTAGGGGAGTCTTACCCTCTGCAGAGGTGCAGTCGGTGCATACTAACGCCCACGACAGGGCGGATGATAACGGAGGTTCTGACAATGAATAGTTATCATTTAAGGAAAATAGGAAATACGGCAAGCAATTGGGTTAAAGAAATTGGTACCCCCCCCCCCATCCAAAAAAAGGACGGGATATTAGTAAGAAAAATGTTTGTAAAGTTTAGAATTTATTGTTCAAAGGAAAAATATTTGAGAAACATCATTTAACCTATATTATTTATTAAACATATGAAACATTTTTTGACACTGATGATGTCTTTAATAATCTGAGAAAGAAAAAAAAAAATTTGAACTATTTCGATAAACAGACAAAAATATTATCATGACCTTTTATCGTCTCCTTCTGAGGGGAATTTTTATGTCGTAAAAACATGAAACCAAGATAATAATTGAATCTAATGTCCATTTTTTGGTTTCAGCTGTGAAGTTTTTAGGAAAAAAAAATGTTAGTAGGGTTCTTACTGTAGACTTTATTTTTGTATTGATTCTTCATTAAGCGGTACTAATTACAAACAATTAGTATTTGAGTTGGGTTTTTTTAAAATTATTCTTAATATATCATAGATACAAAGTATTAGCATTTTGGGCAAATTTTTTATCTATATAATTCATAGCACCATTATTCACTCATCAGATATTTTCCCTAGTTTTTGATGATTTCTTTCACCTTTCAGGTAATTTGTGTATTGATTTAGCTCAGTCGTTAGAGCGTTCCTGGGAACTACAAGGTTCCTGATTCAATACCAACCCTCACCAACTCAGCAGATTAGTAGCACAGTTTAGATCTGTGTGTTATAGTGGGCAGCTCATTTTTTCAATTTAATCCATAGATGGGACACTAACAGTTACTACCACTCCGGATCAGAGTGAACCTGGGAGTAATAGTGATCAAGGATTACTCCACTTTCCCAGAGCTCCAGAATTTAAACTTCACCAATAAGATGCAGTTTAACATCATACCCAGAACATTAAGACCCTCAGCACGGCCTCCTAGACATAATGATAAAAAGGGTTTGGAGTTTGCCATAGGTAATAGGTTTAGACAATCATTAGATGCTAAAAACTTTTCCATACTCATTAATGTAATTCTTGCTAAACTTTTCCATGATAATTTACACGTCAGTGTTACATTCATGCCCCCCATATGTTACGAGAGTAGACCTGGAGTAATGGTGATGAGAGGTACTCCACACTCTCCAGTGCTCCAAGTTGAAACTTTACTATGATGCACCATAACTCATAACGGACACTAACCTCAGTCATGCCTTCTTGCGCATATATGATAAAGGGCTTGCCATAAGTGCAATAGTGTTGGGAAATTATGTAGCTGTAGGGGCTTGATGTGACCATATGATTGATCAGAGGGACTCCAGCGCTCGTCTACCCTAAGTTAGGGCCAAAGTGGAGTGTTGCATGTCGTGGACTGGTCAGCCACAGTATTCTGCCTTAAGCATCACCGTTGCCACCCACAGCCAACAAGTGGTCCAATCGGAGGGTGGTATCTCTCTGCAGAGGTGCAGTCAGAATATTCTACAGCTTCAGCCAACTGTTGTATGGCACAGTAGCTAACATGCTGGATTCTGTCGTTGTAATAAGTGTTTTTTTATTTAAAAGACTAAGGCATATTTTCGAAGCCAGTGCAATAATGATATGCAGAATATAAACAGTAGATCCAGTTTTTTCAACTCACTCCAAATCTAGGCAAATAATCATAATAGCTATAAGCAACAAATCCAAACGTATTAATAACAACACAACTTAACATCACTCTATAAAAAAACACTAAAAAAAAAACAAAAAAAACACAGCCCCATGTACCCACAAATGACCCACATCCCTCCAACTCCTATGATCCTTATACTCACAGTATGACCCAAATCACCTCTCACTATTACAGTATGACCCAATTTCTACTATGTAACTACCCTCAAATGAACCCTAACTCCTGTTACACTTCCACCCCATATTACAGCAGCTACACTGGACAACGATGACTACTATCTTCCACCTACTTGTAATCAAGGTTACTCATCACTGACCAAAGAGAACTGAAGTCTGTGACCAAGTCCTTATTCTCATGTCCTGTAGAAGTTCATAAAATCGAAACTTTTAGTGTCAAGAAAAATATTATCCTTTGAAGCATTTCTCCACATACTGTTGGATTGATATCCTCATTTTACTCACACACACATATGTCAAGATTATAAAAAATAAATGTACTTTTTTTTTAAGCATGAGAGAGTGGTGAATTAATAATTCCAAACAATTAATGCTAAAAAAACAGCTGATCTACTGATTTTGTTTAAACAATTGTGTATTTAATATATATATATTATAATATATATATATATATATATATAGCAACTAAGTCAGTTGCAGGCTTTCTGGTTCAGAAAGTATGGAGCTAATATTGAAAAAATAATTTTTGAAGGTAATGGATTCTGATTAGAATTTAATTTGGCAAACTAAAGTAATATGTGGTCTTTTGATTTAACTCGATAAAGTTTAGTGGTATCTAAATAAATTGATATAACGTATTGGGTAATTCTTAAATTCTAAAGTCGTCAGTAATAGATTTTATTTTTTTTGTATGTTGAATGATTGGGGTGGGGTAGATATTAGTGTAATATTACTTCCAGACATTTTTTATGGTATTTTGTGTGGTTGGTGTTAGAATGATTGTGTGGTGGAGGATAGAGTGAATTGGAGTATCTCATTTTCAATGTGTCCACTTGAACATTTGAAACAATTTCAAGATACAGTGTGGTTACCTTCCCAATAGTGTCTGCCTTGGACTTCGAAATTGGAGAAGGATAAGGAATGTGTATATTTTAATGTGGGATAGATATCAATAAGTCTTCATCAGATGATGAACGTGGTTTCAGGGCTTAGCATCCTTAGAATGGATGACTGGAACCCACCTGAATCATGGAAGAGATTAACTTGTATCATAATGATCTGCGCCGTCCATCAAAATGCAGAGATTTGGCTGCTGCCCAATACTCCCTGAACATTGTAAAAACAATCAGGCATAAACTGGAGATTGCAATGGAGACTATGAGGCTGTGGCTAGAAGAAAGCAACATACACGATGATCTAATTGTTTTTACAGCAGAATTCCTTGAAATCTGCAGAAAAAGTGTTGGAAGACCTTGATACCTACACTGTAGTCAAGCCCTGGTACAAGGGTAGCCAATGGTAGGCCATATGTATGGCAGCAGGATTCGGCCCCTGCCACCCTCTAGGAAAAGTCAATGGTTGTCGGCGAATTTTGTGACTACACCAGATCAATATTGGTGTCCAAACACCCAGATCTTAACCCTGTCTTTTAGAGAAAGACACCAATTGCATGCCAATATTACAAAAGCCCAGGTAATTGACAGAATTAAGGTAGTTTTTGAGACCATTTCAGGAATCTGTAACATCAGCTTGCTCTAGTTCGCGGAGCAGGCATGGGGCTGTGATCGATGCTAATGGTAGTTATTTTGAGTGAAACTTGTTGACAGTAGTGTTATTTCTGTACCTGTTGAATTTCTTACAATCCATTAAATTTTGTGGTTACAACACTTTTCTTTTTCCTTATGAAACTGTCAAATTTCTCCCGAATACCCGTGTGTGTGTGTGTGTATATATATATATATATTGGAGTGTGGGTTCCAGGTATACTTCTTATATATTTTATCGCCATTTGAAAGAGATAGAATTTTCAAATATAACGAAATTTTGTTTTTTCTGATGCTTCATTTTCAACGGCCTTTAATTGTAAGAACATTATTTTTTTCAACACTTTCCTTTAGTTTTACATTAGTCAAATATGTTGGCGTGCATTTTCCTCAATTCTCTCTCTCTCTTCTCTCTATATATATATATATTATATATATATATATAGAGAGGAGAGAGAGAGAGACAGATAGAGAGACAGACAGACACAAGAAAGAGAGAGAATTTTTATAAAAAGTTGCAAAAATGAATACAGCTATATAGACTTACCTTCATTTTTCCTTGATCGACAACTATAATTTCTTATATGGAAGGCTTGAGCAGTTTAGTTGCTGAAGTGAAAAAGAAATCCCACAATGATATTAGATAATCAATTATATAATATGAGGAAGGTGTGACAAACATAATAAAAGCTAAACTTGTGATAAAAAACAAGAATGAGAGAATATCCTAAATGAACTTGTAAAATTAAAACTTGTTGACAAACCAATCCAAGAAATGTTCAAATGGTAAAGCACAATTTAACAAAATTAAGCTCAAAATATTACTTTCACCAAATGTGATAAGAATACAGAAAGACCACAAAAGAAAAATGTCACCAACCAATTAGATATAATAATTATATCAAGCTCATTAGAGCCACGGGCTATGACAGTCGGTGATAATTGTATCAGGAAAATTATGCTTACCTTAAAATAATGTTTTCAAAGTTTTTTTTTATGAGACAAATGGATACAACAACTAAGCTATGAGGAGAGGAAATATTACGGCGGCGCGGCGGCGGGGGGGTGGGGCGGAGAGTACAAAGACAGACAAAGAAAAGAAAAGAACAATGATTCAGTAGGAAGTAAATGTTAGAAATATTGTGTACAAGTAAATTATAAATTAACATTATCCTCGACTCGAAATTACAGACAAACAAACATTCAAGTTATACTTACAATGTACTGATTCATTTCAGGTGTTCTTCAGACAATTCAACTTATTCTGATTATTGTTTAGTTATCTTATATATACTAGCAAATATATGCACCCTCCGGTGCAGTATTTAAGTTTAATGTAATAAAATATTGTATTAAATTAGAAAGGCTAATGAACTAAATAAGAATGCAGATAAAATGATTTCAAACAGGAGGGTACATCGAAAATAGAACAACTGAAACTTACTCTTCATCACTCTCGTCTTTCATTGTTATTTTTTTCTAATTTAACTATTTAGTTAAAATAGGAAGTAAAGAATAATTTACAGTTATTTCTTCTTGTTAATGGATTTCATTAAGATTCATTGAAGAGATTTTTATTATATTCACTAAATAAACCAAACAGTTAGAAATCAATAATACTAAGCACATATCTTAAAATCAAATTTTTAATATCAATATGCAAATTAGCCTTCTCGTCACACTGTAAACCGCTATTTTGTTGTATCTATAATCAATTGCATGTTGTTAGTATGTAGATATGGTTAACAGTAATAATATTGTAAACAATTTTATCAATAATTGAAGTTTAAATAAAAAAATTCATGATAAATGTGACGTCAATAACATAGGGAATTGTGACTTGAGTAGGATTTAGTTTCGGTTACAGACAGAAAGCTCACAATCTCCATTATAATAATATGCTGGTAATTGTTATGTTTTCAACAACATATGGCTAAAATACACGTTTTTTTCCTAATCTGACTGTTGAATGGGGGGGTGTCTTATTATGTCGTCAACGTACATTAAAATAAGGTGCCCATCGTCGTGTAATGGTTTAGTAAGTTAATCTGTAGATTTCCAATAGTTTGAATCCTCACTGGATGTCCATAATTGTAACTTGTGTAAAAATTCTACTTGTGACGGGTTCGGTCTAATTATTTTACTAGCAAATATTTTACTGAAGTCTCAGGATTTTTTTATTTTCCTATGATAAACGAGTAATAAGGGCAATAGTACAGGTTCTTTTGAGAGGTCTGGAACATTTTTTTTCTCAACACTATCTATTTGTAACCAACATCAACATGCCCCACAGGTTTATTTAACTAACATGATAAAAGAGTCGACTCAAGTTCAACAGGTGTAAACTCTTTTCAAACAACCCCGGACATTGTTAAATCTGTGACACCCATATAACGAAACAAAGGAAGAAAAACAAAATAAAACAAAACAAAAACATAGTTATTTATCTTCATTTTCATCTAACAATAATAGAAACATGATAATATATATATATGTAAACAGGTTTGGTAGAATGGCTTTTGCCGATAATCTTTGGAGAATAAGTGCCCCTTAATTGGAGTCGTACCTAATTTTGAAAATTAACTATTAAATAATGATAAGGCGGGAATACTAATTAATTTATGGCTAAACAAATCGAAAAATCAATCTCTGTATGTACATTTCGGTCTATTAGCCCAATCAGCAGAAGCTATAGGATCGAAAGACCGCCTGTGCGTGATTTTGAAACCGGACTGCCAAGCTGACAGGCCGATCTCATAACCCCTACACTAACAAACTTCTTAGATTTTATGATTTGTTTAAGATGAAAGGTCTGCATGAAGGAGCCTTCAGGAATTCATTCATCATCATCCAGCGGCATGGCTCAGCCATCAGAGGCGACGCTGTCTCCGTACAGAAACTTGGATCCCAGTAAGTTTAATGAGATTAAAATAAATTTACTTTATATTTACCAAACCCTCTACACTGTAGGGGTGACATAAGGTCATTTCTTAAGTGGAGTTTAATAGGTCGAATTCAGAGTTTTCCCGTTTCCTAGACTGGTTGCCATACCAAGGTTAAAGAGCCCAGTCTGTTCTAAAACTATTTACTCATAGCTGGAGAGAGAATAGTTGGATTCATACATTTTCCAGGCTTTAGCGCTATGAGAAATGAAAATTGCATCATCCAGGATTCTGAACTTGGGTCACTGAGTTCATTTCCTCTAGCGAAACCATTACCCATGCACACCAGTTATTATCAAGATTGGTTAAAAAATTATTTGAGAAGTTCATAGTGCCCTGGTGTAATGGTTATCATCGTAGGAAATAGACATGCACACAAGTTTAATTCTGACAAGGCTGTTTGCATTTCACAAGTGCTAATTCACTTGGGAAACGTATAATGACTCTTGCCTCTCCGCTATGGGTAAATAATAGGGTGACTGAGCTTTATTTAATCTTGATTAGACATCAGTCTTGGAAAAGGAAAAGTCTGTATTCAAACTTGTAAATTCTGATTTCAGAAATTGACCTTGTGCACGTCTACTCATGTGGAAATTTTAGAAAATATGTGTACAAGTAAATTATAATGGGGGCAAGTGCTGTACAGTTTGCTTTCTTGTGGGTGGGTTTTTTCCAGGTTGTTTACGGACCAAACGTAGCATTCTTGGTGGCAGCTCCATTTAGCTATTCTCTATGGCCGTTTGTTAGGTCCAAGTGGTGCTGCCATAGCACTGATCAACTACGCCTGGAAGAATGTTGTTTTAACTTATCTTGAAAATCAGATATTTTATATGTTTGATAATTTGTCTATAGCAGACCAATGCCTTCCCTATGTATGCATTACAGTCACTTTAGGATTAGAATAAGAATTACACGTCAGCCAGGTAAAGCACCAGAATCACTGAAGTTAAGCAATGTGAGGCTGTTCAGAATTTGAATAAGTTTGACCATCTAGGAATTTATGTTAGATACTGTAGTAAACCTGAAGTATCAGTTTTGACTAAGCAGCTTCTTATAACTCTCTCTCTCGCTCTAAAATTTTATGTATGTCTAACCATATTTGGTAACTACTATTGATGGGATCATATTACCTTTAGGCCTTTTTGATCTCGATTAAGAAAGGACATGTTTTCATTAACTGTCAATATCCGGTTGTGGTTTAGTGGCTAGGGGTAGTTTTATAAATTTTTTTATCTAAAAAATCGTCTGTAAAAACAAAGGATATTAACAGTGTAAATGAAACACATGTCCTTTCTTATTGAGATAAAAAGGGGTGCCTAAGGTCATATGGTTCCTAATATGATATAAGAATTTCAGTAGAGGAATCATACTTTTTAAAACACAGGGTCAAGATAAAAGTTGACGAGTGGAGCTTCAAAAAGAGGAGAAAAAAGAATTATTACGTGCAGTGACCTAAAAAGAAAATTCCCCCCTCCCTCATTGAAGCTCCCCACTGTCATTTAATCTCATTTGGTAGAGTTGTTCAGATGGAAACTTAAGGTTCCCTTTCGATAAGGCTCTCACCAACTCAGCGTCTGAGTAGCACAGGGATTGGGCGGTAAAATGAGAAGCTGAATGGTAGGTGTGGTGCTCCACCTCAGATGCTAGCAAACAATCTCCTTAGTCTATGCACTAGGCAAAAGGGGATTGCTCCCTGTGATACGACTTTAGGCCACCGCAATACTTTACTTTTACTTATATATATACTGATTTTGATGATTTTACTGGCAGTTACCTTT
>CM042140.1:69893489-69895989 GCA_023376005.1 Doryteuthis pealeii | reverse complement strand
TGAAATAAAGAAAGTAGAAAAAAAGAAAGAAATGAGAAAAAAGAAAATCGATAGAAAAAGAAAAAAAAACAAGAAAGGATTCGGGAAATGGAAATAAATTTAAAAAAAGAAAGAAAGAAAAAATCAAAGAATATGTAATGAGAGAAAAAGAAAGAAAGAAAGAAATGAAAGAGAGGAGAGAAAAGAAAGAGAGAGAAAGAGAGAGAAAGAAAGAAAGAGAGAAAGAGAGAGAGAGAGAAAGAGAGAGAGAGAGAGAGAGAGAAAGAGAAAGAGAAAAGAGAAAAAGAAGAAAGGAAAGAATGAAAGAAGAGAAAGAACGAACGAAGAGAAAGAAGAAGAGAAGAGAGAGAAGAGAAAAGAAGAAAGAGAGGAAGAGAGAGAAAGAAAGAGAAGAGAGAGAAGAGAGAAAGAAAGAGAGGAAGAGAGAAAGAAGAAAGAAAGAAAGAGAGAAGAGAGAAAGAAGAGAAAGAAAGAGAGAAGAGAGAAAGAAAGAGAGAGAGGAAGAGAGAAAGAAAGAGAGGAAAGAGAAAGAAAGAAAGAGAGGAAGAGAGGAAGAGAGAAGAGAGAAAGAAAGAAAGAAAAGAGAGAAAGAAAGAAAGAAGGAAGAGAAGAAGAAGAAGGAAGAAAGAAAGAGAGGAAGAAAGAGAAATGAAGAGAGAGAAAGAGAAATGAAGAGAGAGAAAGAAAGAAAAGAAAGAAAGAAAGAAAGAAAGAAAGAAAGAAAGAAAAGAAAAAATATGAGAAGGAAAGATAATCGAAATAGAAAAAGAATGGATTCAAAATGGAAAGAAAAAAAGACGAAAATCGAAAAAGAAAAAAGATAAATGAAAGAAAAGAATGAAGAAAGAAGGGAATCCAGATAAAGAAAAAAAGAAAGAAATCTATAAATGGAAAGAAAAGAAAGAAAGAATTATAGACAAGAAAGAAAAAGTGTAATGTTTTTTTTTTTTTTAATCTATCTACGTTCCGTTGCTAAGTAAAGAGAGAAAGATTAGAGGAACCATTGTTTGTTTTTTCGTTTTATTGTTGTTAGGCTTTTATTTTTCGTTTTTTTTTTAGTTTTTTTTTTTGTTGCTTCAAGGTCATGAAATAATTCATTACTGCTCATATTTCAAATTACGTTTGAATTTCAATGTCACGAAATTAGTATTCTCGTATACCGGAATTATTTGTGTCTGTAAAAGATGCACTATTTTCCCAGATTTATCAGCCCAAAATGCGTATTATATACAAGAACTATATGATTTTTTTTCCGGCCACATGCCTCATCATATTTGGGACAGGAGGAACCAAAAATAAGTTACATCTATAGTCTAATGTGTTTAATTGCATTGATGTACACGCAAGAAACCTAACCTGATTATTTGTGTAGAAGACATTATTTTTCCAGATTTTCAACCCAAAAGTCAGGGTGCGCATTATACAGAAGAACAATATAATTAACTTTTTCTCTAGCCACCTACTTCTCCATATTCAAGACAGAAAGTAGTTTATATCTATAGTCCAAACTAATGTGTTTTACCACATTAGTATACAGCCCAAGACACCTACCCTTATTATTTGTGTATAAGATGCACCATTTGTTTAGTCCAACAATAAAAAGTATGTATTATACACAACAACTATATAATTAACTTTTAATCCAGCCACATACTTCACCATATTCAGGACAGAGTGACGAAAAGTAAGTTATTTCTATAGTCCAAACTAATGTGTTTTACCACGTTAGTATACTACCCTTATTATTTGTGTATAAGATGCAATATTTTTCAACTTAAAATTTAGGGGTGTGCATTATACATGAAAACTAAATGATTAACTTTTACTCCAGCCACCTACTTCACCATATTCAGGATAGAATGATCAAAAAGTAGTTTATATCTATAGTCCTAACTAATGTGTTTTATTACATTGATATATCACACAAGAAACTTACCCTTATTATTTGTGTATTAGACGCATCATTTTTTAGCCCGAAAATTAGGGGTGCAACTTATACATCACAACTATAATTAACTTTTTTCTGGTCATATTCCTCACCATTCTTTAAGACTGAATGATCAAAAATAAGTTCTATCTATAGTCCAAACTAATTCTGTCACAGAGAAATATCCACTGGAATGTGTGTTTGTTTATAATTTAGCTTCTCCTAATGTGAACTTATTTTTATCAATTATTTGTGAATAAGACATTTTTTAGATTTTTCAGCCCAAATGTTAGGAGTGTGCTGTATACACAAGAACATTTAACTTTTACTCCAGCCACCTACTTCATCATATTCAGGATAGAATGACCAAAAAGTAGTTTATATCTATAGTCCTAACTAATGTATTTTATTGCATTGATATATCACACAAGAAACCTACCCTTATTATTGGTGTATAAGACGTTATTTTTTCAGATTTTTTCGCACAAAAGTTAGGGGTGCGTATTATACATGGAAACTATATAATTAACGTTTTCTCCAGCAACAGGATGACCAAATCTAGGTTATATTTAT
>CM042140.1:69800989-69885989 GCA_023376005.1 Doryteuthis pealeii | reverse complement strand
GAAATAACTGATGTAGTTTCTGTTACGAATAAATAGAGACTGAATCACTATCATTAATAGATATTGTATAATTAACATACATGTTGTATATCAATAGTATATTGATATACTACATGTATGTTAATTATACAATATCTATGAATGAGTGTTCAGAACTACATCAGTTATTTCAGGAATTAAGTTTATCATGATATTTAGCTTCTGTGTAGCATGCAAGTTAATAAAAAATATAATTCCTCAGTAGAAGAATTCTTACTTTATCTCAAAGAGATAAAATTTCCATATGATTGATAATCTTTTTATAGCAGTTCATGCCTTTCCTATGTATATATATCACATTCTGTAGATGTGTTGTATCATGAGGTGGAAAGATACAGAGAAGAATGGTGTGCTTAACATGTTTATTAAGCACCAGCATCTGGTGCTAAATGGATACATACAGATACAGAACAAATAAGTACAAACAATTAACAAAAACAAACTTACACTAAATAGAGGAGGGTCAGTTCAGAAAAGCCAATGCAGCAAAGTCAGTCTGAATATTATTCAGCTAGTTAATCTACTTTAATCATAGGCTATTTTATGGCTATGAGCGAGTCCATCTGGTAGAGTGCTAAAGGGGTGTTAGCTACTCTACAGCAAGATGAAATATTACTACCGAGGTATGTAAACTTGTCTAATAATTTCAGAGGCTTGCAATCCAGTGTGAAGCTGTCTCCATCTTGTTTAGAACACATAAACTGTTTTAGTTCACATATAAGTAAGTGACTCTTGTAGCCTTCTCTAGGCTATGCAGTAGTAATTCGGATTGTGCAGGTGTATGAGAGAGAATCACTTGATCATCTACATAATCCGTATCTGTAACAGTCTCTGTGGGATATCACCTGTTCTTGCCTATTCTAGCGTAAAGCCTTTTTCCTTCATTAGATCTAATGAGATTTACTGTGTAGGCATACTATAAATAGAAATGGTACTAATGTATCTCCTTGTAGGACTCCAGCAACAATGTCAAAACAATCTGTGCCACCATCAGTTGAATGAACCCTTGCTTTCATGTTTTTGTAGATCATGACAGCAGTAACATCAGTGATTTCAGACAATTATTATACAGCCTTCATCATTATTTGCAACATCTCACTCACAAACATGAAAAGTTTAATAATAAACTCAACTCTAAATCCTTGTCGGTCATATTTGATAATAACACACACACACACACACACACACACACACACATATATATGCATATATATATATATGAGAAGTAAACAAACAATGTGTTTGATATGGCCTTAGCCGACAATTTTTGGGAGAATATGTGCTTAATTGAAGTCATACCTAATTTTGAGATTTAATTAATTGATAATTAATGAATTAGGTGGGTATACCTGTTCAAATGTAAGGCTAAACAAATCGAGAAAAAGTCAATCTCTCAGGCCGAAATGTACATACAGAGATTGACTTTTCTCGATTAGTTTAGCCTTACATTATAAATATATATATATATATATATATGATGAGGCTTGATAATTTGTATTATGTAAATATGAGGACCTATTGTCCGAATAATCCAAATAATTCAAAGTACAATATAACAACACACTATAATTATTTTGTATATATATATATTACACACACATTTGAATGCACCATAATATTTGAATAATGAATATTTCAATAATCTATGATATAAAAAAAGACAGAAAAGAAGAAATAAAGAAAGAGAGCAAGAAAGAATGTTAGCAATGAATGAGGAAAGAAATTAAAAAAGAGAAAATATGGACTTGAAAAATGGATGTAAAAAAGAGAATACACATCACAAAAGAAAAAGGAAAAAAAGAAAAAGTAGAAAGAATGAAAATAATTTAATAAGTAGAAAAAAATTTTTTTTTAATGAGAAAAAATCAAGATAGAATTAAATGAAGAAAAAGCAGAAAAGAAAGAATACAAATGCAATGAAAAAGATTAAAAAAGAAAAGGTGGAAAAACAAAAAGGGTAAGAAAAAAATGAAGAAAAAGTTGAAAATTAGAAAGAATGAAAATAATGTGATAAAGTAGAAAGAAATATTTTTTTAAAAAAGGAAAAAAACACAAGACAGAACTAAATGAAAAAAAGTTTTAAAAAAGAAAGAAAAATTCAATGAAAAAGACTAAAAAAGAAAAAAGGAGAAAAAAGAATAAAAAGGTCAGAATTAGAAAAAAAACAAAAAACAATGTAACAAAAAAAAAAAATCTAAGAAAAACAGTGAATAAAATGGAAAAAAAATAATAAAGTTTAAAGAAATTTAAGAATAATTCTTTCCCCCAAAAAAATGATCAAAGAAAAGACAACAAAGAAGAAGATAAAAGAAGAAAAGTTTGAATATGAAGTCTTTCTTAATGGCTAAACACCCATCTCTTCTCTGCAAGAGGTGTAACTTTTTCTACTGTATCATACTGATAACTTCAAGCACTAATATACATCATATCATATCCACTGGTAATAAACTTTTTAAAAAAGAAATAAATAAACTAAAAGAAAAAGAAATTGATAATAGGAATAAATAAACAATCCCAGAAACTCCATTCAAAAAATCAGAAACTTCATCACAACCCCTAAGATACCATAATTCTTTTTCTTCTTCTTTCATCCCCCTTTTTATTTTGTTATGTTTAATTGATCTCCTTATACTTACAAAGACACTTCGTGTCCTGACCCTAAAGGCCTCTTTATTATGTATGATCTGATAAAGAAATGCATCATATCTATTCCATTATGATTTCTCACAGACTGAAACAAGTATTCAAATTCACTCTATTCCAGGCCATGAACTAATCTTTTGTGATTTTTAAGGTTAGCACTTTCAATTATATATATGTATATATATGTCTTTCTGGATCTATACAAGCATATCCACATGATGTCATCCCAGCATGTGATACATTTGTTTTATCCAATGGTGATGATTCATATCTTTTAAAAATATACCAGATTACTCGTGATAAAATATACATATATTTACCAACCCCTTCACATGAGTAGGTTTGGGTTGTTTTACGGCATATCAACCTCAGTGGGTCATTTAATGCCGACAAAATTTTAAAATAAATTCATTCTTAATGGATAACAAATTTTGTTTATCAACTCATTTTTCTATTTAACCCATAGATGGGACCCTAACAGGTACTACTACTTCGGGTCAGAGTGGACCAGGGATCAATGGTGATGAAGGGGTGCTCCACATTCCCCAAACCTCCAAAACTGAAACCTCACCATCAGATAGAGTTTAACGTCATTCCCAGGACATGCAGACCCTCAGTCACCGCCTTCTAGCACCCATATGATAAAAAGGTGTTGGGGCTTGCCATAAGAGCAATAGGGTTGGGGCAATCATATAGGTGCTAGGGCTTGACATAACCAACCGATTGATCAGAGGGGTCCATCCGACCAAGATATGGCCAAAGTGGAGTATTGCAAGTCAGGAACTGCTCATCCATCTGGGTTCTATCCTTAAGCATCATGGATCGACACTCACGGCCAACAGATGGCCCCATTGGGGGAGTCTTACCCCTCTGCAGGGGTGCAGTCGGTGCATTCTAATGCCCCAGCCAACAGGGCAGTGGGGCAATAATTGCTAGAGTGTGACATGACCAGCAGATTGATCAGATGCGACCTTACCAATCACCCATCTAGCCAAAGTAAGGGCTGAAGTATAGTGTTGCATATCATGGGACCACTTAGTATCTAAGTCATAGACCAATCAGTTACCAAAATCTTGTCCTCAGGCATTATAGGTGTTCCCCCATGACCAACAGGTGGCCCTATTGGGGTCTTAAACCTCTGCAGAGGTGCAGTCGGAATATTCTACAGCCCCAGCTGACAGGAAAATTTTGGGTAGTTGTTTTTTAAAGAATTTTTTCTTTGTTTTCACATGGTTATATATCAAATAATCCTAGTATTATTTGTATTTTTTGGACTATTGTCCTCATCTTCATTGTTATCTGTACGTTTCAGCCGATGTGCCCTTTGGCCTTCTTCAGGTATTTCTTGTTGGACTCTGGAACCTTCTTGTCTTAATTGGTAGCCATCACGGAACTTTGAACCTAACCCTTTAGTGCTAGTGAAAAGAAAATAGACTCCCTTGCTATCTGGCTGATAATGGCAATAGCCCACTCCAAGAACAACTTATAAAATATTTTTCTTATTTAAAAAAATAAAAAATTGTTGTTTTTTTGGTGGGGAGTCTGGAACAGATTAATAGCATTTCAATTTATTTTGATGGAGAAAATTGATTTTATATACAAGGAAATTGAGATATGAGTGGAATGAATTAAACTCATAAGTCAAGGTACCACTGTATTACTATTAATAATTATGACTTGTAAAATCTTTTATCTTTCTAATTTTATTTCATTTTTATCACAATTCAGTTTAGTAGTCACATCTACAAGTTTTGTTTCATACCAAGTAAATTCCTTTTTTAAAATGCTGTCATTGTATTCTAAGTCCTGTCAACAGAACCATATAAGTTCTGCTAATCAACTGTATCTGGTTAAGTACAAGTTCTCAGTAATCGACTGTGTCTGGTTAAGTACAAGTTCTCAGTAATCGACTGTGTCTGGTTAAGTACAAGTTCTCAGTAATCGACTGTGTCTGGTTAAGTACAAGTTCTCAGTAATCAACTGTGTCTGGTTAAGTACAAGTTCTCAGTAATCAACTGTGTCTGGTTAAGTACAAGTTCTCAGTAATCAACTGTGTCTGGTTAAGTACAAGTACTGGTAATCAACTGTATTTTCATATCTGAGAAAAGAAAAGTGAACCTTATCAACTAGAAAATACAATTATATTCTCCACCTGTTCTCATGAAAACACATTTTCTTTAAGTCAATGACCAATTCTATCCTTTCTTTACCATTTTAAAACCAGTTTCCTCCAGCCTGTTCATCTCTTTTCCACATGGTTGAATCTTCATCTTGAAATCAACCATCAAGACTAATTGATTTTTCAACTGCCTCATTTTTTTTAGCTTTACTGCCAACATATTAATTTATAATTAAAAACTAATTAGCAATTATGCTATATTACTTCCAAATGCTTAACCAGCTTTGTTGCATGAATTTCTGATTTAATCAGAGTATAAAAGATAACCAAACAATATCAGTATAATTAGAAAAGAAAACAGGAAATCTTTTCAATGTTTCATCACTAATCGTTTCTATTAGAACACAGATAGATACAAAGTTTTTATAAGCAAGAATTAGAGCATAAAGGTTGATGGTGCCAGTCTGACTGCATCTCAGGTGTATGCCAATTGACATGCTCCAAATACGAGAGCTTTGAAGCATACCTTTGATTTTAACAAATAGATCACTGTGTCATGTTGCAAATTCAAGTCATAAGGTCTTTAGTGTCAAATAAACCATAAGGAGTTGATATTAAACAAAACCATTTTTTAATTGCATTGCAAATTATTTAGTTATCCCCACCTCCTCTTGATTATCAAAAGCCATCTTTGGTATTTTGACATATGAGTGCCTCAACTTGTAATTTTTCCAACCCTTCCCTCTTTCCTTTTGCCTCTCATCTATAACCCTGTACGCCCCCCCCCAATCTTCTGCCTGCCTTGTTCCTTGGTCAGAAATGCTTTTAAAAACCAATGTTTAGTAGTAGGAAAGCTCTAGAACTCATTTACAGACAAAAATAGATTACAAAATGTCGCTATGTTTTTTAGAACCCCACCAAATTTGGAGAACTAAAAATTGACATAACTCCGACAATTTTTTTAAATTGGAAGCTTAAATTTTGGGGATTGTCAAACATTAACATAGTCCACACCTAGAAAAAATTTCAGAAAAATTGAAGGGGGTGGATGACAATTTTACTTTTTTCTGGATGATTTGACATGTGTTACAATTCATGGTATCATGAATTGTTGACAAACCCTGAAGTGAGAATTTAAAGGTGCCAGTGGAAGATCACCAGATTGTTAGTGACCTTGACCCCTAGAGGCGCAAATCTCGCACGTCACGTGATGAGATTTTAGTTTCAACCTGACGATGGAGCAGAGAGCATCTGCCCTCTCTGCTGAGGTTGAATCTCACCCACACGGTGAATAAGATATGGGCTAGGCTAATAAAATCTTGATCAAGAAAATAAAAGTCTTGTAGTTCATTCAATTAATTGCAATGACTAGAGTTAGCCCAGAAAAAGCCCTTAGTTAGAAGACAGCAACTAGAAGATGACAAGGTGACAACCAGACAAGAAATTAGCAGAAGCAACAATCAAGTCTCTGTCTCTCTATCACCTGAGTTTCTCTCTCGATTATATATAACAATGTTGGGTATAAAACAGAAGGAATTACTCGATAACCATTATTTTTATCTTGACTTCTCAATTTTCTTTTTACTCAGTTTATCATTAGTATTATCAATCATATGTAAATCTGATCCCATAGATAAGATAAAGCAAAAATTCATCCAAGCCCTAGCTGTATTGTGCTACTGTACGGCTACACCACTTAGACTCTTGCAAAGCACTGAGAAAAAGCTAAATGGCTGCTACACAAGAATTCTGTGTGTTGTCTCAACCAAATCTTGGAAGCAACACCCAATAAAAACCAGCTATACAGCCATTTGCTCCCATCATAAAAACCATCCAAGTAAGACAAAACATGCGGGACACTTCTGGAGAAGCAAGGACAAACTCATAAGTGATGTTCTCACATGGATACACCAGCAAAAACCTACATCAATCACCTCTGTGTGGATTCTGGATGCTGTGTGAAGACCTCACAGAGGCAATGACTGATAGGGATCATTGGCAAGAGAGACAGATAGTCATGGGTATTCGTGCTGCCAGCAAAAACTGATGATGATGATGTAACATAATAGAGAGAGAGAGAGAGAGAGAGAGAATGGAAAAAGCCAGTAGGTTAGCATAGAAATTTTTAAAGGATGAGTTAGCACAATGCCACATGGCATTTTTTCTACTGGTTGAGAAGTGTCATGTGGTGAAGTGGGAGAGAGGAAGAGTGAAAGGTGAGAATGTTAGGGGAGTTTGAAACAATGTGCTGAGTGAGTGAGGCTCTCGCTCAGAGCAGTTTTGACTTGGGGTAAAAATCTTTTGAGTAAAAGATGTTGCCTTATATTATTACTAAAATCTATAAATGGCACAAGACAAGATGTCCCCCAGCATCCCAAGTTAGTTTTCAGACCCAAACATCAAAGAATTGTCACCCAATTCAATATTAGCCCAGTAACCAGATTTGAGCCTCTCCAAAATAGTACTGTTCCAGAGATAAGTATACAACAATTATTTTATATGACCCATCATCATTCCATTCCGACATGAGAGTCATAACGTTATAATGATAGCACAAAGCCAATATGCCTTAAATGATTTGAACCTTCAAATCTTAATTAAAAATTGACTGTGAACACTTACACATAGATGTAGAAAGAACATAATATTCAATTTTACAGGAAGGCTGTGTCTAGTGTCCAGTCACCAGACAAAAAAAACCAACAAAACATAACCAAACACACACTGTACCAACTGACAGAACACAGTCAAGTGTTCAGTATATATGGATAAAAATATCCACACTAAAACCAACAGCCAATGAGAATCCTGGAAATAGACTTGGCTATTCATAGTAGAATAATGCAATCTGCTATTACTACTAAGTCAACACAGCTGAATACTGGTCACTCTACACAAATCTCTACAATGGAAACACCAGTGTAAGCCAACAAGAAAATAAATTAATCAGCTCTTTGCGATTCTAGATGCTGTGTGGAGGACCTCCTAGAGAGGAATAGTTGAAGAGAGAGTGAGAGAGAGACATGGATATTCCTGCTACCAGCACAACCTGATGATGATGATAACACAAACCCAATATCCATTAAATGATTTAAACCTTCAAATCTTAATTGAAAAGGTTTCCAGAACTAGACTAACATATGCAGAATGTTTTTATTCCTAAAATCCCAAGGAAACCTGTTATACTCATATTTGGAACAGAAACACGATTACAGGATTTGGTAGGATATTGTCTTTCAGCAGTAAAACCTTGGCAATGAAGTGTGACAAATATATTAACTTCTGTAAAAGGTTATCCCTGAATATTTACATATTCCAGAATTTAGCCAAATTGTTTTTATCATTTCTCGTGTTGTTGCTTTCATTCACTAAAACATTTTTTGGGTCTTTTCACACTTCCATTTTGTTTTTCTGTTTTCTTGTTGTTCTCTCAACGTTAGGCCGTACGCGGTTGTGAGCAAATCTCCTCACAAATCAAAGGTGAATTTTATTCTCTTTGGCCAACAGCTGCCGCCACATCATCACAGAGGGTTGCTAAACAAGCAAATACTTCTATCTAAAAGGAAGCAGCTGTAACACTTTTTCCTTCAAGAGATTTGTTCCCAAATCCCAGAAAACAGCAGAGAATAAGCCCAACCTTGCTAAGAGATTGGTCAGAGCTATTAAAATAACTCCAAAAGAAAAAAGAAAAATCTTTTGCTTTTTTTATATGCACAAAAAAAGAAATCTAAATAAGTTACCTTGCAAATTTCCTATTCAAGAACAAAATACTGAAAGAAAAAGAAATGGAAAAAATCTTTCTTCATGTTTTTGGTAGCAAAAAACACAAAACCTTATACAGGGTGTTTCAGAAAAATTCATAATCTTATAACTTGACCAATTCTTATTCAAATGATTTCAAATTTGAACAGTATGTGTAGAAATAAATAAAAATTCTATGTCTAGTATCTAAAGGACTTCTTTTCTTGTGAATGGCATTTTTATATCTAATAAGATAAAAAATGAAACATTAAATATATAATTTTAATTTGTTTCTATGCATGTTGTTAAAATTTGAGATCATTTGAATGAGAATGGGTCAAGTTATTAGAAATTATATCAATTTTTCTGACACTCCCTATATATCTGAAATGTTATCAAATGTTGGCAAACACCCTATTGACAGTCTCCTGATGATAGTTTAATATATAAATTTAAAAAAAACACGAAAAAACTTAACATTGGCATATACTTCAAGTATAATAAAATAATCCTCCAAATACCTTTTTTTTTCTTAGTATATATCTAAGTTAAGGTAGCATGGACATATAGAATAAATATTATGCTAAATATTATGAATAGAACATTTATATCTAAAGTAGCATTGACATGGAGTCAGTCTCTTGCCTATGCAATCTTCAGACTTAGCCTGAAGAGTGCATAAGCGAGAAACTGTCAGTAACCAGGCACCACTGAGTCCATGTCGATGCTACCTTAGATATAAATGCTGTATTCATGATATTTAGCACTGTTTACTTATAAATATAGCATCCATGTTATCTAAATAGTACACACACACACACACATTATGTTTATTTATAAATATAGCATCCATGTTATCTAAATAGTACACACACACATATATCTTATTATAATGGAGATTGTGTGTTTGTCTGTCTGTAACCGAAACTAAATCACTATTCAAGTCACAATTCCCTTAGTTATTGACGTCACATTTACCATGAATTTATTTTTATTTAAACCTCAATTATTGATAAAATTGTTATACCTTATTAATACTGTTGACCATATCTACCTACTAATAGCATGTAATTGTATTTATATATACAACAAAATAGCGGTTTACAGTGTGAACGAGAAGGCTAATTTGCATATTGATATTTAAAATTTGATTTTAATAAATATATGCTTAGTATTATTGATTTCTAATTGTTTGGTTTTCTCTTAATGAATCTGAGCAAAGATCTCGGGGATACATCTTAAAAGAAATCCATAAACCAGACGAAAGAACTGTAATTTTATTAAATACTTCATAATCTAACTAAATAGATAAATTAGGAAAAATGAAAGACGGGAGTGAAAGAAAATGATAGAAGAGTTAAATCTAAAGCTGTTCTATTTTTCGGTTATACCCCCTCAGTTTATCATTTTCTAAATAGTTTATAATTTGATACAATATTTTATAACATCAAAACCTAAATACTTGCACCCGAAGGGTGCATATATTTGCTAGTATATATAAAACAGACAAGTACCTGCACAAAACAAATACATGAGTAGTGGCAGCAAATAAGAAAGGAGGTCACTAACAATGACCGCCCACACACCACCCAATGAGGTCACAACAGATGATACTACTAACAACAACAAACGAGCATATAAAAGACGCCAGTACAACCAAACCAGTCAGTCTAAGAGTTCCGATGAAGAGGTGCAAACGGCCCCGAAAATTCAAGAAAATAAAACAAAACTTAACATTAAAAAACTGAGTTTCTTATATTTCATACCTAATACTTCATACTAAATCCCAAACAATATATTATAAACAGATTATATATATATTATATATATGAGAGAGAGAGAGAGAAAGATAAAAATACACATATATCAACTACGTAGATCCTCTACAAAAACACATATATATATATACACACATTATATATATATATATATATATATATATATATACTAGCAAATATATGCACCCTCCGGGTGCAAGTATTTAAGTTTTGATATAATAAAATATCATATTAAATTAGAAAGGCTAATGAAACTGACTAAGAATGCAGATAAAACGATCTGCAACAGAGGGGGTATAATCGAAAAATAGAACAACTTTGAAACTAACTATTCCATCATTTTCCATTACTCCCCTGTTTCATTGGTAAATTTTCCTAATTTAACTGTTTAGTTAAAATAGGAAGTAAAGGATAATATTACAGTTATTTCTTCTTGTAAATAAATTTCTTTTAAGATTTATCCATGAGATTTTTGTTTATATTTCTTAAGATAAAACCAAACAATTAGAAATCAATAATACCAAGCACATATTTATTAAAATAAAATTTTAAATATCAATATGCAAATTAGCCTTCTGGTTCAAACTGTAAACCGCCATTTTGTTGTATATATAAATACAATTGCATGTTATTAGTACGTAGATATGGTCAACAGTATTAATAATGTAAAACAATTTTTATTAATAACTGAAGGTTTAAAAGAATGAAATCATGCAGAATTTGACATAAATAATGAAGGGAATTGTGACTTGAGTAGTAATATAGTTTCGGTTACAGACAGAAAAACACACAATCTCCATTATAATAAGATATATATATATATATATAAATATGACATTACAGAGAGCAGTTTGGATTAACAAATTTTATAATAGATTCAAATAATTCAGATTCCCTGCTCATAGTATAGCAGATTATATAATTTTAGAGTTTATGATACTTCCCTTATAAAGATATTAACAAAGAATGTGATTTAATAGCATGTGTGGAAACAACCCTAAATTCTATGGTTTTCTTTTTTTCAGGATTTGAAATTCCATTCACTGGAAAAGAAAAGACATTTAAACATTGAACAGAATATTTAGATATTTCTACATGTAATTTAATCATCATCATCATCATCATGTCGCGCTATTAGCACGTATATCCATGACAATCTCTCGCCAACCTTTCCTATCATTCATTTTCCCAGGGAGGTCCTCTGTGCAGCAACCTGCATCTTTGCTTAGTTGGTCAGTGTAGGTCCTTGCTGGGCGGCCCACACTAGCATGTCCGTGTGTTGGCTTCCACAGGAGAACGTCACTTATGAGCTCATCCTTGCTTCTCCAGCAGTGCCCGGCATGTCTTGTCCGTCTCACTCGAATGGTTTGTGAGATGGGGGGCAGGTGGCCATATAGCTGTTTCCTTGTGGGGTGCTGCTTTCACGATTTATTCAGGACTGCACGCAGTATTCTTGTGCAGCTCCCATCCAGCTTATTCTCAAGGCGCCTCGTTAGGGTCCATGTGGTGCATCTGTACAGCAACACTGATACAACCACCGCCTGGAAGAATTGTCGCTTTAGCTTGTCAGTGAGATCGGATTTCAAAAAAAAAAAAGTAATTTAATAACTTGACCAATTCTCATTCAAAATTGTTGAAACAATTAAATAGATGTAAATTAAATATAATAATGTTTAACTATTTGCCTTTACTTTAAACAGTTCACCGAGGTTCTCCCATTACTATGATCCTACCATAAGACACTGGCTGTGGCTCTCACATGTCACTTGTTTATACTAAATAATCACTATGTGAACACACCTGCAATCTTTTGTTTTATGTGTGAACCAACCCTGAGATTGGTACTTGAACCTTTGCAATAGGGAACCAGTGGCTTACAATTTATTAAGAAAAGTAATTGTTATGGTCAACAAAGTTTATCATCGGAGGCAATGGATACTTAATGCTAAGGCTGTGAATGTGGATCAAGAAAATGTTGACATTTATTTCAACAGAGGACAGGTAAATCATTCTCACCATTTTTTTAAAATGTACAAGGCTTTAATAATTGAAATATTTTCTTGAAAAATATATTTGTAAAGAAGGCTCAAGACATGTGAACAGTTTAAAGTAGATAAAGAGTTAGGCCCAAAAGAAAAATATTAGTACTCACCAGAATATTACTTCTTCAAACTTTAGTTTCATCAAACAAGTTGTTTTTTTGTCGGTTTTAGAACTGTAAAAACTATAAAAAAGAAAAAAAATTGTTATGGTGGTATATGGGGAATTTTACAGCATGTCAAACTTTGTCGGGTTATTTTATGTTGAAGATGATTTGATTTATCTATTTTTGATAGGTATTCAAGTTTTTTTTTTAACTCAGTTTTTTAAAAATATCTTTAAAACTCATTTTATCTATATAGATGGGACCCTAAAAGATATTACCACTCTGGGTTAGAGTGGACTTGAGAGCAATTGTGATGAAGGGGTACTCCCCATTCACCAGAGCTCCAAAATTGGAACCTCACGATTAGATGCAATTTAAAGGCATACCTAGGACACTTGCTTTCTTTTATTTTCATTGCATGGTCCACTGGAATGGTAACAAGTTGATAAGTTATTTTCTTAACTGTTAATTAATCTTAGATATGGTCAAGAATTGGCACTAATTCATATAAACATCATCTAGAAAAGCCCTGTTGGATGGGGCTTTAGAATACATCGACTGCTTCTCTGCAGAGGGGTAAGACCCCCTCCACTTCAATAGGGTCACCTGTTGGCCATGGGTGGCAACTCATGATGCTTAAGGATGGAACCCTGGTGGCTGAACAGTCCATGACATTCAACAGTCCACTTTGGTCCTTACTTACACTAGACGGGCTGTCAGAGAGGCCCCATCCAATCGATCGTCACATCAAGCCCTAGCATCTATATGTTTGTCACAACCCTATTGTTCTTATGACAAGCCCCAATCCTTATCATATATATTTACCAACCCCTCCGCATGAGCAGGATGTGACACAAGGTCAATTTCTTAAGCGGAGTTTAACAGGTTTGAATTCAGAGTTTTCCTTTTCCTAGACTGGTTACCTAGCCATGGTTAAAGAATCCAATCTACCCTGCTATTTATCCATAGCTGGAGGGAGTATTGGATTCATACCTTTCCCAAGGGTATTAGCGCCATGTGAAATCCCAACGGCTTCATCCAAGAATTGAACTCACGTTGACGAGTCCATTTCCTACGACTCTAACCATTAGACCACGCACCTCCATTTATCATATATATGCTAGAAGGCGGTGGCTGAGGATCTTCATCTCCTGGGTATGATAAACTATCTGATGGTGAGGTTCCAAATCTGGAGGTCTGGGGAATGGAGCAACCCTTCATCCCCATTGCTCCCTGGTCCACTCTGACCCAGAGTGGTAGTACCTGTTAGTGTCCCATCTATGGGTTAAATAGAAATTTGTTTATAAAAAAATGAGTTTTAAAAATTTTATTCCAAACTATTGTCATAAATCTTTTAAAACTTTGCTACCAAAACATATATCAAACTTGAACTTTATCCTATAAACTTATCCCTTAAAGTGATTTCCAATCCACTTAGCAAAAACTGCAAACTGTCAAAATCAAGAAAAATCTCTGAAAAAGACATAAGAATAAATTTGACCATCCCTCACAACCTATTGCTTGACATAAAATAACCCTGAATGGGTTGACATGCCGTTAAAATCAATCAGTCAATCAATCATCTAGGGATATTCACTGCTATATAAGTTGTTTAGCTGAGCACATCTTCATTTAAATTTTCTAAATTTTAAGCTTCATTCTTGATATTTTATGTCAGGTTTGATCAGAAAGTATCTTAAAAGTTAAAATGTATTTGACCTAAAAAGTGCTATTTAATTATTTAAATATGGAAATAAATTTGTTCTACATTTACATTATTTTAAATTCTGTTCTGAAAATCATTTTTATTATTTTCTTGTTTCATTCATGAAAAATTCTTCATTTTTCAACCCACATTCTTTCAATCATTTATTATTTACTGTTTTTTTCTCCCTTTTTTTTCTGAATCAAATTATATTCAAATTATTTCATTGTAGATATTTAACATCAAAACAAAATTCATTTTCTTTTTGTCTATTTTTATTTTCTATCCATTCATATTTAAAAAATATTTTATTGCATTTAATGAGAATTCTATTTGTTTTACTAGAATAAAACTTATACATTTTTTTATGATGATCCTCATGTCAAATATTTGTTTATCTAAGTCATTTAAAAGTATAATATATTTTTAAAGTCATATTTCTGGTGTGTGTTCTTAAATTTAATATCTAAAACATTACAAACCATTTAGTTATTCAATTTTTAACAAAATCAAAAAAATATATTTTGCCAGAAAGATTATTTTGTTAAATTTTTTTTTACAAAATACTAAACTATTCAGGTAATGTTTCTATTTGAAATGATTAAAGATAAATTTAATATAAAAAACATTAAATCTGTTTAAAAAGGTATGTTTGTGGGCAAGTAGAATTGAAGATTACATATTAATCCTTAAATAATCTTAATTTAGAAAAAATGAAAAGCAATTAACTTACATAAATAGATAAAGTGTGGAAATTAGAAAAACAAAGTATTAAAAAAAAAAAAAAATGTATTTATTCTTGATGGTGAAGTTGACATTCAAACGTTTTGGTTTATACTAAACTTCATCATGACAATACAATAGGAAGGAAAAAATTGTTGTCTGAACAGTGATGGGTGTTTTTTTTTAAATGACGAAGAGTTGGGAAATGTCTATAGAGAAAAGGCTCATAACTGTATTTTGGCCTGCATTCATTTTGAAAGTCGAGGACGTGATAGGCACACGTGGAGGCGAAAGGCACACGTGGAGGCAAAAGTTGAGGACGTGATAGGCACACGTGGAGGCGAAAGTCGAGGACGTGATAGGCACACGTGGAGGTGATTGTCAAGACGCGATAGGCACACGTGGAGGCAAAAGTCAAGACGCGATAGGCACACATGGAGATGAAAGTCAAGACGTGATAGGTACACATGAAGACGAAAGTCAAGACGTGATAGGTACACATGAAGACGAAAGTCAAGACGTGATAGGTACACATGAAGACGAAAGTCAAGACGTGATAGGTACACATGAAGACGAAAGTCAAGACGTGATAGGTACATGTGAAGATATAAGTCAAAGCAAAAATTTCAGGTAAGAATTTCAAAAATTTCAGGTAAGAATTTCAAAAATTTCAGGTAACAATTTCAAAAATTTCAGGTAAGAATTTCAAAAATTTCAGACAATTTTTTCCTGATGAAGGTTTGATATAAACCAAAATCTTTAAACCATCTAAAATATTTTTTTTTTTTTGAATACTTTATTTCTCTATTTTTATATAGTGTCAGATTTATTTCTATATTTTACTCCCATAAGTACATATTTACCAACCCCTTCGCATGAGCAGAATGTGAGACAAGGTCAATTTTTTAGGTGGAGTTTTAACAGGTTTGAATTTAGAGTTTTCCTTCTAGACTGGTTGCCTAACCACTGCTAAAGAGCCAAGTCTGCCATGGTATTTACCCATAGCTGGAGGGAGTGCAGGTGGATTCATACCTTTCCCAAAGGTGTTAGCGCTATGTAAAATGTAGACAGCCTCATCTATGATTTAAACTCGGGTCAACAAGTCCATTTCCTATGACTCTAGCCATTACACAACGTGCTTTCATATTCCCATACTTTTACTTCCATCTATACATATATAAAGGACAGTTGTGTGTATGTATGTCCGGAGGAAATTATGAAAATAAAACAGTTAATGAGTAAATATATATATATATATATATATATATATACACCCATACATTCACTGTTACTGAGTCTAGCTTTCTGAGCAAAAATTATAAAGATTTTATTTATATTTGCAAAGATATTTAAAAATTAAAATAGCATTTACTTAAAAAAATCGATATGAAAGCACAAAACATTTTTTTTCAAGCTGGATTAACGTAAGGTCTTTTTACGTGGGGCATCCAGTGAGGATTAACACACTATTTAGTAGTAATGGATCTGCAAGCCTAGCCATTACCATTTTGTTTTTGTTTTTTTTTGGTTGTTTTTTTCTCCTCTACCAGGTGACGCCGGGTTGTCGCTTCTAGTAAGTAGATAGTCTTGAATAAATCATGATGCTGATTGAGAAAAATACTTCCCATATTATTGTTCCTGTTTCAATGAGATTTTTAATAATTAAAAATGATATCTATATATACTAAAATCTTATCCTAGCAGAAGTTACATTGAGAGCAACAAGTAGCAAAATGGTTATTTCCTATAAGTCTAACATAAAGGGGAACCACTCTTGACTGATAAATTATTTATTTATTCATTGATCTACTAGGAAAAAAGAAGACGGGGTTAGGGTCAGGGTTTAGGGTTAGTTTAATGGGAAAATAAATAAATAATTTATCAGTTAAGAGTGGCTCCCCTTTGTTTATGTTAAACTTATAGGAAACAACCAGCAAAATATACATAGCTCATTATGTACGAGGGAGAGTAAAAAATATCCACACTCCTGCCATAATGTTGAAGTCAGTCAATATACTGTTGGTTTGGACAACAGCAACTGGTTAAGCACAACTGAACTAGTGCCCAAGACAGCTGGTACTTATGGAACTCACGAATAGTCCATTCATGTATTTGGGTGATTGAGTCTGATTGGTTGCTTGGTTTCTATGATGTTATGAGGCTTCATAAATACTCTGGCATTCTGCACTAGGATTGCAACAAGATTAGATCCGTATTGGGTTACGGCTACTTGTTGCCTTGTCTTACCAATTCGACAGTAATTGGAACTTAGTATGATTATTCTACACATAACATATTTTTATTATTGTCAAACTGTGTTCTGCACATTTAGTTAGCACTGTTATAGTGCTGTGATAGAAATTTGAGCCTAATCGCACCATTTTGCTTGCTGTCTTTACTGTGTAAACATGGCCCCTCCACTAACAGTATGCACCATTGAAGAGCAGTGACCTGATTTCTTTGGTCGGATGGAGTGTGAGAGACTGAAATTTATCAGAGTCTTTTAGTACAATACAAGGACAGTGTAGAATAATCATACTAGTTCCAATTACCGTCGAACTGGTAAGACAAGGCAGCAAGCAGTCATAACCCAATATGAATCTGTTTTCCTGCAAATACTACTGCAAAATGCCAGCTTATTTATGAAGCCTCCTAACATCATAGAAACCAAGCAGCCAATCAAGATTCTAGAAATGGAATCCCCCAAATGCATGAGTGGACTATTCTGGATTCCCATAAGTACCAGTTGTCTTGACACTGGTTCAGTTGTGCTTAGCTTGTTGCTCAAATCAACAGTACGCTAACTCACTTCAACAGACAGTGCATTATTATGTGTATGAGGGGATAGAAAAGTTTAAAAGTAGCTAGATAAGCATGATGCACGAAAAGGGAGCAGGACACCCATCAACCTCCACCACTGCTGAGAAGATTCAGCAAGCTCAAGAGTTGGTAATGGGGAACTGACAAGTTATCATTAATGAGGTAGCTTGTTCTCAGAAGATTAGTCATGGTTCTGCCTATCAAATCATCTGTGACTTCGGCTTCCATAAAACAAGAGTGCGGATAATTTTTGTATCTCCCTCTTAGATAAATAGAACATAAAACTTAAATCCCTTAAAATACTTTTTGTACTGATTTTGTTTGTTTGTTTTGTGGCATACCAACCTCGGTGGGTCATTTAACGCCGACAAAGTTTTGAAATAAATTTATTCTTAATGGATAATACAATTTTGTTTATAAACCCACGTTTTTCTATTCAACCCATAGATGGGACTCTAACAGGTACTACCACTCCAGGTCAGAGTGGACCAGGGAGCAATGGTGATGAAGGGGTGCTTCACATTCCCCAAACCTCCAAAACTGGAACCTCACCATCAGATAGAGTTTAATGTCATTCCCAGGACATGTAGACCCTTAGTCACCTCCTTCTAGCACCCATATGATGAAAAGGGGCTGGGGCTTGCCATAAGGGCAATAGGGTTGGGAAAATCATATAAGTGCTAGGGCTAGACATGACCAGCTGATTAATCGGAGGGGTCTCTCCAACCGCCTGTCTAGCCCAAGATAGGGCCAAAGGGGAGTATTGCAAGTCATGAACTGCTCATCCACCTGGGTTCTATCCTTAAGCATCACGGGTTGCAACAGGTGGCCCCATTGGAGAGTCTTACTCCTCTGCAGTCAGTGCATTTTAACGCCCCAGCCAACAGGGCGGTCTACTGATTTTGCATGGTTCTTTCTTTAAATACTTCTAATATCTCTATCAGGTTGTATCGAGGTTTCTTCTTGGATTGGGCCTGGTATCTGTTTCTTCGGCTATGGTGTATGTCTCTCTCTGCATTCTATTTTTGTATTATGGAAACATTTTCTGTACACATTTTTGAACTTGAGTTTAAGAGTCAAACTATTTGAATCACAGTGATTTTCCACAGCTTACTGTTATTTTAAATTATCCTACACTACTTGCTAAAAATGGTAAGCTATGCCTATTCATTATGTAACACTGATAATTTTTCAAATACTTCAATAATAGAAACTTTTTTTTTTCATTCTTCTTTGATAAATAACTTAACCATCTTTATAATTTTTAATCTATCCTTTATCTATGTTGTAAGGGAGAATATTTTCTCTGCCAGAAGTTGGACACTTCTGATGAAAGGAATAAATAACAAGATACTAACTACATGGGAGAATTAGTTGCTAGCCTTTACTGAAAATACACCAGTCATTTCTACCATATAAGAACTGTACTTTTTCCTTCGTATTACTATTCTCATATTTTCTTAAACCTTATTGTTAACTATTCCCGATTTTAATGTTTTTGATAACAGTTACAGCAATATCATATATATATATATATATATATATATATATATATATATATATATATATATATATATATATATATATATAAGTATTGTTTAGCAGCATTCTTTTCCTTTATGCATGTTTTGTTGAACTCTGCTCCTTGTGCTACTGTTTGGTTAAAAAGAACCACTGAAACATCTCACCACTCCACACCTGATGATGGCACCAAGTAGTGCAGAAAGTACTACTGTAAGAACTTTTGGTGGATTAATTCACCAATTCCACTCTGATATAAAAAAAAGATGGCCTGACAATTGGAAAGGATAGGAAAGAAAATCATCAGAAGAAATGTCTGTAGAGTTCAACAATATATATATATATATATATATATATATATATATATATAATAAATTTTTTTGAAGGCGTAATAATGCACATTTATGTTTAAAAAACATATTTATTTCTTTTTTTTCTTTTTTTTTTTCATATTAAAAAAAGAAAATAAAAATATAAAAATGAAATAATAATGAAATAAATGAATAATAATGAAATAAAAAAAGAAAATAAAAATATAAAAAATGAATAATAATGAAATAATAATAATGAAATAAATGAATAAAATGAAATAAAAAAGAAAATAAAATATAAAAAATGAAAAAATGAAAATGAAATATAAAAAAAAAAAAAAAAAAAAAAAAAAAAAAAGAAATAAATATGTTTTTTAAACATAAATGTGCATTATTAAGCCTTCAAAAAAATTTATTATTACATTTTAATTAATGCTTCGAACTCACTATGAAAATAATGACAAAAAAAATCTATATATATATATATTATTACTTTTCTTCAGTATTTTTTAATTTGCGAATTTATTCACTTTTATTAATATAAGTTAGTTCTAGTTTCTTCTTATGTCTTGTCAAATAAAATCACATTTTTCTTAAACATTTCTATATAAAATGTAATTTTAAATCTAAATATTTCTTTTTACAGAATTTCCTTCATTTATTTATTTTTTCACTAAATTTTCTCATCTAAAAAAAAAACTGTTATGCATGACTGTTTGATATTAATCTAATTTATTCAGGTGACCTTAAAAAAATTTTTTTTTTTTTTAAATTGCAAAGCCACAAAACAAAAATAACTGTATTGAATTTTTTTTAAAAAGCAAAATTCATTAATTTTCACTTTCTTTAAAATTTTCTTTCTTTCTCTCTAACTTATTCTTTTGTTTATTGTTTTTTTTTTAATTCAAATTAAACATTTTCCCAAATTTTTTGAATTTTGATTTGTTTTCATTCATTTTGGACTTGTCTGAGGAATGGTGCATAAATAACAAGATACTGACTGCACAAGAGGATTGCTGACAACAGATTAGCCATACTGCTATATAAGAACTGTGCACATGGCCTAATGGTTAGAGTCTTAGGAAATGGACTCGTCGACCCGAGTTCAATTCCTGGATGAAGCTGTTTGCATTTCACATGGCGCTAATACCCTTGGGAAAGATATGAATCCTACTCTCCCTCCAGCTATAGGTAAATAGCAGGGCAGATTGGGCTCTTTAATCTTGGCTAAGTGACCAGCCTAGGAGAAGTAAAACTCTGAATTCAAACCTGTTAAACTCTGCTTAAGAAATTGACCTTGTGTCGCATCCTGCTTGTGCGGAGGGGTTGGTAAATATATAAGAATTGTGCATTTTCTTGATTTTCTTATTTCTCATTATATTTTCCTGTACAAAAGTAAATGTAAGTAAAGTCATCAGTGTAGCCTAAAGTTGGTATCAGCCAGGAAGCGAGGGAGTCAATCTCCTTTTCCCTAGCGCTAGACCAAGGAGATTGTTTTTGCATCTGAGGTGGAGCACCACACCTACCAGGTAATAAACCTTATTGTTAGCCATTCTAGGTTTTAATGCTGTTTTGGATAAACAGTTTCTCATCATTCAAATTTTCACTAATTTTTTTTATCATAAAGTAAGGAGCTGATGGTAGATGTGGTGTATGATGCAACATGAGATCAATTTTTAAGTGAAGGTTTAAATTCAGAGTTTTTCATCTAGACTCATTGCTATATCAAGCTTAAAGAGCCCAGTTTTCCCTACTATTTACCTATAGATGGAGAGAGAATAGTCGGATACATACATTTCCCAAGGGTATTAGCAATGTATAATGGTATATGTAAAATGTTACCAGCCTTGTCCAGGATTTGAACTTGGTTCATCATGCCCAATTCCTATGATAATAACCATTACACCATGTGTACCTTTTTAATTGTATTGATTTTTATATATTGAACTATTTTGCAATGGCTCTTAAGTATACATACTAAATGTTGTATTAGTTAAATTATCACCTTGTGGTATATCCACAGATACCACTATTTATCATTTTCGACTAGGAATCTCAAGGTTCCTGGTTCGATACCAGCCCTCGCCAACTCAGCATACAAGTAGCACAGGGATCTGCGCGGTAAAGTAGGGAGCTGATGGTAGGTGTGGCAATCTACCTCAGATGCCAAAACAATCTCCTTGGTCTAGCACTAGTGAAAAGGGGATAGACTCTCTCGCTGTTTGGCTAATATTGACTTTAGGCCACCCTGATGACTTACTTTCTTTTATAATTAACACTCCATCTTCTATAATAATAATAATAAATGCAAATGTCAATGTGCCCCATTTTCCAACTTTGCTACTAGAGGGTGTAGCCCAACATATACTATTTTGGAATCAGGCCAACTCAGAGGGCAAATTGTTGAAGTGAGTTAGCATACTGTTGGTTTGAGCAACAAGCTAAGCACAATTGAACCAGTGCCAAGACAACTGGTACTAATAGCAATCCGGAATAGTCCACTCATGCATTTGGGTGATTCCATTCCTTGGCTGCTTGGTTTCTATGATGTTATGAGGCTTCATAAATAACCTAGAATTTTGCAGTAGTATTTGCAGCAAAACAGTCGTATTGAGTTGCTGCCTTTTCTTACCAATTCGACAGTAATTGGAACTAGTATGATTATTCTACACAAATCAAAAACATTTTGAGCCAAATCCGACCCTGCAATCCTGAAATTTTTGATTCCAAAGTTTTTTTTACCTGATTTTTTGTGACAAATGCTAATAAGTACCAAATTGACTAATTATATCCTTGTTTTGATGAAAACTTAATTGTTTGAAAAATATTGTTCAAGTTTAATAAAAATTAACGTGTAAGCAATGCATGAAGTGTAATTGTTGGGCTGAAGGCCAAATCAAGAGACCTCTGCAGGAGCTAGCTTAATTGTCGCCTAATAGGGCAGCTTTTAAGCTAGTCACTAATATTTCCCAGTTATCTTCAACAGCAACATCATCATTATTATCACCATCAACATATTCACCAATCATCAACAATTGCCTAGTGGTTTTTAGTTTTTTTGATTGGCATATCTTTATTATTTCAAAATTACATTTTTTGGAAACAGTTCTTTTTTTTTTTCATAATGTGTAACCATATTGTGCTGATGAGACATGTACAAATATTTGTTTCCTATTATTAAATTCATTTCTCTCTCACTGTGAATTTATTGCTGTTATTATTATCATTACCTTTTTTCATCTTAAATTATTATTATTATTATTATCATTACCTTTTTTCATCTTAAATTATTATTATTATTATCATTACCTTTTTTTCATCTTAAATTATTATTATTATTATCATTACCTTTTTCATCTTAAATTATTATTATTATTATCATTACCTTTTCATCTTAAATTATTATTATTATCATATCATTATTATTATCATTACCTTTTTCATCTAAAATTATTATTATTATTATTATTCATTACCTTATATTATTATCATTATTATTATCATTACTTTTTTCATCTTAAATTATTATTATTTTATCATTACCTTTTTCATCTATTATTATTATCATTATTTTTCATCTTAAATTATCATTATTATTATCATTACCTTTTTTCATCTTAAATTATTATATTATTATTATTATTATTATTATTATTATCATTACCTTTTCATCTTAAATTATTATTATTATATTATTTTTATCTAAATTATTATTATTATTATTATTATTACCTTTTTTCATCTTAAATTATTATTATTATTATTATTTATTATTTTTTCATCTTAAATTATTATTATCATTACCTTTTTTTCATCTTAATTATTATTATTATTATTATCATTACCTTTTTTCATCTTAAAATTATTATTATTATTATCATTACCTTTTTTCATCTTAAAATTATTATTATTATCTTATTATTATTATCATTACCTTTTTTCATCTAAAATTATTATTATTATTATTATTATTATCATTATTTTTCATCTTAAATTATTATATTATTATTATCATTACCTTTTTCATCTTATTATTATTTATTATTATCCATCTTAAATTATTATTATTATTATTACCTTTTTTCATCTTAAATTATTATTATTATTACCTTTTTTCATCTTAAATTTATTATTATTATTATTATTATTATTATTATTATTATTACCTTTTTTCATCTTAAATTATTATTATTATTATTATTATCATTACCTTTTTTCATCTTAAATTATTATTACTATTATTATTATTATTATCATTACCTTTTTTCATCTTAAATTATTATTATTTATTATTAGTAGCTTTTTTTCATTTAAAATTATTATTTATATTCTTTTATTTAAAATTCATTTCTTCCTTTTATCTTCTTTTATTCAATTATTGATTTATTCTTCCTGAGGTTAATTTTATTTAATTAAAAATTTTACCCATTTTTTTTTAAAAAGTATCTGCTTTTTTTTTGTTGTTTTTGATTTTTAATTTATTATTTCAATTATTTTTTTTTCTCACTATAAACTTTCTTTTTCCACCTTGTGCAAATTCTTCTTATTCATATAACATTTTTTTCTTATTATTTTTAGTAATGAAAAATAAAGTTTGTTTTTTTCCCCCTTAACAATAGGAAGTATTTTCCCATCTTCTTTATTTTATCATCTTCATTATCAATTAACTCATTAGCATAGTCATACTGACCCAAAATTCCTCTGAAGCAGAAGAATTTATATGAAGAAAAATCACACCTTATTTAAACTCAGACTAAATAGATACTTTAATTAAAAGTGCAACATTTTTTGTTAATTATACAAACATACATATATATATATATATATATATATATATATATATATATATATAAGTAGTAAAGTTGGCAGAGTGGCTATCTCTGCCATCAGCCAGACAGCAAGAATATTGAGCACTCTTTACTTATAAAATATAGCAATATTGATAATAGGGTATGCTATATATATATATACTGGCATAGGGCTGGTATAGCTCAGTTGATAGAGCATCCAACTATGAACCACAAGGTTCCTGGTTCAATACCAGCCCTGCCCAACTCAACATATGAGTAGCACAAGGATCTGTGCGGTAAAGTGAGGAGCTGATGGTAGGTGTGGTGTTCCGTCTCCCTTGCTGTTTGGCTCATACCAACTTTAGGCCACCCTGACGACTTTATACATACTAGCAGGATCTGTGGATATACCACAGTATGATCATTTAATTATTGTTTGATATATTTACTTAAGAGCTATTACTATTTCTTTTCATCTTTTAATTATGTTTGATTGAAACATTAGCATTATCGCTTCCACACGCTCACCTTCTCTATCTTTCCTATATGCTCTTTCTTTCTTTTTTATATTTTTCTGTAACATGTTCTTTTTCTTCCCTTTCTTTCTAATAAAAACATAATGTGCCAGTATTTAGCTGAAGTGACAACACTTATCAGAAATAAGAATTCAGTAGATAAGCAACACCAGATAATCAGGATTTACATTTTTGCATTTCATCTTGGATGAATTGGACGGTCTCATTTTTAACCAGAGAGTGTTGCAAGAAGATAACGGTCATACAAATAAGGAACACGAGTCGAGTTAGCTCAGTCGGTAGAACATTCTTCTAGAAACCACAAGGTTCCGAGTTCGATACCGGCCCTCGCCAACTCAGCGTATGAGTAGCACAGGGATCTGTGTGGTAAAGTAACTGATGGTAGGTGTGGCGCTCCACTTCATAACAAAAAAAATCTCCTTGGTTAAGCGCTACTAAAAAGGGGATAGACTCCCTTGCTGTATGGCTAATACCGACATTAGGCCACCCTGATGACTTTACTTACTTATATATATATATATATATATATATATATATATATATATATATGTGTGTGTGTGTTCCTTTGTGCGTGTATGTGTATAGGATGATTTTTTTTTATTCCTACTGTTTATTCCATTTTCATTAACAATTAAATTGTGTTGATTTAAACAAAGAAAAAAAATGTGTCTTTCCAAAGCATTGATACCAAAGCAGACAGACGTTATAAATGTTCAATGCATATAAGTTATTGTTAGCCAAAAAATAAAGATTGATAAAATAAAAAATAAAGAGCACAATGTAAAATAATCTATTACTCTACTAGCATAGTTTCTAGAGAGGAAAAAATGATGGGTTAATTATCAGATGGCTCAACACTTCTGCTTGTCTATGGGTTCAAAATGGTGGCATTAATTGTGTTGGAAGGTTAAGAATGGAAGAACATTGATTGATTGAAATCATTTCAAGGAAATAGAGAGAAAGAAAACCAGTGAAGAAGAAGAGGAAGGGGAGAAAAAGAAGAGAAGAAAGAAAGCATATGAAGAAGAGAAGGAAGAAAAAAGAATATGAAGAGGAAAGGAAAGAAAGAAAGCATCTTTCATGGAGCCGAAGAGATGATAGTCTGAGAGGCAAACATTATTCCAGTGACGAGGAAGTGAAATCTGTAGTGAAAAAGAGGCTCAAAAACAGTCAACAGAATTTTATGAAGAGATGATAGTCTGAGAGGCAAATATTATTCCAGTGATGAGAAAGTGAAATCTTAGTAAAGAAGTGGCTGAAAGAACAGTCAACAGAATTTTACAGGGCAGGGATACATGCTCTCATTTGAAGGTGGAACATTGCTATTGAGAGAAACGGTGACTATGTGGAGAAGTAGGGATGTGATCCACAGAGGACCCTTCATTTTGATGTATGATACATGTTCCTGTGTTGGTAATTATACCTGTCCTAAACAAAATGGCATTACTTTTTGAATCACCCTCTTATTTATGGTCAAGTTTGTATGTTGAGATATGTGGCCAATTTACAAAAAGAAGATCAACTTATTTGAACTTTGACATTTAAATGAATCTCTCACTTGTGATAATTAGATATGCCAGAATGTAGTCTTAGATTTTATGCCAGCTGCCCAAGTGATACCTTATCCATGCACCAAGATGCCAGGATAAATTGCCTGTTCCTGGTTATTGTAAGGCCTCAACAGAAACTCTTTTTGCCTCAGGCAATCACTGCTGGACATATATTAGCCAGACACTGTCCTTTACAGCTATGCAATTCTGCCCTTTTAATGGTTTTCTTATATATCAAATTTCACCATAAAGTCATTGGGAAATGTTAAAAATTATAACTACCATAATAACTAATTATAACAAAATTTAATAATATATATAATAATAATAATAATAACAAATAACTTTTACAGGTATGCAAATCTGCCCTTTTAATGGTCTTATTATATATCAAATTTCACGGTAAAGTCATTAAGACATTAAAATTATAACTAACAACAGTACTGCTGCTAGGTAAAATAAAACCGATGATTATATATTACACAAAATGATTATATGATAAATAATATATACAATAATATATGATTATAAAAACTATATATTGTAGGCACGTGGTGTAATGAAATCATAGAAAATGGACACAGCGAGACAAGTTCAAATCCTGGACAAGACTGTATGCATTTCACTTAGTGCTAATACCCTATAACTATTCTCCCTCTAGCAATGGGTAAACAGTCGAAAAGACTGGGCACTTTAACCTAAGTATTGCAACCAATCTAGGAGAATGAAAACTGAGTTCAAACCTGTTAACATGTTGGCCGCGATTGCTAATGCAATACTTGTTCCATGTTCCAACTCGCATGACTTCAGATGTTCGAATGAAAGGTTATGTGCAGCTTTGCAGAGGTAAGTCCTGACTTCAATTCTTTTTTTTAAACAATTTTATAAAACCCATTTTTTATCTATTTAACCCAGAGATGGGACCCTCACAGGTACTTCCAGTCCGGGTCACAGTGGACCTGGGAATATTAGCAATGATGGGGCAGACCAGCTTCCCCAAAGTTCCAGAACTGGAATCCAACCACTAGATGTAGTTTAATGTCATACCTAAGACAGATGGGAGGAAGGGAGATTTAGTGAGTGAGTGACAGAGATATTAAATTATTTGAATTTTTAAAAAATATTTTTTTATTATTATTAAATTCTGAACAATAGTTTACAAATCTTATCAATTATTATATACATGGCACAGCAGATATAAGTGTTGAGTTAATACAGTTCTAAGTGAAAATCATCTGGAGGTTAGAGGTTCAATCTTGACTACAGGCAAAAATAACAGAATATTTAACATAGCTTAACACTTGTACTTGGTTATGGTTAATGGAATAAGAACAGTCTACCCCCATGGATTGAATAAAGGGTTGTGTTCAAAGTTCCATGAAGGCTTCTGATTACATCTGAGTTCAATGAAAAGGTTCCTGACTTTGACAATTAACACCTGAATGTACAATAATCATACTAAGTTCCAATTACTGTCGAATTGGTAAGACAAGGCAACAAGTAGTGATAACTCAATACGGATCTAATCTTGTTGCAATCCTACTGCAGATTGGATTGGTTTGTTTTGTGGCATATCAACCTTGGTGGGTCATTTAATGCGATAAAGTTGTGAAATAAATTCATTCTTATTGCATAATACAATTTCATTTATAAACTCATGTTTTTCTGTTTAACCCATAGATGGGACCCTAACAGGTACTACCACTCCGGGTCAGAGTGGACCAGGAGCAATGGTGATGAAGGGGTGCTCCACATTCCCCAAACCTCCAAAACTGGAACCTCAACATCAGATAGAGTTTAACGTCATTCCCAGGACATGTAGACCCTCAGTACCTTCTAGTACCCATATGATAAAAAGGGGTTGGGGCTTGCCATAAGGGCAATGGGTTGGGAAAATCATATAGGTGCTAGGGCTTGATGTGACCAGCCGATTGATCGGAGGGGGCCTCTCCGACCGCCCTTCTAGCACAAGATAGGGCCAAAGTAGAGTATTGCAAGTCATGAACTGCTCATCCACCTGGCCTCTATCCTTAAGCATAGTGGTCGCCACCTACGGTCAATAGGTGGCCCCATTGGGAGTCTTACCCCTCTGCAGAGGTGCAGTTGGTGCATTCTTAATGCCCCAGCCGACTGGGCGGCCTACTGCAGAATGCCAGAGTATTTATGAAGCCTCATAATATAGAAACCAAGCAGCCAATAAGGGTTCAAGGAATGGAATCACCCAAATACATGAATGGACTATTCTTGAGTTCCAGAAGTACCAGCTGTCTTTGGCACTAGTTCAGTTGTGCTTAGCCAGTTGCTGTTGTCCAAACCAACAGTATACTGAAGAAGGCCAAAGGATACATCAACTGAAATGCTGTGTATATAACAAGAAAGATGAGGACAACTAAAAAATAAATAACAGGACCATATGACCTTAAGGCACCCCTTTTTGATCTCAATTAAGAAAGGATGTGTTTTTCATTTACACCGTCAATATCCGGTTGTTTTTTAGGGGTTAGGGTTTAGTTTTATAATTAAAAAAAAAAAAAAAATCGTCTGTTAAAACAACCAGATATTGATGGTGTAAATGAAAAACATGTCCTTTCTTAATCGAGATCAAAAAGGGGTGCCTAAAGGTCATATGGTCCTAGAAACATAACAGTTATTATGAAAACTATTTTATCAAGGAAATAAAACAAAATTCATAAGAAATGAAGTAATTTTTCTTTATAGAACTTTCCCTAATTATTCTACTTCTCCTAAAGAAATTACAAGTGAGAGTAAGGGAGAGAAAGAGAGAATGTAAGGGAAAGAGAATGTAAGGGAAAGTGAATGAGAGTGAAAAAGAGAAAAAGAGAGAGAGAAAGTGACAAAGGGAGAGTGAAGCTGAGAATGTAAGGGAAAGTAAATGTGCATGGGAGAGAGAATAAGAAAGAAAGAATGAAAGGGAGAGTGAATGAGTTAGAGAGAATGAGAGAGATAGTGAGAAGTAGGTGAGAGAGATAGTGAAAAAGGGAGAGTGAGGGATGCAAGGGAAAGTGAGTGAGAGAGAGAGAATGAGAAAGTGAGTGAGAGAGAGACAATGAGAAAGTGAATGAGAGAGAGACAAAGAGAATGAGAAAGTGAGTGAATGAGAAAGTGAGTGAATGAGAGAGAATGAGAAAGTGAGTGAATGAGAGAGAGAATGAGAAAGTGAGTGAGAAAGGGAATGTATGGGAAAGTGAGAGTGAAAATGTAAGGGAGAATGAGTGAGAGAGAGAGTTTTATCAATTTCACTACTTTAGTTTAAGAATCCTATCAATTATGTTGAAAACTGGCAATAAAATAAAACTAAATAATTTATAAGAAATATTTTCCTCCTTTATTTTGTGCTACACATTTCGTGTCTTGAGTCAATTTCTTTCTTTTATTGTTGCAGGTTTTATCATTTTATTCTCTTTTTTTTTCCTTTAAATATTCTTTATAAAACTTTCCCTAACTATTCTACTTCTCTCAACATTTCCAAGCAAAACTACAAAAAAAAAAAAAAAATGGTTGAGCATTCTGAAAATTAACAATATTGAGAAAAGAGAAGAAGAAGTCCTTAATTATTTCACAGACAAACAATGACTATCAATGGAGTCCATAAGAGTTTTCAGAAGTGTGAACGAGAAAAGATATTCTGTGATAAATTGGGGACAATCATTATTAGCCTCTCCAGCAGAGCCACACAACTCATTAGAGTCTAAGTGGGAAGGCTACTGACACAAGATGAAGTGAATCAATTGTTGGTAAGGAGAAAATCTGGATGGACAGAATTACAAGTCAGATTTCCAGAATGACTCAAAATAAAGGAATCACACAATCAAACAATTTTTTTTTTCTCCTCAAACCGATATTCTAATTATTATTTGTTAATCAGGTGCAAAACAGTTTGCAAACAGTTTACCTTGAATTAATTGTAGAAAAGTAACACCTTGGATTATCATTAACTTTTGTCCTGGCATTTTCACCTGTTTTTAATATGACAAATGAAAATATAAACAAATGTTATACAACAGAAATAAATATCTCTCCTTATTCGCAAATTCACTAACTCGATACACCTATTCACCAGTAAAACAAATTAAAACATTTCAGAACAGAATCCAACAAGCTTAGTTTACCACATGGCTAGAAGTATAGGGTGCCCAATGAGAATTGAAGTCACTGGTAATGATCTGTTAGCCTAGTTCACAAACCATTACACCATATGATATCTGTTGAAGTGAGTTAGTGTACTGGTGGTTTGAGCAACAAGCTAAGCACAACTGAACCAGTGCCGAGACAACTGCTACTTATAGGAATCCAGAATAGTTCACTCATGCATTTGGGTGATTCCATTCCTAGAGTTCTGATTGGCTGCTTGGTTGCTAGGAGGCTTCATAAATAAGCTGGCATTTTGCAGTAGTATTTGCAGCAAAACAGATTTGTATTAAATTATGATTGCTTGCTGCCTTGTCTTACCAATTTGATGGTAATTGGAACTAGTATGATTATTCTAAGGGCCGGGTTAGCTCAGTCGGTAGAGCGTTCGGCTAGAAACAACATGGTTCCTAGTTCGATTCCGGTCCTCGCCAACTCAGCGTATGAGTAGCACAGGGATCTGTGTGGTAAAGTAAGGAGCTGATGGTAGGTGTGACACTCCACCTCAGATGCCAAAACAATCTCCTTGGTCTAGCACTATTGAAAAGGGGATAGACTCCCTCGCTGACTGGCTGATACTGACTTTAGGCCGCCCCGACGACTTTTTTACTTTTTTATGATTATTCTACAATATCTACTTTTTATTTACTCATCTTTTGCTTAGTGTTTATCACTGACAATTGTGAGATTAGAATGAATTTGAGAATTTTACCAGATTATCCAAGATTGGTTTCAGGCTGAGGAGATTAGCATTTTCAAAGATGTCCCTTCCTATTAAATGGAACATGATACAGAGAAAAAGGTTGTAAAAGGTCATTAAATGATTTTTGCTACTAATAAAAGCACTAAGGTGGTTTCTGGTGAGTAGGAGTAAACTGAGAGAGATAGTAGGAGGAAACTGAGAGAGATGGAGGGGGGGGAGACATTGTTAGGGTTGACATGAACAATGGTGGTTGTAGGAGATAATGGAAACATAAACAGTGCCCTTTATCAAGTGTTTGCTGGTTTGGTTGAAGAAATGTAACTTCAACTAGATGTTGGCTGTTGAGTATCTGGCCGCCATCCTTGGTTCCAGATGTAGTAAATAAGTAAGCAAGCCAATAAGAATCCGGTGTTATAGTATTCTTTGTAAGTTCGATGTCCAAGATAATCCAAATAGCAATGAGCCAAGGTTAAGAATCAGACCAGTATAAATACAACAACAGCAGCAGCAGCGCACTGCCAGATTGGACAATATATTGGCTTCAGTGGTCATGTGGTAGTCAACGAGTCTATATTTAGAAGTAGGTATCTACCACACGCCTTATATCACAAAACAATCCAACAATAGCTTTTAACACAATGAACAAAATGTGTCTCTGTGCACGAGGACTCCCATGCAAGCTTTCGGGTTGTTGGTTGGTTGGTTGGTTGGTTTGATTTTATGGCCTGCCAACCCATTGGGCCATTTTATGCCAAAGACGTTTTGTTTATGCCATTCTTGATGGGTACTCAAACTTTTTAAACACATTTTTAAAAAAAATCATTTTGTTCTATTTAACCCACAAGTATAATCAAGATTCCGGTGAAAAACTAAATTAACACACAATTAAAAAAAAGTCCTTTTCTTAACCAATCAAAGTCCCCCACCTCAAAGTTTCTCAGATGATTCCAATCCAAAACACTCCCAAACACGGCTATAAAATGGTCAACCAAAAGTCCCGAAAAGTAGTTGACTTTAGCTCTGGTACACAGAAAAGCTTCACGCGTCACATTTCGGACAAGATTAAAGAAAGCTGAACCTACCGACCCACACCGCATCACCACACCACACACAACCAAGTCACCCGACCAAGAACAGATTTACACCAACTCGCTTCCTCATATCTTACCAAGTGAAAGAAAGACTATAGCCTTTCTAAATCTACCAAGTTTTGTTTATTTAAAATAAACGAAATTAAATCCAATCTTTTGCAACTATACACAAAGAAATGATAAGTTTGTATTATTTGGATTTATTGGATTATTGTCCTCATCTTTATTGTTTTGGTTGATGTACCCTTGTCCTTCTTCAGGTGTTTCTTATCAAACTTACGATCCTTCATGTCGAAATCGGAACTACAAACTGAACCCATTATTCAATACACCTGGGTAGACTGTTCTAATTCTGTTAACCATGACGAGGTACAAGTATTTAAGCTATGTTAAGTATTCTATGCTATTATCACCTGAAGAAGACCTGAGAGAACATCAGCTAAAACATTTTGTATGTAATAAAGTTGAAAACAATAGTCCAAAAAATCCAGATAATAAAAATTATCTAAATAATGGACTATTCTAAATTCCCATAAGTACCAGTTGTCTTGACACTGGTTCAGTTGTGCTTGGCAAGTTGCTGTTGTTCAAACCAATAGTAGACTGACTGACTGATGACTTCAATATGGCACTGCGAACACTTAGATACTGGAATGATAAGACACTCTAACTTAATATAAGATTAAAGACTACTAAAATATATTTATGAACCTTAGACATAGACCAGGACTGGAACACCCAATGCATGAGTGTCTTGAGAGTTGTGCTTGGCAGTTGCTGTTTTTCAAACCAATAGTAGACTGACTGATGACTTCAATATGGCGCTGCGAACACTTAGATATATGTGCTCTATCAATGATATTGAACCCTCTTTACTTATAAAGATACCAAACTATATTATTAATATATATACAGTAGAACCTTGACTTACGAGTTTCCCAAATTACGAGCTGTCACTAGGTTGATTTTGCTTTCTGTTGAGAGTTAAAATTTGAGGTACGAGTGAGCTTCAAATATGTTTGTATTAATAAGATCACTAAAAACATTTAACTTTTCAAATTTATTACGCACAAAGAAAATATTATCTATGAAATAATTAACATTAAAACATATTACAACACATAATTCATTACGTTCTATTTTATTATGTTTTTATGCAATACAGTGATATTTTTCTTATTTAAAATAACATAACAAATTCTGGGAATTTTTTTGGGGTGGGGGAGATTGGAATGGATTAATGATATTTCAGTTTATTTCAATAGGGAAGATTGACTTGAATACAAGAAAATTCAGTTATGAGTAGAATGAATAAGATCAAGGCAAGGTACTACTGTATTCATTTTTACTTAAATGCAAATTAAGTTTCATAAACTTGTAACAGACCCTAACCAAAGTTTGTCATCAAATCTAAAAATAGAAAAAGATGCATGTCATAATTTCCAAAAATAACTTTTCCATCATTTACTGCAAAAATTTAGTGGGCCTGAATACCAGCTATCTCCTTATTAAACAACAGGCAAGCAGTTGAAAAAGACACACCTTACATTCTCCAGACACTGAACAAAGATATTATTAGAATAATTGAATACCTCTGTCCATAATTATTGTCACATAAGTATGTAATTTTCATATAATAAATGTTACAACTAATATGAGCAAACTTTCCTATGATCCTCTATCATTATGATACCTTAATCATATGTATTATAATACCTTAATCATATCCATTATACCTCTAATTAGTCATTATAATACCTTGTACCTTAATCATACACCTCTATGTCATTATAATACCTTAATCATACACCTCTATGTCATTATAATACCTTAATCATACACCTTATGTCACCTTAATCATACACCTCTATGTCATGTCATTATAATACCTTAATCATGTCCTTATAATACAATCATACACCTCTATGTCATTATAATACCTTAATCATACACCTCTATGTCATTATAACACCCTTAATCTATGTCATTATAATACCTTAATCATACACCTCTATGTCATTATAATACCATTTAATCATACACCTCTATGTCATTATAATACCTTAATCATACACCTCTATGTCATTATAATACCTTTAATACTATATAAATTATCAAATTATTTTTGCTCTGCATTTATGAAGCTGTCTTGAGGAATTTCTGAGCTGAAAAACTATGAAAAACTCAAAGTTTTATTTGGACAATGGACATCACCTGATTCGGCTTTCCTTTCCAATGAAAAAAACAAGAATAAAAAGTATGAAATTTCCTTATGAAAATTAGTGCACTCAGCTCTTGTAAATTCAATCATCTCTTTTATGTCTGGTGGTACAAATGAAACAGATAATTCAAGGAAAATCCAGAATATTTTACCCTAGTCAAAGTGCTTCCATCTGCTTCCCAAATCCAGCTTAGTTGAATATTGATAAAAATAAGGGAAAATATTGCATAAAAAGAACAGATGATAACATAGAAGAAATAGAATTAAAAAAAGGATATTTCTTCTGACTCCCACACTTTTTTGTTTTTGTTTAGTACATTGTGTGAATTGAACTCTGCTGAAAGCCAAACCTTTCAGTGTCTTGAGTATGAGATTAAAACTGCAGCTATTGGTGAGGTTCCAATTCTGAAGCTCTGAGGAGTGTAGAGTACCCCTTCATCACCATTACTTCCAATTCCACTGAGATACAGTGGTACTACCTGTTAGGGTCCCATCTACGGGTTAAATAGGAAAAAAAAAAATAATTCAAAACGATGTGTTTAAAAAAATTGATTTTTAAAAATTTGAATACTCATTAAGAATGAATAAAAAAAAATGTCTTCAGCATAAAATAATCCAACAAGGGTTGACATGCTGTAAAATCTAACCAACCAGCCAAGCCTTTCAATTAAAAGTAGCACATTTCAAACCCATCCAAATAAGATTACAGATAAGTCACACTGAAAGCACCAGTTCTCACTAGATCACCAAAGTTAAACAGCAATGAGCATGTTGAATACTTAATTGGGTGACCACTGAAGCATCAGCAGGTACTGTAAGCAACTGGAGTCCTTGGTTTATCAAAATGACTTCATTCAGCATTAAATGACCCAAAATGTGTTGATATGCCATTAAACAAAATCAACCAACCATGCAAATAAATTAAAGCACAAATACTAACAAATATAGATCTGCTTGGTGAATGAGATAGTTGCATATTTATTCTAATTACCAGGTTTTTTAAGTACCAGGGTTTTGATTTGGTTTAATTTGGTTTCTTTGTTTAATGGCATATAAACCCTTATGGATTATTTAATGCCAAAGCCATCCTTGCAGAAGAAGAGTAGTGGTTCTATTTAGCCATTGAGGCACATCATGTAATGGTTATTGTCACAGGAAATGGACCCAGCGACCTGTGTTCAAATCCTGGACATAGTTGTTTGCATTTCACATAGTGACTGCCCTGAATAAATCTATTGAATGGACACACACGTGTTCCCTAGGCAATATATAACATGCCACAAGATGCACACGTGTGTCCTGAGGCAGTAAAAGTGTTAATATGTTTTTCATCACTTGCATATGTAATATACAACTTGCATGTCGTTGCCTACCCAAGGGGGCCATATTCCATCCTTCTCTCTCCAGAGCCATCTCTACAGACTGGACACTATATCACGGCTGACCAAATGAATCATGTATCATTGATCAGAGAAAGTGCCAGTGTTTGCTGACCAGCAAGAAGATGACCAGTGATGGTGTTGCGAGGGGCCAGATTGGTGTAAATCATAGTAATGTTATTGTGAATTTATTGGCTGAGTTACGTCCAAGTTCACACACCCTTGACCGCCTGTGACCCTCCAGATGTACTTCTTCCCTTTCTCCTAAATGACCCTCCGGCCATAAGCCACCGAATAGTCCCATGGATAGATACTCTACAGGAACATGATCCTGAATGTTTGCCAGCAGCTTTTGGATCAATATAAGATGAGGTAGAAATCATACAAACTCCTTCGGGTTCCAAGATTTCAGATGAGGAGCTCCTTGTCAAGTTGTTTATATCTTTTTATAGCGAATAGGATGTATGGGTAGCAGCCATTTAAAATAGCCAGCTGTCAACATTATATTTTAATTCTCACACAACTGACATCATTATCTAATACCTCTGATCGTATTCAACCTTGAATATTTTCATATAATCTATCAGTATATATATATATATATATATATATATATATGTATATATATATATATGTATATATATTTGCCGAATGGCCTATTGTCGGTATCAGCCAGATAGCGATGGAGTCTATCACCTTTTCGTTAGCACTAGACCAGGAGATTGTTTTGCTAAGGTGGAGTGCCACACCTACCATCAGCTCCACACTTAACTACAGAGATCAGATTACCTAAACTGTGCTACTCATGTGCTGAGTTGGCAGGGAGTGGTATCAAACCTGGAATCTTACGATTCCAAGTGGGTGCTCTACAGACTGAGCTAAACAGGTGCCTTATAGGGGGAGAAAACGTACAAATCAACCTTATGTACCTTTTTTGATAGACCTAAAATGGTTACCTAGGCATGGGGAAGTGATGTTTGTTTTTGTTTTACCTTGGTGGGTTATTTAATGCTGACTAAGTTTTGAAATAAATTCATTCTTGATGGGTACTTAATTTTTTTTATCAACACATTTTTTCTATTTAACCCAGAGATGGGACAATAACAGGTACTACCACTCTGAGTTAGAGTGGACTTGGAAGCAATGGTGATGAAGGGATGCTCCACATTCTCCAAACCTCCAGAAATGGAACCTCACCATCAGATAGAGTTTAACATCATTCCCAGGACATGTAGACCCTCAGTCACCGTCTTCTAGCACATGTATGATAAAAAAAGGTTGGGGCTTGCCATAAAGACAATCATTCAAGTGCTAGGGTGAGCAGCTGATTGATCAAACGGGGCCTCTTCGACCACGCCAACTGTCAACATATTTTAATCTCTTTCTCACACAACTGACACCATTATCTAATTCCTCTAATTGTATCCATGAATATTTTCATATCATCTATAAGAATATATATACATATATATATATGCTGGGAGCAATGGTGATGAAGTGTGTGCCACATTCTTCAGAACTGGAACCTCACCATCAGTTAGAGTTTAACGTCATACCCAGGACATGAAGACCCTCAGCCACCATCTTCTAATACCCATATGATAAAAAGAGTTGGGGTTGCCATAAAGGCAATAGGGTTGGGACAATCATATAGGTGCTAGGGCTTGACATGACCAGCCAATTGATTGGAGGGGGCTTCTCCAACTGCCCTTCTAGCCTAAGTAAGAGCCAAAGTGGGGTGTTGCATGTTATGGACAGCTCATCCACCAGGATTCCGTCCTTAAGCATCACAGGTCACTACCCACGGCCAACAGGTGGCTCCACTGGGGAGGTGGTTTTATCCCTCTGCAGAGCTGCAGTTGATGTATTCTAAAGCCTCAGGCGACTGGGCTCCAATAGAAATTTAATAAAACTACTTTTGATATACCGTAATAGTAATGGTTTGCAATTCTAGCTTGCTAACCATGTCTCTAAGGCAAGTGCGCATATAAACACCATACTTTATGTATGTGTATAAATAAAATGGCTGATAAATATATATTTTGTTTGTGTGCAATAAATGTAGTGATTTATAATTTTTAGAAAGAAATAAGAACTGTGAATAGATTGATAAAAGGAACAGAGATTTTTTTTTAAATTTCAAAATGGTAAATATCCTATGGCATTAGAAAATTCTGTTTATTGGTTGGGTGGAATGTTCAAAGAATGGTGATGATTGCATCACTGACCAAAAAAGAAAAAAAAACAAAATCATAGAATCATGTACATGACACATGAACATATCAAAGTGGGCAGCAGACAAGCTCAGAGGAAGGAAAGATGAACAGACAAGGAAACAAAGGGAATTAGAAAAAGGGGGAAAAAAAAAACAACAAAGATGGCTGAAAAATTACCAAACCTAAAAATGAAAAATTAAGTGATACAATGAGAGTGAGCGTGGAGGAGATCAAGTTAGATTTTAAAACGAAGGTGGTGTTCTTTAAAAGCCGAAGATGTTACAAAAGGAAAAATCCTGGATTAAAATTGTAAAGAAAGAAAAGGATTGTTTGATACATGAACATGAGATTTCTTTAGACAAAAATAATTTTTTTCTAAAAAGGACGTTTTTAAAACTGAAATCATACAAGATTCTGTAATATAGAGGAATAAAAATAAACATTTGATTGTCAAATGAAAATGTTGAAAAAGTTGATAAGTTTTACTTCTAAAAGTGGTCTGGTTATAATTGCTAGTGATTCAAATCGAAAAATTTATGAATGAAAAATGATGGATACATGGAAAGAAAGTGTGAAGGCGATAAAGACAAAGTAAGTGTGAAGGCGATAAAGACAAAGTAAGTGAAGGCGATAAAGACAAAGTATGTGTGAAGGCGAGAAAGACAAAGTAAGTGTTTAAGGCGAGAAAGAAAAAGTAAGTGTTTGGCGAGAAAGAAAAAGTAAGTGTTTAAGGCGAGAAAGACAATGAAAGTGTTTAAGGCGAGAAAGACAATGAAAGTGTTTAAGGCGAGAAAGACAATGAAAGTGTTTAAGGCGAGAAAGACAATGAAAGTGTGAAGGCGAGAAAGACAAAGAAAGTGTGAAGGCGAGAAAGACAATGAAAGTGTGAAGGCGAGACAGACAAAGTGTGAAAAAGAAAAAAACAGGAAAAGTTTGAAGGAAAGAAAGAGATAGAAAATATGAAAGAAAAAAGATAAAGTGTGAAGGAGACAAAGAAAGAGTGTATGAATAAAAGAAACAAAGAAAGTGCGAAGGAAAGAAAGAGAAGGAAAATGTTAATAAAGATTCAAGGGAGAAACAAAAAACACAAAAGAAATATGGAGAAAACCAAAAAATAGATAAAAGATAAAAAAGCTATTATGAAAACCAGAGAAGAAAAAAAGGAAGAAAGGAAAAAGGAAATGAGAAAGATTAAAAGAAAAAAGAAAGAAATGAAAGAAATAAAGAAAAGATAGAAGGGAAGAAAAGAAAGGAATAAAAAGGTTAAGGGTAGGAAGAAAGAAAGAGAGAAAAGAAAAAAAATAAGATGAAGATTAAGAAAAGCAAGAGAGAAGCAAAGAAAGAATAAAGAGATAAAAATGAAAAAAGATTGAGAAGAAATAAAATTTTAAAAAAGATTAAAGGGAAGGAGAGAGACAGTGAAAAAAAGAATGGATAAGGAAAGGGAAAAATCAACGAGGAAAGAGAAAGAGGGAAAAAGATAAGGTGAGGAAGAGAGAAAAAGAAGGAAATGAAAAAAATTAAATGGAAGAAGAAAGAAAAAGATAAAAGGAAAGTATTGAAGTCAGTCAGTCTACTGTTGGTTTGAACAACAGCAACTGGCTAAGTACAACAGAAGTAGTGTCCAAGACACTTGGTATTTATGGGAATCAAGAATAGTCCATTCATGTATTTGGGTGATTCCATTCCCTGAGTTCTGATTGGCTGCTTGGTTTCTATGATGTTGTGGAGTTTCATAAATACCCTGTCATTCTGTAGTAGAGTTGCAACAGGACAGCATCGAATTAAGTTACGACTGCTTGTTGCTGTGTTTTACCAATTCGATGGTAATGGGATCTTAGCTTGATTATTCTACATCTCCCCTTCTTCCTCCACATTGCGCGAGTGTAGTGGCCTTTGAGGGGGAATTAGTTCCTTTAGACTTGGCCCATTACAGAGGAACAACCTGGAAAATGCACGGGGTATTTTTAACGGCTTTGGCTTAGGGGGTGGAATGACATTGGGTGAGGCCAGATCCCTAGTTGATGTTAAAGAAAAATGAAAAAAATGGAGTGTTGCAAGATGATAACGGTCATATGAACATGAGTATTAATATATAGAAGATTATAATGAATTAACCAAATGTCCATCCGTCTCAGAAAAGGTTAGAACTGTAGAATTAGGAGAACTGACGATCAATTAGGAAAAGGGAGACCACCCAACAATGCCTGAAATATGAATCAATGAAAACATTAGAAGTGTCTACATCTCCCCCACCGAAGGGGTCTCGAGGAACTCTAACTGCCCTCACATGGACTAGCATTAGAAGTGTCTACAAGAACCGGTGCTAGTGTTTCATACCCCCCATCTATGATGCGTCCCCCTCCAGTACTATATGTCAATTTTTATAAAGTAGTATTCATATAGAATATATGATCCCCCACATACACTCTACAACGGCACTTGTTGGGTAATAGTTACCATCGTAAGAAATAAACACGATGACCAGAGTTCAAATCCTGAATGACACTGCTTCATATTAGGGTAAAAAAAAAAAAGAAATGAATTCCAGTTGGTTCAGTTTATAATGGTTCATAAGCTGTAGATTCTTGTTAGACCAGGTTTATGGAACAAAGAAAAAAGGATTGTATTCTAAAAATAGACAAAGCCAGACTAACTGATGCCAAAATTCAAAACTCCTGTGAACTAACGGACATTCAAGGAAGGAGGAGAGAGAAGCAAGACAGCAGAAGAACAAGTAGAAAGGCAGTGGCCAGCAAACAGACAAGTCATGATTACCAATCCTCCTTGAACCGGGTGAACAAAATACAAGTAAGCTTTAACACTAATAAGCATTTGTAAAAAGAAAAATTCATTAAGCAAACCACACCTTTGTAACTTGTTCATTTCATACAATTTATAATACACATATGAAGGACAATTTTGTTACAACTCAAACTTCTTTCTTATTATTTATACTGTTTTGTTTGTTTCTTTAATGTTACATTTCAAATAAAAATTACCTCCAACCAACATACTAATTCATTTAACAGTATTTCAACTTCCTATGACAAAATGTTATTCATTTGTAAATGTTTGATAGTAATCATCCCTGTTGAAGTGCATTAGTGTACTATTGGTTTGGACAACAGCAACTAGCTAAGCACAACTTAACCAGTGCCAAGACAACTGGTACTTATGGGAATCAAGAATAGTCTACTTATGCATTTGGGTGATTCCATTCCTTGAGTCCTGATTGCTGCTTGGTTTCTATGATGTTATGAGGCTTCATAAATAACCTGGCATTTTGCAGTAGTATTGCTGCAAGATAGATTCGTATTTAGTTATGACTTCTTGCATTACCAATTTGACAGTATTTGGAACTAGTATGATTATTATATTTTCCAAAATTTGTTTGCAATTATTTTCTAAATCATACCTAAACAGTCTTAAAATACACTTCTCAAAGCAGTCGTACGGCCACTTACCTCCTATCATACAACCCATCCAAGTAAGACAAACAAGATACATTCTAAGTAAGGACAAACTTTGTGACAATTGACATTCACCTGATTTGAAGTGTCAGCGTTGCATGGCATGTCTGACCACAAATTGCAAGATGTCCTGGATGCATGCTCAGTGTTGAGTTTTTGTGTGGGTGGTGATTAGTTTGAATCATAGCATGAAAAGCCAGGATATTGGGAACTGCAAATGCAGACACTAGGTGTGATGCTGAGGACTTACCAGTAGTGATAATGGATGGTGAGTGAGAGTAATTGGGAATCTGTACTATCATCACAACTCGATGATGATAAAATGAATGGAATGTAACATTAGTTTATTGGTTGGATTTTATGACATGTCAATCCTTCTTGGGTTATTTTATACCAAAGACATTTTGTTTTATTCACATTTTTAATGGGTATTCAACATTTTTTTAAACTCAATTTTTAGAAAAAACATTTTTTTTAACTCTTTCTATTTTAACCCATAGATGGGACCATAACATATACTACCACTCCGGATCAGAGTGGACCTGGGAGTAATGGTAAGGAAGGGAAACTCCACACTCCCCAAAGCTCCAAAATTGAAACTTCACCATTAGATGCAGTTTAACGTCATGCCCAGGACACTGGATATTATGTGGTCAAGAAATGGGGATTCTGTTTACAGTTTAGGTACAATATGAAACTGATTCCTCATTTTATATCCAGACTCTCAAATGGCTAAAAACAGCTGAGGTATCTTATATGGTTTGTTTCTTTGCATATTTTTCAGTTAATTTTTTTTTCCAAAATTTGATTCATTTGTAAGTGTTTGATTATAAGCATAACCATCAATTATTTTCCAATGTTCTGTTGCAATCATTTTTTTCTAATTGCACTTTTTGTTACATAGCTATTCTCTAAATCAACATATTGACTGTTACAATTTTATGGACCATCCTTTAGGCTTCAAGCAAGAGCACTTGTCCAGTGGAGATCCTTTGTGTTATGGGTAAAGAATCCTTCGGTTGTTCCTTGGTGCTCCTCAGTCTGGCAAGTCCTTTGTCAATGATTACAAATGGACGTCTCTCAGTATCAGTAATTAAGTAGTCAACCAGCCTCGCATTCGGGCTGTTGATTGGCTGAGGCTTAAACCACATGACCTTGCTTAGTCTATAAATTGAAGTGGTGTAGCATACCTTATATACCAAAAAATTCCAACATTGACATAGGTTGTAGATTATAACCATGGATGTATACTCATCTTGTATACTGATTCAGACACATCAGGCTTTCAGTTACTACCACTTTGAGTCAGAGTGGACTTCCCCAGAACTGGAGCCTCACCATCAAATACAGTTTAATGTCATATCCAGGGCTCCCCTTTTCCTCAATGGATTCCTAATACTTACAATCTTATGTCACATCCTACCCATGGCGAATGGGTTGGGTAAATATGCAGGGGATACAGTCTGCATATTCTACCCCCCCCCCCAGTGATAGCGCACACCTAATACAAACCCTTTTAGAAAACCAAATGAGATTCAGACTCATCCTTTTTCCATTAGATGGATGGCAATAAATGCAGAATCAGTTGAAAGAAAGAATGTTGATTTGATTTGGTTTGGTTTACGGTATATCAACCTCAGTGGGTCATTTAATGCTGATAAACTTTTGAAATAAATCAATTCTTAATGGATAATACAATTTTTTTATAAATACATTTTTCTATTTAACTAATAGATGGGACCCTAACAGGTACTACCACTCCGGGTCAGAGTGGACCAGGGAGCAATGGTGATGAAGGGGTGCTCCACATTCCCCAAACCTCCAAAGCTGGAACCTCACAATCAGATAGTGTTTAACGTCATTCCCAGGACATGTAGACCCTCAGTCACCGCCTTCTAGCACCCATATGATAAAACGGGTTGGGGCTTGCCATAAGGGCAACAGGGTTGGGGCAATCATATAGGTGCTAGGGCTTGACGTGACCAGCCGATTGATCAGATGGGGCCTCTCCAACCGCCCGTCTAGCCCAAGAAAGGGCCAAAGTGGAGTATTACAAGTCATGGACTGCTCAACCACCTGGGTTCTATCCTTAAGTACCACGGGTCGCCACCCACAGCCAACAGGTGGCCCCATTGGGGGAGTCTTTCACTCTCTGCAGAGGTGCAGTTGGTGTATTCTAACACCCCAGTAGACAGGGCAGAAAGAATGTTAATATTCAATCAGGATAATTCCAGACAGCCTGTTTACTGGAGGATTATTGCAGTTTTTCTGGTAAGATTTTATTCATCCACTGGATTTGTCTTTAGATTATCATTATTCTGGGATTCACAAAATGTTCTTGATGAAAAGAAATCTTGTTAATCTGGACAAACTGCAAAAGGCACCTCATGCAGTTTGTAGCATTGGCAACAATGACATATCATGGATGAACGTAGGAGATAATAGCTTAGAATGAACAGTTGATTTCAAGGCGATTATGATGATGATAGTGGCTGAGTGTAGGATTTAGTTAAACATACTGATCAGTACTCAGCTGTATTGCAAATTGAGTCTGTTTTGAGAATACCAGAGTGAGTTAGTAAGTGCTTCATAGAGCAAACTGGGATGGATGAACGTAGGAGATATTGTGGTGATTCAGTCCATGAGTGTTAACAGACAAGAGTTAAAGAAGTAAAACACAACTTAGAATTCAAATAAAGACATGTATTACGGACATACATAACAAATTGTTGCAAACTATGATTTGTCTGCAGGAATATTTCATATAAAATGATAGTCCACTTAGCTGAAAACTCTGAGGTAGGGTGGGTTATCGGAGCCCCTTAGCTACGGCTATCTGCTCGCTCAGAAGAATATAGAAGAAGCTTTTTCGTATGTCCATCTTCGGGGAGTCTTGAACAGAAAAGGAAGAATTTGTTTCTTTGGTTTTGCCACTAAAGAATGCTGGACTGTGATTGGTTGTTTGATAGTGAGGCTCGTTGAACAAGGACGATAACCCCTACCTCAGATATTTTTATAATATTAGCTTAGAATGAAAAGTTGATTTCAAGGTGATTATAATGATAGTGGCTGAGTGTAGGATTTAGTTGAACACACAGATCAGTACTCAGCTGTATTTCAATTTGTCTGTTTTGAGAATACCAGAGTGAGTTAGTAAGTACTTCATAGAGCAAGATGGAATATTCCATTATACATCTTGGGCAAGCTTATTCTCTGTGTTCTGATTGGTTGTTGGGTTTGTTGTGAATACTTTTATCAATATCTACCCAACACATGACTGTTATGGCAGTTAGTACAGTGTCTGTATTTGTTACAATCTGTTGGCCTTTGTCTGGCAACTGGGCGCTAGTTGAAACCTTCTTGTGAAAGTGAGTATTATATATTGATTTTAGAATTGAGGAAACAAACAAAGAAACAAACAACTAAGACTTTTTGTTTTAAGCTTCCACCTTTCTTGTTTGAAATTTCAAGAAGTGAGCCATGAAATAAAATGAATCTATGGGAGGTAACTTCAGACTATATTTTCCTTTGTTTATTTTTCCTTTCAAAGTTGATATTTACATAAACGTTAGTTTCTATGGAGCGTTTTCTTTTTCGAAGTTTCAAATAAAAGTTTCGCTGTTTTTTGTTTAAAAAATTTTTTTTTAAATTAGTGAAATAGATCACTAATTAGGACTGAACCTATTCTAGTAGTGACCACCCTAAGTGGATTTAACAGGTTTGGATTCAGAGTTTTACTTCTCCTAGACTGGTTGCCTAACCAAGGTTAAAGAGACCAGTCAGCCCTACTATTTAAACATTTAGTAGTTGGATTGGTATTAGCACTGTGTGAACTTTAGCTTCGTCCAGGATTTGAACTCGGGTCGACTAGCCTATTTCTTATGACTAACCATTATACCACGCACCTTTCAATTTTGTTTTATTTCTTTTTGTTTGTTTGTTTGTTTGACTGGGGTTTTTTTAGGACCATTCCGTGTGGGGTTCAACACAGCCTACTAATATATACGGCTCCATATGTCACATAAGCAGGCAGAATTCTAACAGGCGTATTCATTTTATAGTCAATTTATGACTGTTTCGAAAAAAATGTTTGATTCCATCAAGTTCCTAGAGTTTATTCTAGGTCATTGGAGCAATATGAGATCTTGTGTTGTATTGCTGCAGAAGAGTTTGCTTTCTGTTAAACAATGCTGAGTAATTTTGCCACACAATTGCATACATCCAATCCAGCTGTTTGGAGTAAAGGTTGGGATCAATGGTTCAACTGTCCAAAATGAAATCATTGTTAATTGCCCTATGATAATTGCACCAGAAGCAGGGTATCACCTTGTGTTCAAAACAAAAACATTGCATAACTTTTGATTCACTCTAGTACAATGTTAAAAAAAGTAAAGTCAATGGGGCGGCCTAAAGTCAGTATCAGTCAGACAGCGAGGGATTCTATCCCCTTTTCAATAGCGCTAGACCAAAGAGATCGTTTTGGTGTCTGAGGTGGAATGCCACACTTACCTTCAGCTCTCACTTTACCGCACAGATCCCTGTGCTCATACGCTGAGTTTGCGAGGGCTGGTATCGAACCAGGGACCTTGTGGTTCCTAGTTGAACACTCTTCTGACTCAGCTAAGCCGGCCCTTATGTAAGTTACTTTATTACCCAGTATTACATTAGGAGGGGCCTGGGATAATTAAGGGTCAAAAAAGTTTTTGTTGGAATAAATTTTAGTAAAAATAACTTGTGATGTAAGAAGTGAAGAATAATCAAAGTTCTAATTACCATCGAACTGGGAAGACATGGCAACAAACAGTTGTAACCCAATACAAACACGAATAGTCGCTAAGTCTACTGCAGAATGACAGGGTATTTATAAAACTCCACAATATCATTCAAATCCAGCAGCCAATAAGAACTCAAGGAATGGAATCACCCAAATTCATGAATGGATCATTCTTGATTTCTATAATACCAACTGTCTTGGACACTGCTTCAGTTATACTTGGCTAGCTGCTGTTATTCAAACCAACAGTAGACTAACTGACTTCAATAAGAAGAAGGAAAGAAATGTTTGAAAAAAAATATTTTGAAAGAAAGAATGTATTTAGAATGCGTCTTGTTTAGAATGTCAAAAGAAAATCATCAAAAGAAATTTTTAATGGTTCATCAACCTTTATGGGTTATTTAATGCCAAAGCCATCCTTGTAGAAAAACAGCAGTAGTACTATTTAACCTATAGCTGGAGTTCATACATTTCCCAAGTGTATTAGTTTAAAAGTGAACACAATAGCACAACTGGAGTTAGAACTCCCTTACTACAATGTCACAGTTCAGCACATTATCTTATACACCACAGGGATCTCCATTCCTTGAACCACTGAGTTGAATATTCAATAACCTCATTGAAGTTAGTGATCATCCCCCACAAAGATTGTATTGATAAAAGAAAGTATATGAAAGAAAACTGAATTTAAATAAACACTGATCAATTGGTTTCTAAAATTGTCTCACTGAATTGTTAATAGGAATCAGCTTTTCTCCATTTTTGGTCAGTGAAGATTTGAGCTTAGCATAATGGTTATTGTTGTAGGAAATGGGGTAATTATGAACTTTAGTTGGCCAAATTCCTAGCATAAAATTGTGCGTGCACATTATCTGAAATTAACTTAATTGTTATGAAGAACACATTTTATGATATTTTGAAACTCTCCGTACAAAATAAACAAAAAATAGAAACTTGTTCAAAAACAATACAACTGCATGCTTTAACACAAAGATATCAATGTGTTCTTAATAACAATTAAGTTCATTTCAGATAATGCACACACACAATTTTATGCTAGGAATTTGGCCAACTAAAGTTCATAATTACCGGAAATGGAATTGGTAACCAAAGTTCAAATCATAAAGGGCGCGTTAGTATGACATAAAACTGCATCTGGGGGTAAAGCTACAGCTCTTGTGAGTTTTGAGCCACTCCTTCATTCCCTACGATTCAGATTAGTGGGCTCCTATCTATGGATCCAATCGGTTTGAGATGTTTAAAATGAATATGAATTACATTAATGTATTGGCTCTTGAAACACTGAGAAAAAGCTAGATGGGAACTACATCAGCCTGGATGAGGCTATTTGCAGTTCACTTCATGCTAATGATTGTATGAAAGGCAAGAATCTATTGTTTCTCTCTATACACAAATAATTTGCACACAATTGTATGGTTTCAAGTAATTATTTCTACTTCTACTAGTCATTTTTTAACTAACTAATAATAATCCTTAATAAATGATTATAGCTTCATGTAACTATTCTTAATACAAATAATTTATGGTTATATGGCATTAAGTATTTCTATCAAATACAAATCCTTTTTTAACAGATCTATTTGATCCATAGATACGACCCTAACAGGTTCTACCATTCCAGGTCTGAATGGACCTGGGTTTGCTTTGTTTTATGGCATATCAACCTCAGTGGGTCATTTAATACCAACAAAGTTTTGAAATAAATTCATTCTTTATGGATACTCAATTTTTTTATAAACACATTTTTCTATTTAACCCATAGTGGATCTGGGAGCAATGGTGATAAAGGGGTGCTCCACTTTCCCCAAACATCCAAAACTGGAACCTCACCATCAGTTAGAGTTTAGCGTCATTCCCAGGACAATAAGACCCTCAGGCACTGCCTTCTAGCACCAATATGATAAAATGGTTGGGGCTTGCCATAAGGGCAATAGGGTTGCACCAATCATATAGGTGCTAGGGCTTGACGTGACCATCCGGAGGAGGCCTCTCCAACCGCCCGTCTAGCCCAAGTAAGGAGCAAACCTCCACAACTGGAACCTCACCATCAGTTAGAGGTTAACATCATTCCCAAGACATGAAGACCCTCAGGCACTGCCTTCTAGCACCAATATGATAAAATGGTTGGGGCTTGCCATAAGGGCAATAGGGTTGGGATAATTATATAGGTAGTAGGGCTTGATGTGACCAGCTGATTGATTGGAGAGTGGACCTGGGATTAATGGCAATGAAGGGGTGCTCCATACTGCCTAGATCTCCAGAATTGGAGTCTTATAATCAGATGCAGTTTCATGTCATACCCAGAAACACTTCTTTTTTGATTGGAGAGGGACTGTTATCCTTCTTCAGAAGTTATAATCAGCATATTCTAAGCCCCACCACTAAGGACGGGTACCAAAGTTGAATTTAAACTTTAGCTAGATTGATTTTATGTTGCCAACCAGGTAGGTGACATTCAACATATGGAATTGCCATTACTGTGGGTCTGACAGGTGAGACAAAAGGGGGAAAAAATGGTTTTGTAGCCTAAGATCTTCTGGGAACTTGACATGCTCAAGAGAAATTGGAAGGGGGTGGGTTGAACCAATGATAAACTGAGTGAATCGGTGGGTCGACAAATGTTTTTTTGTTTGTTTTTTGTTAAATCCCAAAATAGATTAACAGCTGACACAGTATCATGCCCCTGTGTCTTATGTCATAAAGGGGAAAATGGAATCAATGGAATGGTACAATCTGCAAGTCTTGGACATCTGCAGTTCAATTAGAGACTTGCCACTGCCAGTAAAAGACTTATTCCAGCAATGGAACTGAGATTGTGTCTGTAATATCCTGCAGACAATACTAGATAAAATGAAAAATGAAAAAACAAAACAAAAAAAGTGCATTATAGATATAGATGCAGCAATATAGATATGAAAGAGTGAGAATTACACACACACATATGTATGTGTGTATATATATATATAACGGTATAAGTTATACATTTCTGTATTATATATTTATGAAGATAGTAAATAATTTTATATTAACAATGTATGTATGTGTGTTTATGTATTATACAGCTATTCATGGGAGGTGCTTGTGGTATAATGTCCAGTTAACCAGCATTTCAAATATCTATAATGGACATTACATCAGCAAGTAAAGAACATCATTTCTATAAATAAGTCTGAAGCCAAATAATTTTAAAAAACCTAACCCAAATTCTCTAACCCTAATATAGTTTAAACTTTACATGGACATTGAATTCCCTCAATAGAGGTAATCAAAGTATTTTAATATCAAAAATAGTATTATCATAATTGTTTACTAGGGATTATTATTATTAGTTGAAACCATATAATTATTTGTATTTTATAGGAATACTTGAAACCATAGAACAGTATGCAAATTATTTGTATTAGATAGGAATACTTGAAACCATATAACTGTATGCAAATTATTTGTATTAGATATGAATACTTGAAACCATTTCACTCAAAATTCATCTACAAACTATGTGTGTATATATCCTCACCATCATCAGGTTGCACTGACAGCACAAATCCCTATGACTCTCTTGCCAACCATCCCTTGGGTAATTTGATCTGTGTGGTAAAGCATCTGGGAAGTGATGGTAGGCCTGGCGCTTCACCTCAGAAAAAAAAAACAATCTACCTGGTTTAGCGCTTGTGAAAACTCTTTTACTGATCACCGAATACTGACAATAGAGCACTGCTGACTTTTACTATTACAAGTGGTGCTGCCATATAGTAGTACCAACACAGTTACAGCATGGAAGAGTTTTTGCTTTATAATTATCTGCGATCAGATTTCCATATGATCAATAATCTATCTATAGCAGTCCATGCCTTTCCTATATATATATATATATATATATATATATATATATAGGAAAGGCATGGACTGGTATAGATAGATTATCAATCATATGGAAAACTGATCTCTCTGATATGATTCTTGCCCTGATGAGCTACTAAGCGAACTATTAGTAGGTATATCTGACTCATTAGGTTTAACTTATATATATATATTATATGAAGAGTGAAGGATTTGATAAATCCGACAAAATGTGGTTGAGCATAGAGGAAAGTGTGGATATAACAACACAGACAGTTAAATTTAGTTGATATTTTGCCTCATTATTGGATTAAGTTTTTATTTATAATAAAGTTTTGAAAAAGCTTCATCCAATAATGAGGCGAAATATCAACTGAATTTAACTGTGTTGTTATATCCACACTTTCCTCTATTCACATACACACACACACACACACACACACACACATATATATGTATGTAGAAAATAGAAAAATAAAGTATTGCAAAAAAGACGCCAGACCAGGCTGTTTGTTTTTGCTGAGATGGAGCACTAGACCTACCATCAGCTCCCAGATGCTTTATCGCACTGATCAGATTACCCAAGCTGTGTTACTCATTTTCTATATATTGTGGGATTTATTTCCACATTTTATATATATATATATATATATATATATATATGTCTATTGCTCTAATGCAAATGTGATGACATTCAAATCAGTGTTACTTGAAGAATATGGCCAGGTTGAATAGAAGAGTTCTTCTGGCATTGCTGATGATGGCACCACAGCACATGAAATGGTGAATAGCAATTAATTACAAAGCGTCGTATTCAGATGACACCACTGCAGAAGATTCTGTTTGGCACGTTCTTTGTCCCTGGGGATATCAGTCTGTTGGTGAAACCATTGTGATGCTTATACTCATAGCATTGTCCAGAAAATCGAGAAAATATTGTATTCCTTTGACCGTTATGCTAACTGGCCGATTGTTTCAAACAAGGAAATTCAAAATTACTGACTTTCAAAAATTCAAAGGTTTATTTTTAATGTTGAGGTCTATAAAGATAAAATGGATTCAAAAAGATTATTTGTTAATCATATAAGTGAGAAAAAATGGAAATGAATCTGACATATTGTAGACACTTCTAATACTTTCGTTGATTCATATTTATTGTTGGGTGGTCACCTTTTTCCTAATTGATCGTCAGTTCTAAATCTACATCGCGCTGCAGTTCTAATTCTACACATATGTTGAAAAGATAATTGGAAGAAAAATATATATACTTTGGTATGGATGAAATTTATTACTGTTACTTGCAAAAATATGCACACTCCAGATGCAAGTATTTAAGTTTTAATGTAATGAAATATATCAAATTAGAAAGACTAATGAAACTAAATAAGAATGCAGATAAAATGATTTGAAACAGAAGGGGTATAATTGAAAAATAGAACAACTTTGAAACTAACTCTTCCATCATTTTCCATCACTACTCATCTTTCATTACTAAATTTTCCTGATTTAAATATTTAGTTAAATTAGGAATAAAGAATTGTTTTTTTTTTTGTTAATGGATTTCTTTTAAGATTTATCCCTTGGATTTTTGCTCATATTTATTAAAATAAAACCAAACAATTAGAAATCAATAATACCATATTAATACCATATTAAAATCTCATTTTTAAGATCAATATGCAAATTAGCCTTCCCATTCACACTGTAAATGATTATTTGTTGAATATATAAATACAATTGCATGTTTTTAGTATGTAGATAAGGCCAACAGTATTAATAATGTAAAACAATTTTATTAATAATTGAGTTTGAATAAAAATAAAATCAAGGAGAATGCGATGTAAATAACTAAGGGAATTGTGACTTGGTTACAGACACACAATCTCCATTATAATAAGATTTGTTGACATGTTTTGACCAAAATTCTCTTAAACACACAGTATTCTATTTCAAATCATTTCAAATATAAAAATAAAATATGATAATAGTAATTTTATGATGTAATGATGTTTTATGATGTAATCAATTTCGAATTGTTCACCTATATTACTCATTTTTATTTTTTGAAATCAAAACACTCTGCCCTAAGATGACCTTCTGATTACATACTTAATTTTGTTTTCTATTATTATTTTATTCTATTTTTATATTTAAAATAATTTTAGATAGTAAGCAAATTTTGGTCGACCATCAGTGTCAACAATAACAAAATAAATTTCATCTATACCAAAGTACATATATTTTTCTTCCAATTATCTTTTCAACATAATCATATAATAATATATTGGATCATTTAACCAGTAAACATGATTGGAGGTGATCCACAATACTGGATTTTCTGTGCCTTAGGATCTAAAATAAATAGTGAAAAGTATTGAATAAATTTATTTGTTTGCCTCCTTGGGCATCTTCCCTTTTTACTCTCTTCCCACCTCAATCATAAAAAATAGGGGGAGAGAATCTTAGCACAGAACATGGACAATATCAATACAATATAGATCAAATTCTCTTAAGTAATTCATCTGATAATTCCCCCAAAAATGCCCTCTTAATTATTTTTCTAATTATTCTCTAATTCAATTTAAATTTAACATTATTGCTGATTAGTGGTCTGATGAGGCAATTTTTTCCAAAAATATATTACTCTATTATCAAAACATCCATTGTTTTGGTTTGATTTTATGGCATGTCAATCTTGGGTTATTTTATGCCAAAGACATTTTGTTTTATTCATTCTGGAAGGTATTAAATTTCTTCAGCTCAGATGGGACCCTAACAGTTACTACCACTCCAGGTCAAGTGGACCTAGAAGTAATGGCAATGAAGGGGTACTCCACATTCCCTAGCGCTCCAAAATTACTTCACCATTAGATACAGTCTAATGTCATACCCAGGAACCTAAGACCCGCAGTCTTCTAGGACATACATGATAAAAAGTGTTGTGAGCTTGCCATAAGTACAAAAGAGTTGGGACAATCATATAGGTGCTATGGATTGACATGAACAGCCGATTGATTATAGGGGGCCCTCTCCGACCACTCGTCTCAGTAAGGGCCAAAGTGGACTGTTGCATGTCATGGACTGCACAGCCATCAGGATTCCGTCCTTAAGCATCATGGTTCACCACCCATGGTCAACAGGTGGCCACATTGGGGGGGGGGAGATTTTACCTGTCTGCAGAGGTGCAGTCAGCCTATTCTACAGACCCAGCTGAGAGGGTGCACATCCAATTGGTTAATGGACTTAGTTTTTGTTTGTTTTTTTTTTTAAATCAAGCTTTGACAGTAAATTTCCATATAAAAAAAATGTCTACCATAATTAGAAATTCCATTATTTTCAAAGTTTCAATTAGATAATCTTTCCTTTTGAATAAAGTAGTCAATCCTAATTTCTCTAATCTTTCCCAGCAACTAACCTTTTTTATTCCCCAGCTATGGGTTAATTAGTACCAGTTTTTCTACAGGAATAGCTTTGGCATTAAATAACCCCAAAAGGTTGATTTGCTATTTGAAGAATAATTAAAGTTCCAATTACCATTGAACTGGGAAGACACGGCAACAAACGGTTGTAACTGAAATACAAACCCGAATGTCACAGGTCTACTGTAGAATGACAGGATATATATGAGACTCAACAATGTCATTCAAATCAAGCAGTCAGGCAGCCAATCAGAACTCAAGGAATGGAATCAAATCACCCAAATTCATGAATGGGTCATTCTTGATTTCTATATATACCAACTGTCTTGGATACTGCTTAAGTTGTACTTAGTTAGCTGCTGTTATTCAAACCAACAGTAGACTTACTGACTTTAATACTATTAAACGAAGAAAACAATCTTTTTTGTATGCCCTCCAATCTTTGGTGGTTGATCAGTCCATAACATGCAACACTTCACTTTGGCTCTTAAGTTTGAAGGGCAGTTAGAGAGGCACTCTCCAATCAATCAGATGAGCACCTATATGATTGTCTTGCCCCTATTGCCCTTATAGCAAACCCCTAACTCTCATATGTGTGAAGAAGGTGGTGGCTAATGGTTTTAATGCCCTGCATATGATGTTAAACTATCTGATAGTGAAGTTCCAAATTTGGAGCTCTGGAGAGTGTGGAGTACTACTTGATCACCATTACTCCCAGGTCCACTCGGACTAAGAGTGTTAGTACCTGTTAGTAGTTGGATTATATCAAGTATTCAGCAAGTTGAACTCTAAACAACCTCCAGAGTGTTGGTAGGTGGTTTATATAGAGCTTTGGGTTATTCCATTATGAACTCTGGCAAGTTCACTTCCTGGGTTTTGATTGGCTGATGGTATTCAGGGTGAGTAATGATATGGATAAGTACCCAGCGGCATGCAAGGACTATTTAAGTTACAGCTTGCATGTTGTTCTTGTCTGCTAACTCGATAGTAGTTAGAATCCCACTGCGATGGTGAGTATTGTTTTGTTTCTATATCTGGGGGATAACTTCTTCATTAGTGTCCCATCTATGGGTTACATAGAAGAAAAAATGAGTAAGAAAAAATGAGTTAAAAAAATTGATTTTGAAAAAAATGTTAGATACCCATTAAGAATGTATAAAACAAAACATCTTTGGCATAAAAAAAAGTAAACTTGTCAGGGTGGTCTAATGTTGGTATCAACCAAACAGTAAGGGAGTCTATCCCCTTTTCACTAGCATTATACCAAGGAGATTGTTTTTGCATCTGAGGTGAAATTCCACACCTACCATCAGCTCCTTACTTTACCACACAGATCCCTATGCTACTCATACGCTGAGTTGGTGAGAGCCAGTATCGAAACAGGAACCTTGCGGTTTCTAGCCCAACTCTCTACCGACTTAGCTAACCCGGCCCTTCAAGGGTTTAAATGCCATAAAAACCAACCAACCCTCCAGTCTCAATATTACTCTCCGATTTTGATGTCAAGACAATGGTTTGGTTTGGTTTGTTTTGTTTTACGGCATATCAACCTCCGTGGGTTATTTAATGCCGATAAAGTTTTGAAATAAATCAATTCTTAATGGATAATACAATTTTTTTATAAATACATTTTTCTATTTAACCCATAGATGGGAACCTAACAGGTACTACCACTCCAGGTCAGAGTGGACCAGGGAGCAATGGTGATGAAGGGGTGCTCCACATTCCCCAAACCTCCAAAACTGGAACCTCACCATCAAATAGAGTTTAACATCATTCCCAGGACATGTAGACCCTCAGCCACCGCCTTCTAGCACCCATATGATAAAAAGTTGGTTGAGGCTTGCCATCAAGACAATGGAGATATATGAAGTGACCGAGATAGATAGGAATTGACTGAAATAAATAACTGTTAGACTAAGTGCGTCTCTTAGTACGTTTTTTAAATTTTCTTCATAGACTAATTTCTTTATACAAAAGATCCATAACAGACCAGAATTAATGATATTGGTGACATCAAAAACTTCATTATCTTTTCTTTTCTTTCTCGCAGTTAACCAGCAACAACAACAAACCCTTGGACCCACCCACGTGCACAATCCAACTACCCCCCCCCCCAACCACCCCCCTTACTGATTTGACATGTTACAGTTATTAGTCAACCACAAAGCGTGAACTCTAAGCCCCACTGGCATCTTTCCACTCTTGTGCAAAACCAGTAAAACTTTTGAGCATTGCTTTTTGCCAAGAATGTTTGATGTGCTGTACCGACTGACAATGTCTGAAGACAACTCGGAACAACTCAATTAAGGGCTCAATTCTATTACCACTGCAGCCAAAAAGATAACACAGACAGACGAGTGCAACTCTTCGCACAGAGACCCCTCAAGCTTCTTTCTCACCCTCCCAGCAACTTGAAATAACCAACCTGACCCTCATTTTGCCCCTTGGCAAATCAATATATTTTGATTCAACAACATTGATCAAATATAATACAAGTTTGAGTTGGTTAAATATGGCTGACAAGGGGAATAATTACATTTGCAACAAAAACCTCAAATGTTGAAATTAGTGTCTCAGCTTCTGATGTTCACACAATAATATTGTTAATGATAAAACAATTAAGTTTTTGCCAAAATCAACAAGTGTTACGTACTTTCGCAAAAGAAAAAAAAAATTGAAAATATTTTATTAAAATTCAAATGGAAATCAGATTAAGAATGCAATTTAAAAAATCTAGTGTACATTTCCATTGTTTATTTATGAATACTAGCAGGACCAGTGAATATACCATAGTTTGATAATTTAATTATTACAACATTTGGTATGTTTACTATTGCCAAGTAGTTCAATATGTAAACAGTATAATAATCTTCATTAAACTCTCACTTCTTTCCTTTTTTTCATCATGTTTGATTGAAGATTAGCGTTATTGCTTCCACATGCTCACCCCTCTCTCTATATTTCCTCTATTCTCTTTCTTTCTTATATTTTTCTGTGTAGCATTTCTTTTTATTCCCTTTCTTTCTTAATAATAAAAACAAAATGGTCCCTTATTTAGCTGAGGTGACACTCATAAGAAATAAGAATTCAGTGGATAAGCAACAGCAGATAATCAAGATTTATATTTTTGCATTTTAGCATTGATATAAGGGCAGTAGGTTTGGGACAATCATACAGGTGCTAGGCTTGAAGTGACCAGCCGATTAATCTGAGGCAGCCTCTTCGACCGCCTGTCCAGACTAAGTAAGGGCCAAAGTGGGGAGTTGTGTGTAATGGACTGCTCATCCACCAGAATCCCATCCTTAAGCATCACAGATCGCCACCCATTGACACCAGGTGGCACCATTGTGTGTGTGTGTGGGGGGGTCTTACCCCTCTGCAGAGGTGTAGTTGTTATGTACTCATATACCTTGTTGAGTATATACACAAGAGTTCTTTTGTGTAACAGAGAGAGAGTAAAGGTGTTGAAGTGAGTTAGCATATTGCTGGTTTGAGCAACTGAACCAATGCCAGAGACAGACAGTCATTTACTTACTTGGTTGTTCTCTCTGAAGAATAATCAAGCTAAGTTCCAATTACCGTTGAATTGGTAAGAAATGGCAACGAGCGATTGTAACTCAATACAATCCCGTCTCGTTGCGATTCTACTGCAGACTGACAGGGTGTTTATAAAACTCCACAATATCATAGAAACCTGTAAATAATACTAATTCCAATTACCATCAAATTGGCAAGAGAAAACAGCAAGCAATCGTAACTGAAATAAGATTCTGGTTTGCTGCTAAGACTACTGCAAAATGGCAGGATTTATGGAGCCTCAGAGGATCATACAAACGAAACAGCCAATCAGGACTCTAGGAATGGAATCACCCAAATGCATGAGTGGACTATTCTGAATTCCCATAAGTACCAGTTGTTTTGACACTGGTTCAGTTGTGCTTGGCCAGTTACATTGACTGACTGACTTCAATAAAACCAAGCAGCCAATCAGAACTCAAGGAATGGAATCACCCAAATGCATGAATGGACTATTCTTGATTTCTATAAATACTGTCTTGGACACTGCTTCAGTTGTACTTAGCTAGTTGCTGTTATTCAAACCAACAGTAGACTGACTTCAATACTCTCCTCTTTCTATTTTGTCCATGATGTGATGACCTAGTCTTCTTTACTTATTTGGCCGGACATGTTGTCTCTTCTAGCTTGTTGCTTCTTTCAACTTTTAACTCAGGGATTCTTTTAAGGGCATCTTTTAATCAGCAAGACTTATGGTTTTGATCAAAGGTTTTATTTTAGCCCTTTTTTTAACACATCTTGCTGAGTGAGCCCAGCCCGCAGTCACATGTCTGTGCTGCGTCACATCTTAGCTGGAACCAACTTAAATAAGTCAAAATCACGTGACGTGCGAGATTTCCGGTTTTACCAAAGGGTCTGGTGTTTTTCCACAGAAACTGCCGTCTATGTTCTGATTTGAAAGCCCTATTCTACAGGTGCTTGTCAATAATCTATGCTGCAGCATTTTTTTAAAATCTTATATTGTTTAATAATAGATATAAAAAAAGATTTTCTGTTAAAATTCAAATGTTTTCTTTCTAATACAACCAAGTTTTTAACAGTTAAATTAAAACTAATTTAAATAATTAAGGTTTTGCTTGTGTGGGGGTCAAAACTGTTCTGTTTTGATTATCATATGTCGTAAAACAAAATTTTACAACTGACAATAATCAAACTTTTTTTTCACCATATAATGGAATATGAAATTTAATGTAGAAGAACATTATGTGACAATTTCTTGTTTGTTAATAGTTTTCTTATAAAACTCTATAAGTAAGATAAATTTAAATAAAACAAAATATATATAAATCAACAATACTAGGCATGTATTTATCAAAATGTGTTTTAACAAACAATGTGGACCATTTAATGTTGTATACTTAATGTCTAAGTTTATATAATACAGAATTGTTCTTTATTCTATGCATTAATGATTTTGACTTTAAATCAAATACTCATTGATAAACTTATGCAATTCCTGAAGGTATTGTGATATATATATATATTTACCAACCCCTCTGTACGAGCAGAATGTGACACAAGGTCAATTTCTTAAGTGGAGTTCAGCAGTTTGAATTAAGAGTTTTCCTTCTCCTAGACCGGTTGCCTAACCAAGGTTAAAGAGCCCAGTCTGCCCTACTATTTATGCATAGCTGGAGGGAGAGTAGGATTCATACCTTTCCCAAGGATATTAGCGCTAAATGAAATGCAATTACCACGTCCAGGATTTGAACTCTGGGCGACGAGTCCATTTTTCATGACTTTAACCATTACACCACGCGCTTCCTACAAAGGTATTGTGATATAAGCAGTGATGTAGTTTCAGTTACAGACAAACACTGAATCTCCATTATATATAGATTTTCAGTTTTCTTATAATTTTTGAGAAAAATTTATAAATGATGGCCATTCAGTTTCTATGCAATATCACCAAGTGACAGTCCACAATTGTTGTATGTCCCAATTTGATCAGCCAACTGTTTACACGCCATTAGCAAAGAACTAATCACAGACTAAGATATGAGAATAAGATGAAGAATAATCAAAGTTCCAATTACCGTCGAACTGGGAAGACATGGCAACAAACGGTTGTAACCCAATACAAACCCAAATAGTCGAAAGTCTACTGCAGAATGACAGGGTATTTATAAGACTCCACAATATCATTCAAATCAAGCAGTCAAGTAGCCAATCAGAACTCAAGGAATGGAATCACCCAAATCACCCAAATTCATGAATGGATCATTCTTGATTTCTATATATACCAACTGTCTTGGACACTGCTTAAGTGTACTCAGCTAGCTGCTGTCATTCAAACCAACAGTACTCAATAGATCAAAGAAAAGAAAATTCTAAGAAATTTCCTATATTCTTCTATTTCTGAGAATTTAAGAAAATTATGTACTTTTCACTACAACTAAGAGAACTTTGACAGCAATAATCAAGGAAAATAATCCCTTCCTATGTGTGTCTTAGCTACTGAAGTTTTATTAGATTTTGTGGCAATAATAAAAATGGTTCAGTTTTTCCACTCTGTTTTTATTTGTCTAACACTATATTTGGGAGAATATGTGCTTAAATGAAGTCGAACCTATTTTTTAAATTTAATTCATTAATAATTAATTAGGCGGGATTAAACTATTTAAATGTAAGGCTAAACAAATCGAGAAAAATCAATCTCTGTATGTACATTTCGGCCTATTAGGCCTCATCAGCAGAGCTATAGATACGAAGACCGCCCCGTGTGTGATTCGAAACCTGTCTGTCAAATTAGCAGGCAAGTGTCTTACCTCCACACCAAACGGACTTAGCAGGATTTTCTTCGCTTTGTTAAGTAGTAGTATTTTATATTCCTCTTAAGTGACCTCTACACGAACTTACGAGACGTAAACAAACAGACGATGTTTGTGATATGGCTATTTTCAGCCGACAATATTTGGGAGAATATGTGCTTAAATGAAGTCGAACACTATATATATACATATTTTAGATTTCTTGGCAAGATCTAAAATATAATAGCAAGTTTTATAAAGCATCTATAAATAAGACAAAGGTAGCTATTGGGTTAATGCCATCATTTCTTTTATCTATCTAGTGGTGAGGCTAGGTTTCTAATATTGTTGGTAGGATTACATAAAAGACACATACAAAATAATTCTAAATTCACAATCATTTTAAACAAGTAAACACTTCATACTTAGTTGCAATATCAATGTTTTAAGAGCCAGTTTATCAAATTTCACAATCATTTTAAACAGGTAAACACTTTGTACTTAGTTGCAATATCAATGTTTTAAGAGCCAATGTATTAATAAAGTTCAAAATCATTTTAAACAATATCTCAACCAGATTTATTTGACCCATAGATGGGACCCTAACAGTTACTACACCTCCGGATCAGAAAGGATTTGGAGTAACGAGGGCGGTAACTCTACATTCCTCAGAGATCCAGTCCCCAAGCTTCACCCCTGGACATAGTTTACAGTCATATCTTTATGTAATTCATTTTTCATCCAATGGTGAAGCTCCAGTTCTAGAGCTCTGAGGAATGTGGATTGATTGACTGATTTTAATGGCATATCAACCCATCTAGGGCAATTCTATGCCAAGAGGTTAGGGAACCACATTCTTTATACGTTTATATTTACATTTTTGTGGAATTATTTCTTAAGAAATTTTTTTGTCCTCTCCTATCAAATATGAATAATTTTCAAACAGATCTACTGATGGGACCCTAACAGGTACTACCACTACGACTCAGAGTGGACATGGGAGTAATGGTGATCTGCACCAGCCATCAAAATAAGGAGATTATAGTTGCTGTCCAATGCTCCATGAACACTGTAAAAAAATCAGGCATGAACTGGAGAATTGCAATGGAGACTACGAGGCTGTGGCTAGAAGAAAGCAACATAACACACGATCTGATTGCATTCGTACAGCAGAATTCCTTGAAAAGCCTGCAAGAAAAGTGTTGGAGGACCCTCAAATGCCTATGTGGAGTTGCTAAACACTGTAGCCAAGCCTGGATAACAAGGGTAGCCAATGTAGGCCATATGTATGGCAGCAGGATTCAGCCCCTGCCACACCTCTGGGAAAAGTTAAAAATGGTTGTCGGCTAATTTTTACGACTACACCAGTACCAATGTTTGGCCTCTGAACTCCCCAGATCTTAACCCCATTGATTATTATGTATGTGGTGCTGTTGAGAAAGCACCAATTGCTGTGCAGTACTACAAAAGCCAGTTAATCGACAGAATTAAGGTAGTTTTTGAGACCCTTCCCAGGAAATCAACATCAGCTTGCTCAGGTTCTGGGCATGATTGAGGCTGTGGTGGTTATTTTGAGTGAAACTTGTTGACAGTACTGTAATTTCCATGCCTGTTGAATTTTCTTTAAAATTCATTAAATTTTGTAGTTACCAAGCACTTTTTCTTTTTCCTTATGAAATTTCTCCCAAATACCCTGTAGTCTTGTGGACATATTTCATATCTTTATTTCTCTCAAGAAGAATAAAATGCCATCTATGTTAACATTTATAAATAGATTTATCATGTTATTTGCATTGAAAATCTATCATGTTATTTGCCATAGATAGGACCCTAACAGGTACTACCACTCCAGTTCAGAGTGGACCGGGGAGCTGAAGAATAATTAAAGTTCCAATTACCGTCGAACTGGGAAGACAAGGCAACAAATGATTGTAACTCAAATACAAACTCGAATGCTACAAAGTCCATTGCAAAATGACAAAGTATATATAAGACTCCACAATGTCATTCAAATCAAGCAGTAAAGCAGCCAATCAGAACTCAAGGAGTGGAATCACCCAAATCACCCAGATTCATGGATGGATCATTCTTGATTCCTATTTATACCAGCTGTCTTGGACACTGCTTGAATTGTACTTAGTTAGCTGCTGTTATTAAGACCAACAGTAGACTAACTGACTTCAATAGGAGCAATGGTGATGAAGGGGTACGACACATTCTCCAGAACTGGAACCTCACCATCAGATAGTGTTTAACATCATTCCCAGGACATGATGACCCCCAGCCACCACCTTCTAGCACATACATGATAGAAAGGTTGGGGCTTGCCATAAGGGCAATCGGGTTGGGAAAATCATATAGGTGCTAGGGCTTGACAGGACCAGCTGATTGATCGGAGGGGACTCTCCGACCGCCTATCTAGCCCCAGATAGGGCCAAAGGGGAGTATTGCAAGTTATGAACTGCTCATCCACCTGGGTTCTATCCTTAAGCATCATGGGTTGCCATCAAGGGCAACAGGTGGCCCCACTGGAGGAGGCTTTATTCCTCTGCAGAGGTGCAGTCAGTGTATTCTAACACCCCAGCCGAGAGGTTGACTGTTGACTAGAGTAAGAAACCAAATACCAGACTAAACCAACCAAGAAGCACCAGCAGAAAGAGTACAAATATACATAACAATTGAATAAAGTAACAAGTCCAGAAAATTCTTCCAAGGCCATTTGATAAAATAAAATACCAATAAAAAATAATTTGATTTGACTTTTATTGCACAAGGAAAGTAAACTAAAGAATTAAGAAATTCTTGAAAAGTTGCCAGCCTTCAAGAATGTGCTCTGGGGAGAGACTGCTCCCCTTTCTCTCCCTGCCTCTAGATACAATAGTGGATCTATAACTGTCTGATATAGAGCAATAAATTTTGGATATCAAATCAATTTTCATGGTATTTGAAATTAAATGAACTTTATCCGAAAGGCGTTTCCTTCTTCTTTACCTTTCTAGATCAGACAAAAGTTTAAGCAGCATAGTGTTGAATTGAGCAACAACAACCAAGTACAACAGAATTTGAAGAATAATCAAAGTTCCAATTACCGTCGAATTGGGAAGACATGGCGACAAACAGTTGTAACCCAATACAAACCCAAATAGTCGCAAAGTCTACTGCAGAATGACAGGGTATTTATAAAACTACACAATATCATTCAAATCAAGCAGCCAATTAGAACTCAAGGAATGGAATCACCCAAATTCATGAATGGATCATTCTTGATTTCTATAATACCAACTGTCTTGGACACTGTTTCAGTTGTACTTAGTTAGCTGCTGTTATTCAAACCAACAGTAGACTAAATGACTTCAATACATTATAGCACTCTAGAATATTTCATATTGGCATATGGGTGATCTCATACTCACCTTCACGGGAAGGCTGTGACTAGCGTCCAGTCACCAGACAAAAAAAAAGAGAGCCTAACTGAATACACTTTGTACCAACTGCCAGAACACAGTCAAGTGTTCAGTATATTTGGATAAAAGTATCCACATTAAAACTAGCAGCCAATGAGAATCTGAGGAATGGACTTGTCCTAGATACACAAGTGGAATAGCCCAACCTGCTTTATAAACTACCTACCAATTCTGGATTCTCAGAACTGACTCAGCTTGCAACACAGCTGAATACTGGTCACTCAACACAAATCTATGGATATGGTGCTAGATAGATATCCATCATACTGCTATAAATGCAGGGACTGTATTGAGTTGCAGCTTGCTTCCTTGCCAAGTGGATGCTAGGTCGAATCCCACTGCTATGGTGAGTATCGAATTGCTTCTACAATATCAGGGGGATAAGTTCTACACATAGTTTGAAAATAAAATGAGTTTAAACCCTAACATCATTATCAGGTCATGCTGGCAGTACAGATATCCATGACTCTCTCTCTCTCTCTCTCTCTCTCTCTCTCTCTCCAACCATCGCCCCTGGGAGAGGTTTCTGTGCAGAATCCACACAGTTTTTGCTGTTCAGCTTACACTGGTGTGTCCATGTGTAGGTGTCCAAAGGAGAATCTCACTTATGAGTTCATCCTTGCTTCTCTGGCAGTGTCTAGCATGTCTTGTTTTCCTGCTTGGATGGTTTGGTTTTACGGCATATCAACCTCAGTGGGTCATTTAATGCCGATAAAGTTTTGAAATAAATCAATTCTTAATGGATAATAAATTTTTCCATAAATACATTTTTCTATTTAACCCATAGATGGGACCCTAACAAGTACTACCACTCGTGGACCAGGGAGCAATGGTGATGAAGGGGTACTCCACATTCCCAAACCTCCAAAACTGGAACCTCACCATCGGATAGAGTTTAACAACATTTGCAGGACATGTAGACCCAGTCACCACCTTTCTAGCACCCATGTGATAAAAAGGGCTTGGGGCTTGCCATAGGGCAATAGGGTTGGGAAAATCATATAGGTGCTAGGGCTTGATGTGACCAGCTGATTGATGGAGGGGGCCTCTCCAACTGCCTGTCTAGCCCAAGATAGGGCCAAAGTAGAGTATTGCAAGTCATGAACTGCTCATCCACTGGGTTCTAACCTTAAGCATCCACGGGCCGCCACCCACGGCTAACAGGTGGCCCCATTGGGGAGTCTTACCCCTTGCAGAGGTGCAGTCGGTGCATTCTAACCCCAGCCGATAGGGCGGCTTGCTTGGATGGTTTAAGTGATGGGGGGTAAGTGGCTGTACAGCTGGTTTCATGTGGGATACTGCTTCCAAGATTTGTTCAAAAAAACACATAGCATCCTTGTGTAGTTCATGTTTATCTTTTTCTCTAAGTACTTTATTAGAATCCAAGTGGTGCAACTTCAGAAAATTTGACTCAAGTTTCTAATATTTGGTGTGTGATCAGTTATTTTCATTCATGAAATTTATTAAAAATTCTTGTAGTACAAAGCTGACAGATCAGCACTTGTCATCTTTGATCAAACTCGCAACTGCACAGACATTAAAACCAGACATACCAAAAATTGTCAAGTAGAAGAGGCTTTATGACAAAAAAAAAAATTGCCAATCAATTTTAGTTTTTAACTGTCATGATTTTTGTACGTAATATATTTGTTGATATTGCAAACTGTAAGTATAATTTATGTTGCTAAAATTTCATTTTTTTGTCATACAACTTCATTAACTTAGATTGATGAATGTAAAAACATTCGTTTGCAAATTTTAAGCAATAAAATAGATTTGCAATAAATTTTATCAAAATATTTCATTAAGTTGTATTTTGCTTAAGTAGTTGTCATATGTGAGTGTCATAACATACATATGTAATCCTGATTGGCTGCTTGGTTTCTATGATGTTAGGAGGCTTCATAAATAAGCTGGCATTTGGCAGTAGTATTTGCAGCAAAACAGATTCATATTGAGTTACGACTGCTTGCTGCCTTGTCTTACTAATTCGACGGTAATTGGAACTAGTATGATTATTCTACAGATGTTACATAATTATTGGATCCCTAATGCTTTTATAAGGTATTGTAGAAATCATTATGGCGATTAGTACAGCTGATGGCCTTGAGAGTGAGTGACAGCGCTTGACCTCACTCTCACCTTGCTTTGCGGGGATGGATCGTGAGAACTGGAAGATGATAGAAGACCTTCTTCCAGTTTAAGGATATAGTCAGTTTAAGTCAGTTAGCAGGTAGGAGCTCGAAGGGTAAGTCGTGTTATACACGCGGTCCCTTAACTGCGTAGATTGTCTGGTTTGGGATTTATAAATAAAGTAACATCAATGTAAATCGAAGTCTTGTGTTTATTACCTAAAAACTAACAATAACACAGGGCTTCTGATAAGGAGTGATCCCTAATAGAAACCAGACCCGAAATCCCCATACAAGAAAGACCAGGCCTTTAGAAGAGACCAGACCTTAGAAGATATACCAGACCAAGATGTTAGAAGATAGAACCAAAGCTGGCCAGAAGAAAAGACGACCAGAGTAAGAAGTAAGAAAAGGGTATACAACGTTATATAGACTTGGTACTGTGAAAAGACCAGTATGCAACACAGAGTCAAAGTGGTGCAACCATATAGTAGTACTCGTGCTTATTAAATAAAGCAAAAAAAGAAATTATTATCAGCCATGATTTAAACTAGTGCAATGCTTGCATTATTTAGCTATGTATGACTTCAAATTCTTTTAATTCTTTGATATGCAAAAAAATGAATAAATAAAAATTTGAATACAAAAATCCCCAGCACACAAGAAAGAAGAAACAAGTTTTAGAATATTTTAATACTCAGTGAATTTCTTTAAAAAAGAAAAGAAATGTTAAGTTTACACTTTGACTATCAAAGCCATATTGATAATTATATTTTTAAAAAATTGGATTAACCTTCCATGTTTCCAATGTGGAACTCAGCAAGTGACACAAAAGGCTTAAACAGTGGAATAATCTGTTCCTAAGAATTAAGGGAATGTCAACTAGAATTTTGGAAATTTATCGGAAAAGATAAGGAAGAAAATCCAAGCATCTTTGGATGAGCTAAAAAAAAAAAAAAAAAAAATTTCCAAAGTTCAAATGATTTTTTTGTACGACTTGAATTTTTGTTTGGATTTCATACAAAGTCTTTACTTCTTAAGTTATGTAGGTAGATTTTAAAATTGCTTTTAATCTTTTGAAAAAAATCTATTGTGAATTATTAAAAAAAAAAAAAAAGCTAAAATATCATATCAGAACTTAAAAGTAAGTTGAAAACTTTGTTTAATTTTCTAAGAAATTAAAACATTTTTTTAACTGGAAAATAGACCTGAATCATAAAATAAAAAATATATTTTTAAATGAACAAATCATTATAAAAAATTATTAGAAAAATACTGGCCAGTAGAGCAGCATAATATCTAAAATGAATAGTTTGGTTTTGGATTGGTTTGGTTTAATGGCATATCAACCCTGTGGGTTATTTAATGCCAACTCTTTATAATCTTATTATAATGGAGATTGTGTGTTTTTCTGTCTGTAACCGAAACTATATTCCTACTCAAGTCACAATTCTCTTAGTTATTGACATCGCATTCTCCATGATTTTATTTTTATCTAAACCTCAATTATTAATAAAATTGTTTTACATTATTAATACTGTTAACTATGTCTACATAATGACAATATGCAATTATATTTATATATACAACAAAATAGTGGTTTACAGTGTGAACGGGAAGGCTGATTTGCATATTAATATTAAAAAAATCGAATTTAATAAATATGTGTTAGTATTATTGATTTCTAACTGTTTGGTTTTATTTTAATGAATATAAGCAAAAATCTCTTCAATGAATCTTAAATGAAATCCATTAACAAGATAAAATAACTGTCATTTTATTCTTTACTTCCTATTTTAACTAAATACTTAAATTAAAAAAATTTAGCAATGAAAGACGAGAGTGATGGAAGAGTAAGTTTCAGTTGTTCCATTTTTTATTATACTCCCTCTGTTTCAAATCTTTTACTATACTCCCTCTGTTTCAAATCTTTTTATCTGTATTCTTATTTAGTTTCATTAGCCTTTCTAATTTAATACAATATTTTATTACATTAGAACTTAAATACTTGCACCCGGAGGGTGCATATATTTGCTAGTATCTATAAAATATACAATATGATATAACAAATTATATAACATAATATTTATCATAACACAATATATATACATGTTTGTAAGGGATTATCATGTGTTAATTTTTTTTCTTCTAAAAACGAATAGTTAGGGTGTGAGATTACAGTAATCTATTTTACCTTTCAGGTGTGTTCCTGTTAGTGGTATTGTGGACATATTTCATATCAGATTCATAATTTTCAATATATTTTTTATTTCTCACAAGAAGACAAAATGATATCTATGTTAACATTTTCAAACAAATCTTTCATGTTATTTGCTTTGAAAAATCTTTTTTCTGGTAGAAGTATACTTCTATTAGGCTCACTTCATTAATAAAAGTTTGTTTTGTTTTACAGTATATCAACCTCGGTGGGTCATTTAATGCTGGCAAAGTTTTGAAATTAATATAGATAGTTTGGTAGAACATTTTTTTAAACTCAATTTTTTTTAGAAACAATTTCTTTCTATTTAACCTATAGATGGGACTCTAACAGGTGCTATCACTCGGGTTAGAGTGGACCTGAGAGCAATGGTGATGAAGAGGTACTCCACATTCCCCCAGACCTCCAGAACTAGAACCTCAGCATTGGATAGAGTTTAACGTCATAAACAGGACATGAAGACCCTCAGTCACCGCCTTCTAGCACATATATGATAAAGGGGGTTGGGGTTAGCCATAAGGGCATGAGGTGATCAGCTGATTGATCAGAGTGAGCCACTTTGGCTACCTGTATAGCCTAAGTAAAGGCCACCAGGATTCCATCTTTAAGCATCATGAGTCGCCACCCACTGCCAACAGGATGCCACATTGGGGAGGGGTCTTACCCCTCTGCAGAGGTGCAGATGGTGTATTCTATAGCCCCACTGACAGGGCTAATAAAAGTTTCATGTATTTGAAAAAAAATACAATCTTCAGATGAAACATGTGCAGATTTCATCTGAAGATTCTATAGATAGATAATGGAATATCAACCTTCCTGGGTTATCTAATGCCAAAAGTATCCTTATAGAAGGATGGTACTATCTAACCCATTGCTGGGGGATGAGGGGGTTCATACTTTTCCCAATGGTATAAGTCCAAAAGTGATTGTATAGTGCATATAGATTTCAAATGTCACAGTCAATTATGTTAGCCACTACAACTCGGGTCTCTCCCTCGTCCACATTTGAAATACATAGAACTTATAATAATGCAGTTGACATGAGGTGAGATAGTAATTCATTATATACAAAGGGAATTATAAAGACAGATAAAAATAGATTTGCAGATTGATTTCCAAAAAGTTCTTCAAATAAATTTCAACATCTACAAATAACTTTGTTTTTCAGTAAAAAATACTTTGTCCCATAATTGTTAGTAGACCAGTTCACATACCAAGGTAAGAATATCTCATCTACAGAAAGTAATGTCAATATGCGTATAAAAAAGGCATGGACTGCTATAGACAGGTTATCGATCATATAAAAATCTGATCACTCTGATGAGAAAGTGAGAATACTTCCAAGCAGTAGCCGTGTCGGTGTTACAGTATGGCTGCACCATTTGGACTCTAACAAAACGCTGAAAGAAAAAGCTAGATAGGAACTACACAAGTATGCTGCATGTTGTCTTGAAAAATTCCGAGAAGCAGCAACCCACAAAAAGCAGCTGTATGGCCACTTATCGCCTATCACACAAACCATCCAAATAAGAAGAACAAGACCTGCTGGAAAAGCAAGGATGAACTCATAAGTGATATTCTCCTATGGACATCTACACATGGACACAATAGTATAGGCCAACCAGCAAAAACTTACATCAATCAGCTCTGTATGGATTCTAGATACCGTGAAGAGGACCTACCAGGAGAGATGAAGGATAATGAAAACATGGTTAAGAGAATGTTGAAACAAATGGAAATAAAAGGAAGAAATAATTAAAAGAAAGCGAAGAGTGAAGGATTTTATATAAAAACCAATTAAAATATAATAAAGTTAAGTGTAATATTTTTATGTACATTCTTATTTAATTTCGTTAGTATTTCTAATTTAATATATTTCAATACATTAAAATTCAAATACTTACACACATAAGGTGCATATTTTTGCTAGTATATATTTTATTCATGTAAACAAATGTTGGGATAATTTATGTATAGATTGGTTCACACATCTTATTATAATGGAGATTGTAGGTTTTTCTGTCTATAACCAAAACTATATTACTACTCAAGTCACAATTCCCTTTGTTATTTACATCACATTCTCCATGATTTTATTTTTTTTTTTAAAACCCAATTATTAATAAAATTGTTTTATATCATTAAGACTGTTGACCATATCTACATGGTATTTACCGCGTACCCCACTTGTACGGGTCAGGCACAAAGTCCCTATTAATGTGGGACCACCCACAAACCGAAGCTCATGGAGTGGCAGGTGAAAAATTGCGTCGATCCCGTCGGCATTCCCCCTCAAGGGGGGCGCCTCAGGCACTGGGCAATAAACCCAGTCCTGCCCCTTTAAATCAAGGGGGCAGGTGTTGCCTGGGGGATGGCCCCCTGGGATCGACGCCGTTAATTATATCAATGGTCCAGAGGCCGAAGCCACTGTAGACCATATCTACATACTAATAACATGCAACTGTATTTATATATACAAAAAATAGCAGTTTGTAGTGTGAATGGTAAGGCTAATTTGCATTTTGATATTAAAAATTTGATTTTAATAAATATATGCTTAGTATTATTGATTTCTAATTGTTTGGTTTTATCTTATTGAATATGAGCAAAAATCTCAGGAATAAATCTTTAAAAAATCCATTAACAAGAAGAAATAACTGTAATATTATTCTTTACTTTCTATCTTAACTAAATAGTTAAATTAGGAAAATTTAACAAAGACAGCCGGGAGTAATGGAAAATGATGGAAGAGTTAGTTTCAAAGTTGTTCTATTTTTCAATCATACCCCCTCTGTTCAAAATTTTTTATCTGCATTCTTATTCGGTTTCATCGGCCTTTCTAATTTAATATATTTTATTATATTAAAACTTAAATACTAGCACCCGGAGGGTGCATATATTTGCTAGTTTGATTAATGATTATAGTATCACTAACTTTGTTGAGAACACAGGTGCCTTGACTAAGTAAAACCATCAGTGGCTTATGGTAGGATCGCAGTAGTGTAAGAGCCACTGAAAAACAGTTTAAAGTAGGCATAGAGTTAAAAAAAAACCCAAAGAACTTGGTCTTCCAAGTACAGCAAAATCTTGTTTTTATTTGATTGTACTGCTTATAAGATGAATTGTCACACAGGGGTGGAGTATCCATTATCTTAAAATTAAAGTAAATTTATCAAAACCAATACCATATTTAGAATCATCACCTCAGTGTTACCCTATAACTGCAAATATCTATTCCTGATAATAGATTTGGTTTCACTTTTGAAATTGTTGGTTGTTTTTGTTTTTACGGCATGTCAAACCTCCTTGGATCATTTAATGCTGAATCAAGTCATTTTAAGAAACAAAGGACTCAGGTTGATTACAGTACCTGCTGTTGCTTAAATGGACACCCAATTTAGTGTTGAACAGACTAAACAAAACTTATTCAATAACAACTATTATGGGACAAGTGTATTGAAAAAGGACACTAGTTTTCTGAGTACAGCAAAATTTTGGGATTGATTTTTATTGTACTGCATATAAACTGAATTCTAACACAAGGGGGGAGCATCCATTATTTTTAAAATTCAAGTCAATTCATCAAAACAAATAGTTTTCCATAAAAAAAAAAAATGCCTATAATTTTTTAATCTTCCTCATATAAGTAAGATGGGACACAATATGGAAATTATGGGTACCAAACACGTCCTTAAATCTAGTATTAATGATAGAAAACATGGTAAAGAGAATGTTGATAATTATAATAATGATAATGATTCATTTTGATATTTTTTTGTATTGCATTCTTCTCATGCAGAGGGGTTGGTGTGTATATATATATATATATATATATATATTATATATATATATAGATCACCAATAAAATCGTTAAACAGGAGACCTGCCTTTTGTTTAATTCCACATGTATAAATGAAAGAATGTTGCCCAAATACACACATACATATATATATATATATATATATATATATATATATATTATATATGTTTGTTTGTTTGTTTGGTTTTATGGCATATCAACCCTTTTTGGTCATTTAATGCTAAATAAAACCATTGTGATATTCAGTTTATTACAGTACTTGCCGTTGCTTAAGTGGTCACCCATCTAAGTATTGAACAAGCTCATTGCTACTAAACTTCAGCGATCTAGCTGGAACCCATGATTTCAGCATAACTTGACCGTAAACCTCTATAAGTAAACCAAGACACTGTTTGGAAATTAATAGCTACCAAGTTGTCCTTAAATCTAGTATTAATAACAGAAATCAAAATGAAAACATGGTAAAGACAATGTTGATAATTATAATAATAATGGTGATGATGATGATGATGATGATTGCTGACAATGCTATGGCCTCATGGGATATTACAATTCCCTTTGCATCTAACTATACTATTGTTACATTTTTTTTATTACATTTCTTTTATTACATTTTTTGTGTTTCTTTTCTGCCCAACATCGATCGGTATCCAATAATCCAATAACTGATTAGTTCAAGTTGTTTTGTTTTACTTCTTGTAAATCGCTCGTTCAAGATGAAGACAAAGACGAAGAAGAAAAGAAGAAAGTCCTGCATTCTCACCATAAATCTGCATCTATCTTGACATGTTTGAAATGTCATGGGGGGATGAGGACAAATTGTTTACGACAAGCCGTCAGCGCTGTTTTTCTGGGTGGTTGAGACAGTACAGGGGGGAGAGGTGGTGGTGGTGGTGGGGGGGGAGAGGATTTGGAGAAATGTGGTGACATGAAGAATTGTTAGAATTGATCAGGTAAAAAGAGGATAAAATAAATTCTTTGAAATGCCCCGCAAATTTTATTTCTAAACTTAAGCAAAAGTAGAGCTGCCTGAATCGATACTTTTTATTTACCGGTAAAAAAAAAAAAAAAAAAAAAGAAAAAAAAAACTTTTTTAGAATTATGTAGACAGTTCCAGAAAAAGGGTTTAAATTATTTTAATTCCTTAAATTCATTCAATTTACCTTTCTTTTTTTTTTTTTTTCATTTATAATTCACTTTTCTATTTTCTCTCTTGCTTTTATGTTTTTCCTAGATTTTTTTTTTAATAAATCAAATAAATATTAGCCAATAAATATTTGTTTTAAATGGATAAATGAAAAAAAAAAACTTACCTAAGTGGGGAATAAAATAAGTCAGTTTTTTTTTCTTAATGTATAGAAAAATAAATAAATCTTTCTAAAAAAAAAAAAAAAAAAAAATTTTAATGTCTGGTTTTATTTTTTCTCCTTCCATCAGTTCCTTAGTTTTGGAAAAAAAAAAATAAAAACAATTCATCTGTCAGGGACTTGAAAGTCTCTGGGTCATAGAACCAATTATCTGCAACATTATTTCATCTTAATACATCATATATATATATATATATATATATATATATATATATATAGATAGATACCACCAATAAAATGACAGAACGCTTTCAACAAAACATAACATTATTGATAAAAAACATGAAAATTATTTATTAATTATATGTTAATATCAAATAATACTACACCTGTCTCATAGTAGTTGTTAAATTTGCATTTATATATATATATATATATATATTGGGACACTGATTAATTTGAGATTCTCAAATTTATCTTCTGACAAAACTTTGTTATATACCGAGGCAAAATATCAATTGAATATAGTTGTTTTATGTTTTATCCATTTTCCCTCAATTTTCAATCACACACGCACATATATATATATATATAAATATAAATAAATATTAACAAGTCATCCACAGACATGTGTTTCGGTATTTCATGCATCTTCAGTGTGGCTAGACACAGCTATCTTTGGCTAGGATCGAACTCAGACTGACCGTATGGTAGCCAGATATCTTATCCCCTCGTCCACTGACAGCCATAGTGGGGACTGGTGTTTTTAAACTATTAAGTACATAGATTTGTTTATGTATTTTACAGTCACTGAGAGATCAAATTTCCGGGGAAACGATCATATATATATATATATATATATATATATATATATATATATATATATATATATATATATATATATATATATATATGAGGCCTTGGTCTGATGATCTCATAAACGTGAAACTGACCATCACTTAACTATGACTACAGTATTCTAACTTATATATGCTCACTTTATTCATAAATATAGCAATATATATATATATATATATATATATATATATATAGCAAAATATATTATATACAATAGGAATTGTGTAAGTCTATCAATGAGCATTTAGTTTATAGTCAAAATTATTAATACATTGAATAAATCTTATTTACTAAAGAGGTCTCTATAAAAAATCTGAGTTAGATTTGCTTCCAAACAACCCATGTTATTTGTGTTTAAGTTGCTGCAATGTATCTTATATATCACTAAGAAATAAAAGTTGACATAACATACGATGTGGTTAATTTACATTTTAACAAAACCGGATTAAATAAATAATCAGTTGGTGTTATTCATCTTTAATATCAGTGTTGCATGTCATGGACTGCTCAGCCACCAGGATTCTGTCCTTAAGCATCACAGGTTGCTACAAACAGCCAACAGGTGGCCCCATTAGGGAGGTCTTACCCCTCTGCAGAGGTGCATTCTAAATCCCCAGCCGACAGGGCTGGGTGACTTATGGTCCAGTCATGATGTAAGTACCGGTTGATTCTAAAATTGGTGACCACTTTTGAACAGTGGGTACCCTAAGAAAGTTAAGGCCTGTGCGCCAGACTAAACAAAGCTTATTGAATAACAAATATTATGGGACAAGTGTATTTACAACAAAAAAGAAAAGACACTGGTCTTTCAAGTACAGCAAAATGTTGCTTTTATTTTATTTTATTTATTGTATTGGCTAAATTGTCACATGTTTGTATATTCTGATTATAATGGAGATTGTGTAACTGTAACCGAAACTATGTCACCACTGACATCACGGTTTCCTTAGTTATTTAAGTTATATTCTTAATGTTTATGAAATTGTCATTTAATCACAATTTACTAACAATGTCTATCAAAGTCTAGCGGAGTTAGATTTGCCGCAAAACTGTCAATATTATTAATGCATTTAAAATCCTGAAATATGTGTTATATATCTCTAAGAAATAAAGTATATGGTGGGAATAATTTGCTTAATGATTTTAACAAAACTGGGTTTAATAAATAATTATTTACTGGTACTCATTTCTAATACTATCATGTTATTCTCAAACATTAAAAGCAATCCGATATATAATTTTATAGAGAAATCAAAAATAACAGAGTAAGTGTAATATTTTTTATATTTGTTCTTATTTAGTTTTGTTAGTCTTTCTAAATTAATACAACATTTTATTACATTAAAACTTAAATACTTGCAACAAGGGGGCACATACTTTAGCTAGTTACTATAACAAAGCAGTTGAGCTGGCTTAGCTCAGCTAGTAGAGGGTCAGCCAAGGAACCACAAGGTTCCGGGTTCGACACCAGCCCTTGCCAACTCAGCGTATGAGTAGCACAGGGACATGTGTGGTATAAGGAGCTGATGGTAGGTGTGGCACTCAATCTCAGATGCACAAAAACATTCTCCTTGGTCTAGCGCTAGTGAAAAGGGGATAGACACCCTTGCTGTATGGCTGATACCGACTTTAGACCACCCTGACAACTTTATTGGCCCATCCTGGCAAGATTTTAGTATATAAAACACATTCTAGCAAAAAATGAAAAATAAACACCAGAAGAGACAATCCAAGAAAAACTGAATTCAATAATTGTTTTTTTTTTGGTTTGTTTTGTTTTACGGCATATCAACCTCAGTGGGTCATTTAATGCCGATAAAGTTTTGAAATAAATCAATTCTTAATGGATAATATAATTTTTTTATAAATACATTTTTCTATTTAACCCATAGATGGGACCCTAACAGGTACTACCACTCCGGGTCAGAGTGGACCAGGGAGCAATGGTGATGAAGGGGTGCTCCACATTCCCCAGACCTCCAAAACTGGAACCTCACCATCAGATAGAGTTTAACATCATTCCCAGGACATGTAGACCCGCATCCACCGCCTTCTAGCACCCATAGGATAAAAAGGGCTTGGGGCTTGCCATAAGGGCAGTAGGGTTGGGGCAATCATATAGGTGCTCAATAATTGGTTATTTCCTATAAGTCTAACATAAGCAAAGGGGAATCACTCTTGACTGATAAATTATTTATTTATTTATTGATCTACTAGGAAAAAAGAAGACGGGGTTAGGGTTAGGGTTTAGGGTTAGTTTAATGGGAAAATGGAGAAATAATTTATCAGTCAAGAGCGGTTCCCCTTTGTTTATGTTAGACTTATAGAAAATAACCCAATGATTTTCAACATAGTCTCCTTCTTTGTCGACGCACATAATTCAGTGGCTAATATTAACCGCAACACCAGAAACACTGTTGGGGTAGGGGTTAGTAACTCTGCCCACAAACTCAACATTAAACATAATTGCCATTTCTTTTTTTATTTTATTTTAATTACGCATTCAAGTCATCACACAAGGAGATCCAAAACAATTAGGCGTATAATCGATAAACCAAATAAGAAAACTACTTCAGAGTCAGCCAGATATTTATATTATTCTTGGTAAAAATATAGAAATAGTGTTCAAATTCTCAAAGTTATCAAATAAAGCAATTTTCAAATCAATATGTTGTTTAATGATATGTGTGTGGGGGGGATGGGGGGTCAATGTTCATGTTCACCTGAATCATCATAATTCTTTAAGTAAATCTAGCAAACGAAATAAAATGATGAAAGTAAACTCGGTGGTGGTGGTGGTGGGGGGGGGGCACAGTCAAGTCCGACGTATATGTTCTCCCAACTGACAAAGTCCTTAGTCTGCAACAATCTCTCACAAAGTACGATTCTCTTCTTAACAGCAAAACTCCTACTATCATTCTCACTCAGTCTGGGAGGACAGGCTCTTAAATACACAGTTAATATGTACATCCAGGCTTCTTACTCTGGTCTGGCATTGCCCGTTTAGAACTTCAATATTCACCAGCATTTTGAGTACGCATCAATACTATTTACATCCGGGTTACTGCCAACAGCATTTCAGCGATGAGGAGGTAGCGAGTTCAAATATCCATAGCCACTTGCCACACTCCTCCCCCTTGCACAGGCCAAACATATCCGGAAGTGCTTTGTTCATGGGGGTTGGGAATCTGCTCGTCCACAGTTCTGCCTTTCAATTTCGCTACAGGAAATAACTCAGGGAATGGAATCACCCAAATGCATGAATGGACTATTCTTGATTTTTATAAATACCAACTGTCTTGGAACTGCTTCAGTTGGGCTTAGCTAGTTGCTGTTATTCAAACCAACAGTAGACTAACTGACTTCAATTGGCGCTGCGAACAGGATGGGATTATTAAGTTACAACCACTTGTTGCCGTGTAATTGGAACTTAGCTTGATTATTCTTCATGAAAGATGAAGAATACTTTCCCTTATTTAGTTGCAATTAACTAGGATATAAATTCTGCATATATGACGTAACTCAACATTGAGCTTAATGGCTGCTAAAGGTGGTCTTTAAGTAAACCCATCGACTATTTTGAGGTGCGTGGTGTAATGGTTAGAATTGTAGGAAAAGGAGTTGTCGACTAGAGTTCAAATCCTGGATGAAGCTACAGTTCGCATAGCCTTAATACCCTTGGGAAAGGTATGAATCCATCTACTCTCCTTCCAGCTATGAGTATGATAGTAGGAAAAACTGGGCTCCTTAACCTTGGTTAGGCAACCAGTCTAGGAGAAGAAAAACTGAATTCAAATTGTTAAATCCACTTGCAGTCCTCACTACTAGAATAGGCTCAGTCCTAATTAGTGATCTATTTAACTAATTAATAACTAGTATTATTTGGACTATTGTTTCATCCTTCTTATCGTAATTGGGAGCCATCACAGAACTTTGAACCTAACCCTTTATTCAGTCCACAGGATTGTCCTGTTCTCATTCCACCAACCATAGCTGGGTACAGGTGTTAAGCTGTGTTAATTATTATTCTATGTTAATGCTGCCCCTGACCAGGATTGAACCTGCAGTTTAGAGATAACTGTCGCTTAGAACTGTCTTAACCTAACTGGACACATAGCCTAGTGGATAAAGGAGTTAGGTTAAGACAGTTCTAAGTGACACTTATCTCTAGACTGCAGGTTCAATCTTGGTCAAGGGCAGCAGTAACATGGAATAATAATTAACACAGCTTAACACCTGTACCCCAGCTATGGTTGGTGGAATGAGAACAGGATATCCCTGTGGACTGAATAATGGGTTAGATTCAAAGTCCAATGATGGCTCCTGATTACAACAAGAAAGTTCCCGAGTCCGACAAGAAATACCTGAGGAAGGCCGGAGGGCACATCGGACGAAACGTTGTACAGATAACAATGAAGATGAGGACAATAGTCCGAATAATACAAATAATACTAATTATCAAGCCTCATCTCAAAAATGCAGAGAAATAATTAGTAACTAATTTAAAAATTTAAAAAAATCTATTCTATCAGTAATGACTATTTTAATTATTGTCAGATATAAATTTATTTTGGCATTTCTTTGCCTCGTAAGTCTGACTTTTACTAATTCTAAGACCTCAAACCCAGTCTTATTGGTATGATCTTCCAGTTTCACTGATTATTGTTATTCTACTTTTTTCAAATTCCTCCTGACGCATTTGTTAAATACGCCAGGTCACAGGTATTCTTATGATTTTAAGAAATTGTATGGTTTGTGCGTGTTGGTCATGCTTGTTGGTTTGGTTTGTTTTGTTTTATGGCATATCAACCTCAGTGGGTCATTTAATGCCGATAAAGTTTTGAAATAAATCAATTCTTAATGGATAATACAATTTTTTTTATAAATACATTTTTCTATTTAACCCACAGATGGGACCCTAACAGGTACTACCACTCTGGGTCAGAGTGGACCAGGGAGCAATGGTGATGAAGGAGTGCTCCACATTCCCCAAACCTCCAAAACTGGAACCTCACCATCAGATAGAGTTTAACGTCACTCCCAGGACATGTAGACCCGCAGCCACTGCCTTCTAGCACCCATATGATAGGTCATGCTTGTGACGTTGGGGTTTTTAAATTTGATTTTTATACTTGTGGATATGTATGTTCTAACTTCATGTATTTTATATATTTTATGTTTTGATAGTTGGGGGTTTGTGTGTTAGGAGGCAGAGAAATACTGAAATAAATTTATATCAGTACCAAGGTATCCATTTATATATATGTGTGTGTGTATTTCCATCTGATGATCATTTGGGCACATATACTGACAATCCCTTTTTTTCTGATTTTTAATAGTAACACATTGTGCTGTTTAAAATCGACCTACCCTATTAAACAGGCATATTTGTGACTGACACATTATCTTGGCAATATCTTCACACCCCCTATTCTATTTCAGTTTCTGCCCACTATTTCATTTTTTTTCTTCTGGCTTTTATCATCTTTTTTTTTTCTTTTCTTACCCTATCTTCTCTTCCTTTTTTTCTCATTTCTTATTCATTTTTCTTTCTCTCTTTTTCCTCTTTCTCTCTCCCCCTCCCATTATTTATTTATCTATTCCCTTTCTTTTCTCCATTTTAACACCTTTCTTCTATTCTTTGTTTTGCATTTTTATTCCTCCATCTTTCTTTTTACTTCCTCCACCTTCCTTTTTCATTCTTTCCTCTTCTTTCCAAAGCTTCCTTTTTTCTTCCATCTTTCTTTTACACTTCTTCAATGTTCCTTCTCTTTCCTCCATTCTTTTCCTACTCCCTCTTCTCCCCTTTCCAGTGCCTCTTTTTATTCCTCCATCTCTTTTACACTTCTTCAATGTTCCTTCTCTTTTTTCTATTCTTAATTCTTTCCTACTCCTACCCTTTTCACTGCTTCCATTTTTTTCTTACTTTTCACTATTCATCTTTCTTATTCTTTTCCCTCCTTTCCTTCTCAATCTGTATTTTTTCCCCCCACCTCTCACTACCAGCCTCTACTTTTCCTTTTCAAAAATCATCCAGTTTATTTGACTACATTGTGTAATAACATGATATTATCTTTATTATTGATCCTTTAAATTACTGTGTAATATATTGATTTCTTACTTGCAAAAATAGTTTTAAGATAATAATTTGTATAATTGGTTAAAAAAATATTTTTATTGGTCTGTTTAGTTGTAGTTTTTTTTTCCCAGTCATTAAAATATTTTGTTTTCACCATTTTATTATTTTCCATTGGTATTTTAGAAACCATCAATGTATATTTATTCAAAATTTTAGCCCACTGTCAGATTGAGGAAAATGCAGGCAAACTTCAAGTAAAAAGGAGACTTTTTTTATTGTTCTTTTTGGGAGAAAGTTTAACACAAAGTTCTTAGATAAAAAAAAGAACAATGCATATAATAATGCTATTTTAACTATAACATCACGTTAAGAAATTAAGTCCAGAGCCCCATTCCTATAAGGATTTATCAAAAAATGCCTAAAAATGGCCTTTTCATTTAAAGTTAACTTATTTCCCGTAAATCAAAGACTGCTAAATATGTTTATTATTACTTTTAAACAAAGGTTATCATTTGGGTGGATTAGGAAAATAAATGTGACTTCCGGCCGGGTGGAATGAGGTGGTATAGGACGTTAAGAGTTAAAATCCTTTCATATCTTATCACTTGGAGCTTCAATGCTTGGTCAATTTTTGATAATAAAGGTTGATTGTTTTGTTTTACGGTATATCAACCCTGTTTTGGGTAATTTAATGCTTAATTGAGTCATTTTGATAAAAAAAAAGGATTCAGGTTGCTTACAGTACCTGCTGTTGTTTAAGTAGTCACCCAATTAAGAAATGAACAGGCTCATCACTGCTTAACTTCAGTGATCTAGCGGGAACCAGTGACCGTAATGATAAATAAAGGTTGTTTGGAACAAGTAACGTCAGCATTGTTATTTTAAGTGAATTGAGATTATAAACTTAGCAAGTAATAAACTGAAATAACTGAAAATTACTATTTGCTGGTAATTGTGCTAAGTATTTAACGATATTTCTATTTCAGAGTAACAATTTAAAAAAACTTAAAACAGTCAACTTTTGCAGTTCTGAGGTCAAAAAAGTGTATAACTGAATCACTACGCATCGACTTTAAATCTATACAAAATCAATTAATGTTGTCCTTCAATTTTTTAAAAACTTATGAATGAATTAATGTATTAACTCATGTTTTCCTTAGAGTTTCATTTTTATTAAAAGTATTATCCCAGTTAAGAAATTAAAAATATATACACTGGACTTCATTTCATATTCCACTAACATCTGTCCGGTAGACTATGGTAAAAATTTACACTCTTGAATTCCAAATCTACACATCTTTTATGGGGGGCTGCTCCCAGGATTTGTTCAGGGACATCACACAGCATTGTTTATTGTAAAAGTATTAGATGTTCATTATGTTTTATAATAAATTTGTTGCAATTTAAAATATTTGCAAGCCATGAAATATGCTTTTAATTTTTTTAATTTACTTTATATTCAATACATTGTAGAAGTTATCCCCTTTATATTGTAGAAGCAATACTATATTCACCACTGCAGTGGGATTTCAACTAGCATCCAGTTGGCAGACAGGGGAGCAAACTGTAGCTCAATACAGTCTCTGCATTGTTGGAAGCATAATGATGGATATTTATCAAGCACCATATCCACACTGGGACAAGGGGGATAAATTCTACATACATTTAGAAAGAAAATCATCAATTTGAATTTTTACTTTATTTAACAGCATATCAAATCCTTATGGGTTATTTAATGCCAAAATTTGATTAATCTCCAAATGGTATTAAATAACCCACATGCCATTCAACCAACCAATCAACCTGGTATCTTTAGTTTAGAAAAGTATTAGCTTTTTGTACTTATTTCATCATCATGTCATGCTAGCAACACGGATATCCATGACAATCTCTCACCAACCGTTCCTATCATTCATTGCTCCTGGGAGGTTCTCTGTGCAGCATCCAGCACAGAGTTGGTCTGTACTTATTTACAATACTGTAATATTTAATAATATCCATTTTGATTGAATAATTTTCTACAAGAAATAATAAAATCATGGTCTCTTGGGCCTTGAAGAAAATTAAGTTTTATGAAATTTGGAAGAAGCAAATACTGTCTAATCTATTCTGCTAAAATAAACTTATTCCAGAGAATTCTGTTTGGAATATTGTCAAAATATTAGAGAGAGATAGATAATAGCAAAGAAAAGGAGAGTAAAAATACATAAATATCTACAATAAATCATCTGAAAATCTCAAACTTTTATGGCCTTACTCAGGCCTATCTTTCTCAAGATGGTTGATAGATGAGACAGTTCCCTCCTCCTGCCCAACAAAATATACCTGCCATCAGTTAGGCCATATACTTCACAGATAATTCAAATTGTTGTGTAGTTCACAGCTGATTACCAGTGATTGGGGTTGTCTGGGGGTCAGGAGAAGTAAATCAACAATTGCTCCTCTACACTCCCCTCCAAACAAAAAAAAAATATAAGTGGCCTCATTGTTAGCTTTGTGAAAATTGAAATTGGCAATGTTCAATCTCCAGCTGGGGCTGCACTTTAATGTCTTTAGGAAAGGCATGAATCCACATGTCCCTTTATCTATGGACAAAAAACAAGACAGAGCCTCTTTAGAGATGGAATCAGGGATTGTTCCTTGTTGCAGGTACAATGTATATATTCATCCACCCCACCCACCCTGAAATGAGCAGGATGTGACACAAGGTCAATTTTTAAGTGAAGTTTAACAAGTTTGAAATCAGAGTTTTCCTTCTCCATGACCAGTTGCCATTTAAGGTTAAAGAGCCCAGTCTGCCTTACTATTTACCCATAGCTGGAGGGAGAATAGTGATTCATACCTTTCTCATCGGTATTAGCACTATGTCAAATTCAACCAGCCTATTTTCTATGGGTATTTTCTAGGAGTTATTACAGAGTGTATTTGATTACAGCCTATCCCCATTTGTCTGGTAACTGGATGCTTGTAATAGCCTTCTTGTGAAGGTGAGTATGATATTTTGATTCTACATTCATTTGAGGTAACAGGCAGGATGTGACACAAGGTCAATTTTTCAGTGGAGTAAAGCTGGTTTGAATTCAGGTTTTCCTTCTACTAGACAAGTTGCTTAACCAAGGCTAAAGAACCCAGTCTACTCTAGGCTCATTCCATGTCAATTCACCAGAGCATTACACCCACCAACACTGAATTACTTGAAATTTGGCACATGTTCCCTTTCATGAGTTAGGAAAGTGTGCCAAATTATTTGTGTTAAACCTTACCATTCCGATTTTAGAGGGGAGGGTTATAATTTCCGTATTTTGACTCTAATTAAAGCTGTGTGGAGTTGTAGAATCTCAGTGTTTTTATTTTACATTTTTTAAAATACTTCCATACATTCAATGTTTCTGAAATTTGATATGTACAGCAAATAAGGACTGTAGAATCCAAATATCCAACTATTTTAACCCTATACCAGATAAAAACTAATTTTTTCACCCAAATCCAGACTCCAACTTTTCACCTATGTAGCTTACGGTCAGTCTATAGAAAATGTGTCCTCTACAATTTTCATAATATTTTTTCCCTAACATCTACTATACCTGCCTAAGTTGACCTATGAATTTTGTTAGTGAGTAAAGTCTACATTAAAAGATATGAACCTGTCAAGTTCAGAGTTTTTTTTTCCTATGTACATGCAGAAGATAGCAAGAAGTGAATTGCAAACCGCCTTATATAGGATTCTAAATAAAGTTGCTGATTTAATTTCCTACATCAATAACTGTAACCAAATTGGTAAGACATGGCAACAAGTAGTCGTAACTGAATACGAATCTGTCTTGCTGAAACCCTACTGCAGAATGACAGGGTATTTATGAAACTCCACAACATCATAGAAACCAAGCAGCCAATCAGAACTCAAGGAATGGAATCACATAAATACATGAATGGACTATTCTTGCTTTCCATAAATACCAACTGTCTTGGACACTGCTTCAGCTGTGCTTAGCCAGTTTCTGTTGTTCAAACCAGCAGTAGACTGACTGACCTCAATAATGCTGTTACAAGTAAAATGTACAGCCTATTACATATGACTTGAACATAAGCACTGCCAACAAATCTCCATTTTCTTGAAAGATACCATAAAGGGGAATTACTCAACAAAGTTTTAGAATTAAAAAATTAAACTAATCAATTTCCAGAGAATTTGAAGGTCTAATCATTTAAAAGCTCCACAAATAACCTAAGCAGCTTGAGTCCTGATTGGCTGCTTCTCTCAGAGTGGACATGGTGCTAAATAAATATCCATTATTCTGCATTATGCTCCCAGCAATTCAGGGAGTGTATTGAGTTACAGCTTGCTGCCTTTCTGTCAATTTGACAGTAGTTGGAATCCCGCTGTACAGTATCATATTGCTTCTATGATATCAGGTGGATAACGTCTACATAAGTAACATTATCTAAACTAAATCTTGACCAAATCTTTTAACATCCTTCAGTCTATTTTTGATATAATAGAAATATTAGATATTTTTTTCTCAATTAATAAACAGTGTGAAAGGAAATATGCAATGAAAGATGACTGGGATATTAAGTAAGTTTAGAAACTGCAAGGTTCCTAGTTCGATACCGGTCCTTGCCAACTCAGTGTATGAGTAGCACAGGGATCTGTGTGGTAAAGTAAGGAGATGATGGTAGGTGTGGCACTCCACCTCAGATGCTAAAACAATCTCCTTGGTCTAGCACTATTGAAAAGGGGATAGACTCCCTCGCTGACTGGCTGATACCGACTTTAGGCCGCCCCGTTGACTTTACTTACTTAGTACTGTTTACAAAAAATAGAAATTAGATTTAAAAGCTAAAGCCTAGAGCAAATTTCTAATGTTCCCAATTATCAGATGTGCATCTGATGATTGGGAACACTAGACATTTGTTCTAGGCTTCCTGAAATAGGCTATGAGGCTAAAAATCTAAATCTTCTGTTATATTTTTTACTTATATAATTTTGCTCTGTGACTGACAATAAGAGCACACATTAAGCTCTGCAAACTATGACATTTAAAAAAAATCTTCTATGTCATAAGGAAGATTTCTTCTGATTTT
>CM042140.1:69620989-69795989 GCA_023376005.1 Doryteuthis pealeii | reverse complement strand
AAGGTTATAATCTTAGAAAATGAACATGGGGACGGACATGAGTTCAAATCCTGAACGAGGTTGTTTGTATTTCACCTGGCACTTGGAAAAAATATGAAACCAACTAATCTCCTTCCAGCTATGGGTAAATTGTAGGTCAGACTGAGATCTTTAACCTTGGTCTGGCAACTGGCCCCAGAGAAGGAAAACAGAATTCAACCTTGTCTCACATCCTACTTGTATGGAGGGGTTGGTGTGTGTTGTGTGTGTGTGTATATTCTTTTGGAAGTCCATTGTGTGTGTGTGTGTGTGTGTATATATATATATATATGATAAGTTGTAAACAAGGTTTGTTTAGAATGGCTTTTTGCCGATAATTTTTTGGAGAATAAGTGTTTAATTGGAGTCGTACCTAATTTTGAAAATTAATTAATTAATAATGAATTAGGCGGGAATACCTATTAAATGTATGGCTAAACAAATCGAGAAAAATCAATCTCTGTATGTACATTTCGGCCTATTAGGCCTCATCAGCAGAGCTATAGATCGGAAGACCGCCCTGTGCGTGATTTGAAACCGGATGGGATCGGCCTGTCAGCTTGGCAGTCCGGTTTCAAATCACGCACAGGGCGGTCTTCCGATCTATAGCTCTGCTGATGAGGCCTAATAGGCCGAAATGTACATACAGAGATTGATTTTTCTCGATTTGTTTAGCCATACATTTAATAGATATTCCCGCCTAATTCATTATTAATTAATTAATTTTCAAAATTAGGTACGACTCCAATTAAACATTTATTCTCCAAAAATATATATATATATATATATATATATATATATATATATATATATATATATATATATATATATAAAAAAGAAGGCCCACAAAATGGATTATGTTTTTTACATTAGCAACACACGTTTCAAATTTTCTGGTATCTTCTTTAGGGCTTTGATTAAACACATTCTGTGGTTAATCAAAACCTGAAGAAGATACCAGAAAAGCAAGGGAATTACTAAACCAAAAAACTGAAATCCTAAATCCATGTAGACATAAAAACATATGTAGACATATTAGCCAATAAAAAGAAGTTATAACTTTTTTTAAAATTTGTAACATTTTATGCTAATTTTTATCCACTCAGATACAAACGTCTTTTATTATGGGGTTGGGTAACAACCTCCTTCAGTCAGAATTATCCTGAAGAACCATTCGGGTGAAACCTAAGTAGAGAGTGTCTGACTTATTTAGGTCCTTATATAAGTGTAGTCACTAATAAGCTATGTTATTGAATACTCTAATCTACATGTCCATGTGCAGTATTTATAGAATATAACATTGAAAACTGTCTGTGTGTGTTATATCTCACTTGATATTAGTTTCCAGTATTCCCCATTAAAATTGAGAATATGGATCTTCACCTTCTGGCATTCCTGTCGAAGACAAACAGGTGATTGTGTCGTGTGCAAGGAGGAACTTTTTTTTTTCTTTCTAATCTTTATTCTCCTTACTGAATTATTTTTAAACTGCATCATTATAATTCCAAGTTTGAACAGCTCATGCCTTTTTCACTGAATCACACATTAAACAACTCAACAATCCCTGTTATGTCTGTGATGGCAATCTCAAGCGCAATTAGTTGCATCACAATGAGAAATGAGAAAAGAAAAAAAGGGCATCTTTACCAGCAGAGTCATGCCACTCATATCCATTATTTGCATTTTATATTTACATCTGATGACAGTTTTGAAAAAGGCCAAATATACTGACAGCAGACATTTATGATGAGAAAATGGCATTCTTTAAACAGCAACAAGTCTTTAGCAAAAGAAAATCTTTCTTTTCAAAATCAGATCTTTATTTTACACACACACACACACACAATACCTGTTCAAATTATATATATATATATAAAGCAGAAAATCTGTATAAATATTAGCATTATGTACATGCGGTTCTTTGAAGGCTTATCTGTGTTTATTTATGCATGTATGTATGTATATATCTATGTTGCTAAGAATTTTACAAAATATAACATTTTTGTAAAATATACAATACCTCTGTGTCATACTTCATTTGTGTATGTGTGCATATATACATTGGGATAAAGAAGAGCAGAGAAAGCTAAAAAAAAAAATGGTTTTATGTTTATTCATGAGGATTTCTTCATGAATGATTAAAACCAAAAAAGGTTTTCACATTCAGATAAAAGAACATTTTTTTTTATTCTTCCCAAAACAGCAAACATTTTCAGGGTCATTTTAAATATCTTTTTTGAAAAATGTGCAAATAAAAATTAAGTCAGAAATTCATAAACTTTAAAATTGAACAATTTTTTTTTCCTTCGCCCTTGCTGTGTTTTTTTTTTTTTTTCTTTTTTTTTTTTTAATGAAACCACAGAAAAGCAATTCCTTATGATACATATAATTATAAATTAAATAAAGCAATGCCGATACATTTTTTTGTCATCTCTGTTAAAAATGAAATTGAAAGATGATCTTGTCTCTATGTTTGTTGGTTATAGTTGTCTTCTTTAATTCTAACAAAAATTATTTTTTATAAAGTTTTTAGAATCAAGTAAATAGACAAGATGAGATTTGAAAAAAAAAAAAAAAAAAAGAAAGAAAATGGCTGAAAGATGGCGACAGTCCATTGTACAAACCTTCCACATCCCAAATATAAAGAAACCAGAAATATTTGCCTATGCCAATTCATAATTTATTTACACATCTTTCTGTATTTTCAAAAATCAAAATTGAAATAATCCTTTTTCTCTTTCTACACCCCACACACACTCTTCATATTTATTGTGAAATTCACATTCACAAGAGATTTTTAAAAAAAACATGGCTGACTGATTTTTTTTTTTTTTTTTGCAACAAGGTTCACATTGACTTTTTGAAAAGATATTTCTTCTTAAATTTTATTTTGTAAAAAGATTTGTTTTTCTTTAAGAAAATCTTTAAAAAAGTATTCTTTTGAATTTAAAATGTGCAAGATATATATTTTTTACAGAAAAATCCTGTTCAAATAATCCTTCAATTAACATTGTCAGTATATGAAAAAGAGTTACTGTTTATTTTCAGATGACAAAAAAAATTATTGCACAAAACAATATGAACAGTTAAATCTAAATGTTAGATAATTTATGTAGATGGACAGGTTAAAGATAGCTAAGGAATATGTGTATAATACAATACAGACAAACATATATATATATATATATATATATATATATATATATATATATATATTACACACACCCACACACATATCTATATGATACTTCAAGTATTCATTTATGCCAGGTAGGAGGTCTAGACTTAGATAACAGCTAGTTATTTAACAATTTGTGTTGTCAATTAAAATTACTGTATGGTTACAAACTTCTCTGGTATAATAAAAAAAATTCTCAGAACAAATTTACCAATGATGTATTTCATAGTAGCAGAGCTACCTGGCATTGCCTGGAATTTAAAAAGTTAAAAAATAAATCTCTTACCATATCTATATATAGATTAATAAAAGTTTGTTTTCTATATATATTTGTTTGATTATATTTTATTCTTTATATATTCTTGTGTTTGAGTTGTTTATTTTATTATTATTCTTGTTTGTATTTTTTTTCTTTTGTCTTATCTGCTTTTCATCAGGTTTTATCCTTTATTTCTTAATCATGTTTTAAATCAATCTTTTAATGAATCATTAATTTATACCCTTACTATATTTTGTATTTAGCTTTCCTTATGGAAAATGAGAGGTAAAAAGATATTCAACCCCTTCTCAGATAAAAATAGGGTGTTATTTTATTGAACTTTGTTTTTTACTGGTCTCCACCAATTTTCCTATATCAAAGGATGTGCACTCAGTTATTGTACAAACATACAGAATCTTTCTTTCTTTCTTATATATATATATATATAACTTCATATTGCTCTGTGAAAATTTTCAGTTTTGTAGAGAAGTATCTTTTGATGTAAGTGGGCAATACTTCAGAGATTTATCTAAACATTTTTGTTTTTTGTCCAGATGGTTAGTCTAAGCATTAATGTTACCCAATTGATTAAAATCTCTAACTTGAGTAACTACCTATAAGCATAATATGTTACTATGAAGAAATTCACATAACATAAGAGATTTATTGAGATTTATATATTATTGGAATGCTTGGGGGTGAGAATATATTTAGTCAATGTTAAATTGAGCAACAACTATAACCGAATCTGTACATAGAGCAATTGGTATTTATAGTACATCGGAATATTTCATACTTGCATCTGGGTGATCCCATTTCTTGGAGTCCTGATTGGCTGCTGGTTTCAGTGTGGAGATGGTGCTAGATAAATATCTATCATTTTACATTATGCTCCCAGCAATGCAGAGATTGTATTGAGTTACATGCTTCCTTGTCTGCCAACTCGATGGTAGTTGGAATCACACTGTGATGGTGAATATTGTATTGCTTCTAGAATATCAGGGGATAATTTTTACACCTATAAAAAAGTAAAATGGACACTATATGTGAGTTACTTTAAGTTTCATGTGTTTTATACAATCTTCAGTGAAATATGAAAAAAGTGGCTGATGATGCAATATAGATGCTTGATTAGCCACTATTTTCACATTTCCAACAGAAGATTATGTAAAACAGATAAAACTTAAAGTAATGGATGATTATTGTACTATTTTATAGAATATATATATATATATATATATATATATATATATATATATTGGTGTGTGGTGTAATGGTTAGAGTCATAGGAAATGGATTTGTTGACCCAATTTCACATCTTGGACGAGTCTGTTTGAATTTCACAGTGCTAATACCCTTGAGAAAGGTATGCATCCAACTAATCTCTCTCAAAACTACGGGTAAATAGTAGGTCAGACTGGGCTCTTTATCCATGGCTAGGTAACCAGTCTAGGAGAAGGAAAACTCTGAATTCAAACCTGTTAAACTCTGCTTAAGAAATTGCTCCTTGTGTTGCATCCTGCTCATGCAGAGGATTGGTGTATGTGTGTGTATATATATATATGTAGAATAATCATACTAAGTCCAATTACCGTCGAATTGGCAAGACAAGACAGCAAGCAGTTGTAACCCAATACGATTCTGGTATGCTCTAAAGACCACTGCAAAGTGGCAAGATTTATGGAGCCTCAGAGGATCATACAAATCAAGCAGCCAATCAGGACTCAGGGAATGGAATCACCCAAATGCATGAGTGGACTGTTCTGAATTCCCATAAGTACCAGTTGTCTTGACACTGGTTCAGTTGTGCTTGGCCAGTCACATTGTTCGAACCAATTGTTGACTGACTTCAATAATATATATATATATATTAATATTTACATTTTTGCATGAAGGCAATTACAATGCGGTATATCGCATAAAATTCGATAATTATAGAAGATAAATAATATTGACAAGTGAATCTTGCAAAGAATTACTCGGCATGTAGAACATCGTACAGCAGCTGTTTCAACTTTATTAAATCTCATCAGTGATGTATACTAACGATCTCCCTCCGAAAGAAATCGAGACCAGGACTTCAGCAGGATAGTCAGAAACTATACTGCCTCAGCCACCGATACAGCACCGAGAAATGCCTGTGAAATTAACTTGTCAATGATACTGGGACGTCTCTACCATAGGAGGCAAGGGAACGCTAAGTGAACAACAAACACGGTGCTTTATGCTCTTCGGCAAAGGAATATATATATATTACTAGAAATGATAACCATTTTGTTTTTTTTGGGTCCAAAGTATAATGCATTTGTTCTGCCTCAACCAATTGTGCTATCAGATAGAGTTTAGCGTCATTCCCAGGACATGTAGACCTGCAGCCACCGCCTTCTAGCACCCATATGATATGCATTTGTTCTGCCTCAACCAATTGTGCCAAACAGTTTGGCACAAGCTGCTCACTCAGTCTAAGTTACAATCAGACATGTTGGAATTTGAATGATGAAAAACAAAAAAAAAAAAATTCATTTGTCAGACTAATTAATGGTGTTGCAATGAAATGAGACAGATAATTATCAAATTCTATTTTTAACAAAATAATCTTTCAGTTTTTTTTGTTTTTTTTGGGGGGGGTTTTAACTAAAAATTAAATTTCTTCAATAAATTTTTCCTCCTTGACCTTTTTCCATTAACTTTCTTTCTTCTATTCCTTCTTTCAATCCATTTTCTCTTTCAGTTTTCATTCATTCATTTTTTTTTTTTGTCGCTCCAATTCTTAAATTCAAGATCTTTTTTCTTTCACTTCATCCCAATATCATTGTTTCTTTCATTTATTTTTTAATTTTAATATTTTTTGCTATTTAAAAATTTTTTTAAAATTTTTCTATCCCTTCATTATTTTTTTTGTTTTGTTTTTAATCTTTTTTTTTGCTAACTTGTTATTTTTCTAATTTCTCAGATTTTCTTTCCGACTTTTTTCCTTAAATTTTCTTCTCTTTCATTGCATCTCAATATCATTTTGTTTCTTTCATTTATTTTTTTATTTAAAAAGAAAATATTTTCTTTATTTTCTTATTTCCATCATTATTTTTTTTTTTTTTTTTTTTTTTTTTTTAGATTTAATATTTTTTTCATAACACTTTTTTTTTTTCTAATTTGTCAGTTTTCCTTTCAGACTGTTTTCCTTCTATTTTCTTTTCTTTCTAAATCTTTTTTTATTATCCTTTTGCTTCTTTGTTTTCTTCTTTTAGTGATACCATTTCTCTTTCGCTTTTTTTTTTTTTTTTCATAAGATTTTTAATATTGAGTTCCCCATTCATGAAAAAAAAAAATATTGCATAAAATTTTGCCATTAGCCTTTTGGATCTCAGTTATTTTCTAACAGCTCACAAAATTCATAAAAAATATTGAGTACAAAAATGCATTCAAACTTCAGCCCAGAGTACTGACAGCTTTGTTTAGAGCTATCCTATCATTTCATTAAAACAAAAAGTGGGGCTGGGAATAGCAGCTATTTCAAGGTTTTTCTTAATCTGACTGTAGAATCAACATATAATACTCACCTTCACAAGAAGGTTTCAACTAGTGACCAGTTGACAGACAAGGCTGATAGGCTGTAACCAAATACAAACCCTGTACTAACTCCCATAACATAGTCATGTGTTGGATATATATTGATCAAAGTGTCCACTACAAACCCAGCAGCCAATTAGAACCCAGGTGGTGGGCTTGCCAAGGTGTATAATGGAATATCTAATTCACTCTGGTATTCTCAGAACATATTCAACTTGCAATACTGGTGAATACCAATCTCTTGCACTGATGTGATTCCTCTGTGCCTGAAATATTGGGCTTAGAGTGTATACTAAAATGATTTCAAATAAAAATATAAAGAACATTGGCAAAGCCAATTCCAAACCTGGATAATCTTCCACAACAAGAAACAACAGTCATACTGAGAAACTATCCACTTTGATCTGTGACAATCCAACTCAGCATGTATTCAAGTGCACCCCACTTGTACACGATACGGCACAAGGCCTTTTTACGTGGGACCACCCACAAGCCGAGACTCATGGGTGGTAGGTAGAAAAATTGCATCGATCCCTTCGGCATTCTCCCTCAAGGGGGCACCTCAGGCGCTGGGCAATAAACTCAGCCCTGCCCCTTTAAGTCAAGGGGGCAGGTGTTGAATTATGAATTATGTTAAATTAATAGCGTCGATCCCAGGGGGCTAAAGGACGGGTTGGAAATGCCTAAATTCTAGAAGCAACATCCAACAAAATGGCAACTGTACAACCACTTGCTCCAAATCACAAACCATCAAAGTAATACAAATAATACATGTGAAGAATAATTAAAGTCCAATTACCGTCGAACTGGGAAGACAAGGCAGCAAACGGTTGTAACTCAATATAATCCTGAAAGCTACAAAGTCCACTGCAAAATGACAGACTATATATAAGACTCCACAATGTCATTCAAATCAAGCAGTCAAGCAGCCAATCAGAACTCAAGGAATGGAATCCCCCAAATCACCCAGATTCATGGATAGATCATTCTTGAGTCCTATTTATACCAGCTGTCTTGGACACTACTTCAGTTGTTCTTAGCTGCTGTTATTCGAACCAACAGTAGGCTAACTGACTTCACTGCTGGAAAAGCAAAGATGAACTCATAAGTGATGTTCCCATGTGGACACTTACACATGGACACACCATGAAAAACATACATTAATCAGCTCTGTGCAGATCCTGGATACTGCGTGAAGGGCTAACAATTGATAGGGATGGTTGGATATTGAATAAACATAATACTCACTTTCATCAGCCAATGAGAATCCTGGAAATAGACTTGGCCATGCTACATAGTATAATAGCCCAACCTACTATTTAAACCACCTACCAAGTCTGGATTCTCAGATGCAGATTCAACACAGCTGAATACTGGTCACTCTACACAAATGTCTACAATGGACACAATAGTGTAAGCCAACCAGCAAAAACCTAGATTAATCAGCTCTTTGCAGATTCTAGATGCTGTGTGGAGGATCTCCCTAGGGTATGAGTGATAAGAACAATTGGAGATAGAGTGAGAGAGTCATGGATATTCGTGCTGGCAGTGTGAACAGATGAGGATGATATGATAGCACAAAGCTAATATCCATCAAATGTTTTAGACCTTCAAATCTTAATTGAATATTGACTGTGGACACCTACACATGGACCCACCAGTGTAGGCCAACCAACAAAAACCTAGATCAATCAGCACTTTGCAGATTCTAGATGCTGTGTGGAGGACCTCCCAGGGGCTATGGTTGATAGGAACAGTTGGAGAAAGATTGAGAGAGTCATGGATATCCATGCTGGCAGTTTGGTTTGGTTTGTTTTACGGTATATCAACCTCAGTGGGTCATTTAATGCCGATAAAGTTTTGAAATAAATTCATTTTTAATGGATACTCAATTTTTTTTATAAATACATTTTTCTATCTAACCCATAGACGAAACACTAACAGGTTCTACCACTCTGGGCTAGTGGACCAGGGAGCAATGATGATGAAAGGGTGCTCCACATTCCCCAAACCTGGAACCTCACCATCAGATAGAGTTTAACGTCATTCCCAGAACATGTAGACCCTCAGCCACTGCCTTCTAACACCCATATGATAAAAAGGGTTGGGGCGTTCCATAAGGGCAATAGGGTTGCAGTAATCATATAGGTGCTAGGGCTTGACGTGACCAGCCGATTGATCGGAGGAGGCCTCTCCGACCATCCATCTAGCCCAAGTAAGGAGCAAAGTGGAATATTGCATGTGATGGATTGCATGTCATGGATTGCTCAACCACCTGGGTTCTATCTTTAAGCCTCATGGGTCACCACCCATGAAAAACAGGTGGCCTTATTGGGGGGAGTCTTACCCCTCTGCAGAGGTGCAGTTGTTGCATTCTAATGCACCAGCTGACAAGGTGGCCATGCAGTGCGAGCTGATGATGATGAGGTCTATTTGAGTTGTGTGTGTATTGATGACATTAATTTGGCGGTCAGTGTTTTTGACTCAGCATTTACAATTGTGCTTTATCTTGTGTTCTTTTATTTAAGAGATCTACTTTTGTAAAAACTTGCTTCTAAGCCATGTTTATCTTTGCCGGAATCTACTCTGAATCTTTCAGATGAGACACCCTTCAAAGTTTGGTACTGTCAGTTTTTTTTCTTGTGATCTTGCTGGCTTCTGACTACAGGCATTAAGTGTTCTTCAAAACATTTCTCTAACTGGCTTCCTGGGAAATTGCAAATCAGTAAAGAGTATGACAAAAAGAAAAAGTTAGGAATCTCAAGAAGGTGTTCTGATTATTCCACAGTTTAGTGTTCGCAACCTTCTATTCGGTTAACTAAGTGGATAACACAGAAAAGAGATATGAATGCACTGGTTGAATTTGATCAAGGTGCTACATTTAAAACTTCTCTAATGGATTACTCTAATAAGCTAAGATCAAGTCTAAGCAAGCAAGATCAAGTCTAAGAAGAAACAAATAAGCTAAGACCAAGTCTATGAAGAAACAAAATAAGCTAAGATCAAGTCTATGAAGAAACAAATGAAGAAACAAATAAGCTAAGATCAAGTTGAAGAAACAAAAATAAGCTAAAGATCAAGTCAGTGAAGAAACAAAAATAAGCTAAGATCAAGTCAGTGAAGAAACAAAATAAGCTAAGATCAAGTCAGGGAAGAAACAAAATAAGCTAAGATCAAGTCAGGGAAGAAAAAAAATAAGCTAAGATCAAGTCAAAGAAAAGAAACAAAATAAGCTAAGATCAGTCAGGGAAGAAACAAAATAAGCTAAGATCAAGTCAGTGAAGAAAAAATAAGCTAAGATCAAGTCAGGGAAGAAACAAAATAGCTAAGATCAAGTCAGGGAAGAAACAATAAGCTAAGATCAAGTCAGGAAGAAACAAAATAAGCTAAGATCAAGTCAGGGAAGAAACAAAATAAGCTAAGATCAAGTCAGAAGAACAAAATAAGCTAAGATCAAGTCAGAGAAGAAATAAAAAATAAGCTAAGATCAAGTCAAGAAGAAACAAAATAAGCTAAGATCAAGTCAGGGAAGAACAAAATAAGCTAAGATAAAGTCAAAGAAACAAAATAAGCTAAGATCAAGTCTAAGAAGAAACAAAATAAGCTAAGATCAAGAGGAAGAAACAAAATAAGCTAAGATCAAGTCAGTGAAGAAACAAAATAAGCTAAGATCAAGTCAAGAAGAAACAAATAAGCAAGATCAAGTCAGGGAAGAAACAAATAAGCTAAGATCAAGTCAAGAAAGAAACAAAATAAGCTAAGATCAAGTCAGGGAAGAAACAAAATAAGCTAAGATCAAGTCAAGAATAAGCTAAGATCAGTCAAATAAGCTAAATCAAGTCAAGAAGAACAAAATAAGCTAAGATCAAGTCTGAAGTCAAGGAACAAAATAAGCTAAGAAGTCAAGAAACAAATAAAGCTAAGATCAAGTCAGTGAAGAAACAAATAAGCTAAGATCAAGTCTAGAAGAAACAAAATAAGTCAAGTAAGAAACAAAATAAGCTAAGATCAAGTCAGAAGAAACAAAATAAGCTAAGACAAGTAAGCGAAGAAACAAAATAAGCTAATCAAAGAACAAGCAATAATGCTTGGCTATTAGAAAAATTAAGCTGTAGAAATGTGGGATGAACATTTACAAGTACAAAGAAATGGAACCAGCATATCCTCTTATATCATTGATAGAAAAAGCAAAAAATAGATTCAATAGTTTAACCAAATCTCAGAATGATAATCTAAGAATTACACTGTATCTTTTGTTCATAGAATGGATGAGGTGAAATGTTAGACTAAGAGTGAAGCTACTAAAAAATGAGTTCACTAGTTTTAACAACTCCATCAATGAGGCTTAATATATAATATATAACAATAGCATAAAGGGAAAGTGTACACTAACTAGTATTAAAAGTAATACAGTAATTATTTACAATAGTCAAATAATTGGCTAAATATTCACTAAATAAAACTGGTTAAACATTTTTTTAAAGACAAAAGAAGTGAATGACAGCAGTCATAAACCTTTAAAATGAAAGAAGCTGAATTCGAGCACTCAGAAAATGTCAGGATGACTGGGAGCATTGTGAAATACAATATGTATAATATTACATAAGCTTAAAGAAAAGCAAACAACCCCCCCACACACACACACACAAAAGAAACAGAGTACTCAGGAGGTTGTTACTAAATTTTAAGCTGTATTTACTTTACTTAACTTAATATGGGGGAAACCAAGAAAATTAAGTTCTCTAACAATGGTTGGTTGGTGTTTAATGGCAGATCAACCATTGTGGGTTATCTAACACCAGATCTTGTTTGTTCTTATATATAAGATTTGTTTAACTTTATGTGTATTAAACTGATAAAAGTAATTTTCATTAACTACCTGTGAATTAATTGATTGGTAGAAATAATGTTTAAGTTGGTTGGTGATATAATGAATATGTAAATACCTTGGTACCCCCTTACTATAATCTGATTGGACAGTGTGATGTATAAGAGTCGACACTGTGTTGGTCCTACCGACGACCCACACTTACTCGATAGTCAACGACCTTATGCTTACAAGCTAACTTTACTCGCTAGATGACACCTCGACCGACGGATGTACCAATTACTACTGCGATAATATACCAAATATTAACTTCAGAATATATCCCTTAACCCGGGTATATCAGTTGGTTTAATGGCATATCCACCTTTGTGGGTCATCCAATGACAAATCCCGTCTTTCTGTATGTATGAGTTGTAAGGGAACAGTTCATTGGTAAATATTTTTATTTAGATTGGTTTTATAAACTGATAGAAATCATTTTTATTTTAGGTTTTAATAAATTGGTGTGAATAATTAACTTCATTTACCTCATGTATATTAATAAGTTAGTATAAATAATTTTTATGTTAGATTTATCATTAAGTTCTATAAACTGGTAGAAATAATTTACATTAACTTACCAAGAGATCTATTTGACACATAGATGGGTCCCTAACAGGTACTACCACTGTGTGTCAGAGTGGACCTGGGGGCAATGGCAATTCAGGGGTACCTCACACTCCTTAGAGCGCCAAAATTGGAACCTCACCACAAGATGCCTTTTAGCATCATACTGAAGACACTAAATTGGTAGAAATAATTTTTGTGTTAAACATTTCATTAACCTTCAGTGTATCAACAAATCAGGAGAAATAATTTTCATTAGTTTCATGTTTATTAGAATAAATAAATTAAATATAGATAAATTTGAAGAAACAACTTCATATATATATAAACTGGCAGTTGACCCTCAGCCACCATCTTCTAGCACCTATATTATAAAAAGTGTTGGGTCTTTTCCATAAGAGCAATTTGAAGAATACTGTTTGTTGAAGTCAGTCAGTCAGTATACTGTTGGTTTGGACAACAGAAACCGGCTAAGCACAACTGAACTAGTGCCCAAAACAGTAGGAACTTATGGAACTCAAGAATAATTCATTCATGTATTTGGGTAATTCCGTTCCCCGAGTCCTGATAGGCTGCTTGGTTTCTATGATGTTATGAGGTTTCATAAATACTCTGGCATTCAGCAATAGGATTGCAACAAGTTATTGCTCCTTGTTACCTTGTCTTACAAATTCGACAGTAATTGGAACTTAGTATGATTATTCTACATTGTTGAGACAATTACATAGGGGCTAGGACTTGACATGATCAGCCGATTGATCAGATGTCTGTATATACACCCATAACTTTCTCAGTTAAGCAACAACTGTGTTGATATTTGGATAGTAGTTTGGATTTTATGGCATGTCAGCTCTTGTTGGGTTATTTTATGCCAAAGACATTTTGTTTTATTCATTCTTGTTGGATGTTCAATTTTTATTTTTTAAACATTTTTTTAATTCTCATTTTTTAAATCTATTTAACCTATAGATGGGACCCTAACAGGTACTACCAGTATGGATCAGGGTGGACCTAGTAGTAATGGCGATAAAGGAGTACTCCACATTCTCCAGAGTTCCAGAATACAAAATTCACTAGATGCACTCATACCTAGAACACTAAGACCCTCAACCACTGCCTTCTAACACATATATGATAAAAAGGGTTGAAGATTTGCCATAAGAGCAATAGGGTTGGGACAATCATATAGGTGCTAGAGCTTGACATGACTAGTTGATTAATCAGAAGGGACCTCTCCGACTGCCCATAAAGCCAAAGTGGAATGTTGCATGCCATGGACTGCTCAGCCACCAGGATTCTATACTTTAAGCCTCATGGTTTGCCCCCCACAGCCAACAGGTTGCCCCATTAGGGGGAATTTACCTGTCTGCAGAGGTGCTGTCAGTGTATTATACAGCCGCAGCAAACAGAGCAGACATAGCAATGGACAAGATGAACAAAGAAACAAATAAAGTCACATTGTTGATTAGATAGATAGATATTTGAAAATCAAATCTAACCGGGGTATATCAATCAAGATTAAATTGCCTTGTCATTAACTGTTCTGGTTATATCACTTCTGACCTCCAAGACTGTAGCATCCATCAAAGACTTAAACAATTCATTTGCACTTCAATGCTAACGAGTGTCAGGTTCTGTCATATGCAAAAGGAACTAATATAACCAAAATGCAAAAAAGACCTTTGAAAAAGACAAAGTTCCCAAGGTAGCACTACATATAAGTAATCATGATCTTATTGAACTTGTCATTGTACCGACTGGAATAATTGAGTGCATTCAGTTTCAGAAATCACATAGGAGATAAGAATACAAAAACCCCAATTGTACTCTTCTCCGACCATCATCAGCCAATCAGAATGGCAGCAATGATCTACTGATGACACTATTAAATTGTATAAATATTACTTCACCTTTACTATTGTTTTGTTCAGACCATTGTCAACTTTTTGACCACACCTGGAACCTTTATCTTTTGTTAAAATAGCTTAAGCTTCTGTTCCCTCATGATCATCGAAAAAGTATTCCAAAGTTTTTACTTCCATTATTGAATAGAGAAATAATAGAGAAATAAAAGGCATTTTATAAAAAGTAGGAAATCTCAGTAATATCTTTTTTTTTCTATCTTCATCTATTAATAATGGAGATTCGATCTTAATTTGTCTGTAACTGAAAATACATCACTGCTTACATCAAATTACCCAAAATTGTCAATACATAGAATAAAGAATAACCTTGTATTATATACACTCAAAATTTGAGCACTCAACCTTAGATGGTCCTCATTGCTTTTTAAAACAAGTTTTAATAAATACATGCCTGATATTTTTATTTTAATATATGTTTAAAGTTTTCAGAAATAAGTTACCATTTCAAATTGTTTTTATTTTTTAATAAATTTGATGAATTTACTTACATATGGTACAAACTCTGGCAGTGAATTTTTTTTTTTTAACTCCCACCCCCTCAGTCAATATCTTTCAAAAATTAATTTTTACACTGGCTGAAAGGTGTTTTTTTTTTTTTTTGCTATTTATTATAATACTTATGTTCCTTAATTGTATGACCATTATCATCTTCAACACCCTCTGGTTAAAATTGATACCATCCAAATCGTCCAACATGAAATTTCCATGTTATTGTGGAGCTTCACAAATACCCTGTCAGTCTGCAGTAGAATTGCGATGAGACAGGATTGTATTGAGTTACAACCGTTCGTTGACGTGTCTTACCAATTCGACTGTAATTGGAACTCAGCTTGATTATTCTTCAAGCCTCACCACTTTGTCTACCAAATTTCCCCCATGGCTGTACCAAATTTGGTATTTTTCACCTGTATGATGGGATATTTTAGAGTTCACTATATATTCACCTCAGAACTCATTACATTCAAATAAACTCCTATTATTATTGTAATCAGTTTTTGTACTTTGCTTGGGTGTGGTATGCATAGGATCGCAGTGTTGGGAGAGCAGGTGTGCCGGTCTGAAGAGGGGAAAGAGTTAATGTAATACAGAGGACACTATCTGCTCTCTTAAATAAGATAAAGCAAGAATTCTTCTAAATTTTACCCATGTCAGTGCTACTGTATGGTTGTAGGACTTTGACTCTAAGGAAACGCTTGGAGAAGAAATAGATGGGAACTACACATGGATGATGTGTGCTGTCTTGAACAAATCAGGGATGCAGCACCCAACAAAAAAGAAGTTGCATGGCCACTTGCCTTCTATCACACAAACCATTGAATTAAGATAAACATGCTACACTGGAGAAGCAAGTATGAACTCATAAGTGACATTCTCCTGTGGACTCTTACACATGGACACACCAGTGTAGGTCACCCAGCAAAAATCTACATTGATCAGTTGTGTGCAGATAATTTGCACACAGTTATATGGTATCAAGTATTCCTAATACAAATAATTTTTACACATTTATATTTTTCAAGTATTTTGCTCTAATACTAATAATTTCCACATAATTAAATGGTTTCAAGTAACTATTAGTGGAGAATAATTATACTAAGTTTCAATTACCATCGAATAGGTAAGACAAGGCAACAAGTAGCATAACTTAATATGGATCTAACCTTGTTGCAATCCCACTGCAGAATGCCAGAGTATTTATGAAGCCTCAGAACATCATAGAAACCAAGCAGCCAATCAGGACTTAAGGAATGAAATCCCCAAATACATGAATGGACTATTATTGAGTTCCATAAGTACCATCTGTTTTGGGCACTAGTTCAGTTGTGCTTAGCCAGTTTGTGTTGTCCTAACCAACAGTATGCTGACTGATTTCAATAATTAGTAAACACTTCAAGTAACTATACTTAGTACAAATAATTTAAAGTAAGTATTCTTAATACAAATAATTTGCACACTAACATGGTTTCAAGTATTTTGATCTAATACTAAAATTTCTCACTTGTAACCTTGTGCCAAATGCATCTAACCTTAGTAAATGATTACTACATTGTGTAGATACTGGATTTTTTGTTTGTTTTGGTTTAAGGCATATCAAACAGAATGGGTCATTTAATGCCGGCAAAATTTTGAGAGATTTGTAGCGATATATTAGAAGAAAAGTTTTTAAACTCAATTTTTTTTTGTAAATAAATTTACTATTTAACCCATATATGGGACCCTAATGGGTACAACCAGGGTGGACCAAGAAGCAATGGTGATGAAGGGGTGCTCCACATTCCCCAGACCTCCAGAACTGGAACCTCACCATCAGTAAGAGTTTGTCATACACAGGCCATAAAGACCCTCAGCCACCACCTTCTAGCAGCCATATGATAAAAAGGGTTGGGGCTTGCCATAAGAGCAATAGGGTCTGGACAATCATATAGGTGCTAGGGCTTTATGAGATGATCGGAGGGGGACATTCCAACCTACTGTCTAGCCTAAGTAAGGGCCAAATTGGAGTGCTGCATGTCATGGACTGCTCATCCACCAGGATTCCGTCCTTAAGCATCACAGGTCGCCACCCATGGCTAACAGGTGGTCTCATGGGAAGTTACTCCACTGCAGAGGTGCAGTCGGTGTATTCTAAAACCTCAGCCGAAAGGGCTGTATGGATACAGGAGTTCGTGCAGAAGACCTGCTGGGAGCAATGACCGATGTCAGCATGACCTGATGATGATACTAGTTTACATGAAATTGACTTAAGTCTCACTTCTGGCCTTGTGCCAAACGCATCCACCCTTGGTAAATGATAATTTTTTGAAACAGTTCAAAATTGTTTAAATCATTATGGAGGAGAAAGTGTAGCAATTACACAGTTTAAAATCTTGGTATTTAAAAAAAAGTTTTTTGCAGAGATTTAATTCTATTTTATGTCTCCTTGCTTACACAATTATTTTCTTGTTAATTACTTATTATGACTAATTACACCAGAATAATTTCCAGTGTATCTTTGCAATTAAGAAGTAGGACAACAAAATAACATTTTAACAAATGGAAAACTATCATACCCTTTTTAGATTCTTGCTTATTTAATTACTGATTATTATCCTTCAGATTTTTCATGAAAAATATTCTTAAATGATATCATTCTTTATATAAATAAATGGGTCTCTTTTGCAGCCACATATTATGTCTGGTGGAATATGTAGACCTCTTCTTTCTTCACTTTGGTCACCTCCTCGTTATATATGTTAGTTTCTATGTGAGGTATTCTTTAAATAAATAAAAGGGTCTCTTTTGCAGCCACATATTATGTCTGGTGGAATATGTAGACCTTATCTTCTTTCTTCACTTTGGTCACCTCCTCGTTATATTTGTTAGTTTCTATGTGAGGTATTCTTTAAATAAATAAAAGGGTCTCTTTTGCAGCCACATATGTCTGGTGGAATATGTAGACCTTATCTTCTTTCTTCACTTTGGTCACCTCCTCGTTATATTTGTTAGTTTCTATGTGAGGTAAAGATGGTGATTTAAAGAATATGAAATATATTTGTATGTCAAGTTTCACAAGCTGCTAGCCCATTGCTTAAATACCGAAAATCAGAAAATTAAATGTAAAAAAAGATTTTTTTTTACTCTTGTTTTTGTATATAATAGCTTCTAGAATATAAGTGAAAAAAATTATGCATCAATATTTATTCTGTCTAAAAGGGTGGGGGTCTAACTTTCCAATTGAGTTTTCTCCAAAGATTATTAGATAAGAATACTAAAGCTGGAGGGCAAATCGGCTGAAATGTTATACAGATAACAATGAAGATGAGGACAATAGTCAGAATAATACTAATTATCAAGCCTCATCTAAAAACTTCTGAGAAATATTTCTTTAAATTTTTGCACCAATTTCACTGATATCAAATATAATGAAATAACTGATGTTTTAATGATATGAAAGTTTTAAGAGAGGGAGGGAGATACACCAGACCCCAAAAAGAACTCCAAAACGAAGAGTTGAAAAATGTAATAATAAATAAGTACTTCCCAGAGCTGCAGAACTACAACCTCACCATCAGATTGAGTTTGTCATACCTAGAACATCCTCTTTTGGGAAGGAGAGTCTTAACACTATGCAGGGAATAAGTCAGTGTATTCTAAGCAATTAGGCTAAAATCTAGGAATCAAAGTCCAATGATTTGCAAATATATAGAGTACTTTTTATTTATTAGAGGCATGTGGTCTAATGGTTACCGTCGTAGGAAAAGGGTATGGCAAAACAAGTTCAAATCCTGGACGAGTCTGTTTGCATTTCACAGGTGAGAATAATAATGATGAAGAGATACTCCATTCTCTAGAGCTCCAGAATTCAAACTACAACACTAGATTCAGTTTAACATCACACATAGAACACAAAGAATCTCAGTCACTGCTTTCTAGTATATATATGATAAACACGGTTGGGGGGTTTTATCATAGGAACAATTGGGGTCGGAACAACCATATAGGTACTAGGACTTGACGTGACCATCTGGTTAACTGGAGGGGGCCTCTCTGACTGCTTGTCTAGACTAAATAAGGGTCAATGTGGAGTGTTGCATGTCATGGACTGCTCAGCTACCAGGGTTCTGTCCTTAAACATCACAGATCGCCACCCCTCTGTAGAGATGCAATCAGCATATTCAACAGCCTCAACTAATAGGGAAGATTGAGGTTGGTGATGTGTCATAAGTATTGAAGTCAGTTAGTCTACTGTTGGTTTGAATAACAGCAACTAGCTAAGCACAACTTAAGTAGTGTCCAAGACACTTGGTATTTATAGAAATCAAGAATAATCCATTCATGCATTTGGGTGATTCCATTCCTTGAGTTCTGATTGGCTGCTTGGTTTCAATGATATTGTGGAGTTTTATAAATACCCTGTAGTAGAATTGCAACAAGACAGGTTTGTATTAAGTTATAACCGCTTGTTGCCGTGTCTTACCAATTCGACGGTAATTGGAACTTATTTTGATTATTCTTCAATAACAACATTAATTCATCACAGAAAGTCATACAAAAGATAAAAGTATCAACATTTTTATTAGTAGTGTTTACATTAAGAGTAGTAAAAAGATATGTCAAATGCCGTTTGTGATTTCAATGTTGGAAGGCTTCACAAAAGTGGAGATTTTTATAAAGTGGTAACCGAGACAGGAATAGTATTTATGAGGATGGCTTTCACATGAGTGTCAAGCAAACTGTATAAGTGATAATTATAATATAGTGAGGGTTTTTTTTTTTTCATACCCCCTTCACCTCCGTATATGCGTACGTGCGCTTCTCTCATGATTCTGATGTTGATAAAGAGAAGTAGTCATGAGTCAAGGTGAATTAGTGCATTGCCAGTATCTGATGTGTTTGATGTGTCACTTCAGCCACCCACCAACAACGGCAGCGCCATCATGTTTGATGTTAGACATGCAGGGCAGTTACGGAAACGCCCTGATCAACGCAATATCTTTATTTGACTCTTTCTTCATTGCATTCTCTTTTTTTTCCTTTTTATGCGCCTTTCAATTCTCTCTTACTTTAAGTCTCTCTCAACTTTTTTTTTTCTCTCCCAGACCTTTTATCTTTTTTCTTACCTTTCTCTATTCTTAAAAACTGTCTCTCCCTCCATTACTTTCTCTTATTTTTTTTTCTTTACTCCCTGTTGCCCATTTCAACTCTCTCTTAGTTGATATGCGTGATTCATTCTCTTTTTTTACATTATTATTCGCTTTCAAGTCTCTCTCTCTCTCTCCAAAACATCCTATCTTTCTTCTTACCTTTCTCTATTCTTTAAAAGTCTCTCTCTCTCCAAAACATCCTATCTTTCTTCTTATCTTTCTCTATTCTTTAAAAGTCTCTCTCTCTCTCCAAAATATCCTATCTTTCTTCTTACCTTTCTCTATTCTTTAAAAGTCTCTCTCTCTCTCCAAAAATATCCTATCTTTCTTCCTACCTTTCTCTATTCTTTAAAAGTCTCTCTCTCTCCAAAATATCCTATCTTTCTTCTTACCTTTCTCTATTCTTTAAAAGTCTCTCTCTCTCTCTCCAAAATATCCTATCTTTCTTCTTACCTTTCTCTATTCTTTAAAAGTCTCTCTCTCTCTCCAAAATATCCTATCTTTCTTCTTACCTTTCTCTATTCTTTAAAAGTCTCTCTCTCTCCAAAATCCTATCTTTCTAAAAAGTCTCTCTCTCTCTCCAAAATATCCTATCTTCTTCTTACCTTTCTCTATTCTTTAAAAATCTCTCTCTCCAAAATATCCTATCTTTCTTTTACCTTTCTCTATTCTTTAAAAGTCTCTCTCTCTCAAAATATCCTATCTTTCTTCTTACCTTTCTCTATTCTTTAAAAGTCTCTCTCTCTCTCTCAAAACATCCTATCTTTCTTCTTACCTTTCTCTATTCTTTAAAAGTCTCTCTCTCTCTCCAAAACATCCTATCTTTCTTCTTACCTTTCTCTATTCTTTAAAAGTCTCTCTCTCTCCGCTCCAAAATCCTATCTTTCTTCTATTTCTCTATTCTTTAAAAGTCTCTCTCTCTCTCTCTCCTATCTTTCTTCTTACCTTTCTCTAAAAAACATCCTATCTTTCTTCTTACCTTTCTCTATTCTTTAAAAGTCTCTCTCTCTCATTTTTCCTTTACACCTTGTTATATATATTTCAACTTTCTCTTAACTTGTCCATCTCATCTCTCTTTTTAGTTATTAATCATCTTTCAATTCTCTTACTTTAAGTCTCTCTCAGCCTCTCTTTTTTTTCACTCCAAAACCTTTAATCTTCCTTCTTACCTTTCTCAAATCTTTAAAGGACTCTTTCTTTCATTTTTCCTTAACACCCGGTTGCACATTTTAAATCTCTCTTAGTTGATATGTGTAATTCAGTCTCTTTTCATTATTACTCCCCCTTTCAATTCTCTCTTACTTTAAGTCTCTCTTTTTATCTCTTCAAAACACTATCTTTTTTCTTATTTATCTCTATTCTTTAAAAGTCTCCATCTCTCATTTTTTTAATTTTTTAATTTTATTTACATCCTGTTATATATATTTCAGCTCTCTTTATCACATTCTCTCTTTTTCCTTATTATTCACCTTTCAATTCTCTCCAAGCCTCTTTTATTTCTCTCCAAAATCTTTTGTCTTTCCTCTTACCTTTCTGCAGCTAAATCGGCTCCAGATTTAATCCCCGACAAGTTCAAGATACCATATATTGACTTGAAACTTAAAATTAATAGATTCCTTCATACAAAATGGCAATAACGCTGGAATAACAACATCCACAATAAACTCTTCCTAATCAAACCCATTTTTGGAGGCTGGAGACCAACTTTAAGAAAGTTAGAAATGAACGAGTCATTGTGTCCCGGTTACACATTGGTCACACAAGACTAATGCACTATATACTCAAACAAGAACAACCACAACAATGTGAAACATCAAACACCTTTGACTGTTAAACACTTATTCATGGAATGCAGGTTTTTTGCTCACATCAGAAACCGTTATTCTAATGTAAACAATATGAAAAATCTATTTGAAAATGTCAACATGGAGGAAATTCTGTCCTTTTTGAGGGAAATAAAATTATACCATAGAATATAGACATGAACTTAATCAATACCATACAACATGACCCCCAATGGTGCTAACACATTGTTAAAACCAATTACTAAAAAGTATAAATATAAATACACAACATGTATTACTTCCTAACTGTTAGGCATGACATAACCCCAGATGAGTTGATATGCCGTTAAAATCAATAAACCAACCAACCAATCTTACCTTTCTCTATTCTTGAAAAGTCTTTCTTTATTACTTTCTTTTATTTTCCTTTATACCCTGTTGCAAATAGTTCAACTTTCTTTTTATTCATATGCATGTCCCTTTCTCTCCTTTAACTTTTATTATTCTAAATATTTCACTAAATATTATCTCTTTCTGTCCTGTCAGCTGGGTTCTGGAAAAATACACCAACTGCACCTCTGCAGAGGGGTAAGACTCCACCAATGAAGCCACCTGCTGGCTGTATATGGCAACCCATGATGCTTTAGGACGGAATCCTCATGGCTGAGCAGTCTATGACTTCAAACAATGCACTTTGGCGATTACTTAGGCAAGACGGGTGGTTGGAGAGGCCCCTCCAATCAATCAGCTAACCATGTCAAACTGTAGAACCTTATGATTATATTGGCCCTATTGCCCTTATGGCAAACCTCCAACCCTTTTCATCATGTGTGTGCTAGAAGTGACTGAGAGTCTTAGTCTCCTATGAAAGATATTCTAATGGTGAAATTACAATTTGGAGCTCTGGAGAGTGTGGAGTACCCCTTCATTGCCATTGCTCGCAGATCAACCCTGACCCAGAGTCGAAGTACCTGTTAGGTTCCCAATTATGGCTTAAATAGATAAAAAAAATGAGTTTACAAAATATGTGTTTAAAAAAATTGAGTTTGAAAAAAAAAATTGAATACCTAACAAGAATGAATAAAACAAAATCCTCTTTGGCATAAAATAAACCAAGGTTGACATGCTGTTAAATCCAACCAACCAACCAAGAATTTTACTTTTTTATCAACTTTACTAAGTCTTTCTTCTACTTTTTATCTCTTCATTTTTCAAATTACTTTTTCTTATATTTACATTGGTAAAATCTTATCTTGTCTCATTCCCGCAATCTGATTTTTTCATAATTTCTTTTTTGTTTTACAGCCATAGTAAATATTTCAAAATAATTTTTTTTAAACTAGTACTATACAGCAAGGTGTCTAAATATTGATATTTATGAAACCTTATTTAGTATAGTGCCTCCAGTCTTAGGATGCTAATGAGGATTGAACTCAATGCATATGTATTTACCTAAGTCCAATTATAAGCAGAGTATTGAAATCAGTAAGTCTACTTAGTTTGAATAACAACAGCTAACTAAGTACAACTTAAGCAGTGTCCAAGACAGTTGGCATATATAGAAATCAAGAATGACCCATTCATGAATTTGGGTCATTCCATTCCTTGAGTTCTGATTGGCTGCTTGACTGCTTGATTTGAATGACATTGTGGAGTCTTATATATATCCTGTCATTCTGCGGTAGACTTTGTGACTATTTGTATTTGTATTTCAGTTACAACCATTTGTTGCCTTGTCTTCCCAGTTCGACAGTAATTGGAACTTAAATTATTCTTCACAGAGTAAAGCTGGTATGAATTCAGAGGTTTCCTTCTCTGGACAAGTTGCCAAGCCAAGGCTAAAGAAGTGCCTTACCAATAGCTAGGGGGGAGAACACATGGATTCATGCTTTTCTCAAGAGCATTACCGTAAAGTGAAACAAATAGCCTTGCCCATGAATTGAAATTGGATTGCCAATTCCATTCTCCACACACACACACAATATATATATTAATATTAATAATATAGAATAATCAAGCTAAGATCCAATTACCGTCGAATTGCTGAGACACAGCAACAAGCAGTCATAACTGAATACGATCCTGTCTTGTTGCAACTCTACTGCAGAATGACAGGTATTTATGAAACTCCATATCATAGAAACCAAGCAGCCAATCAGAACTCAAGGAATGGAATCACCCAAATACATGAATGGACTATTCTTGATTCCCATAAATACCAAGTGTTTTGGACACTATTTTAGTTGTGCTTAGACAGTTGCTGTTGTTTAAACCAACAGTAGACTGACTGACTGATGGACTTCAATAGCTATATTTAAAAGTAAAGAGTGCTCAATATTATTGCTAGAGAATGTATATCTAATTTAGAGTAGTGTAGACATGAATGGTACTATGTGAAATGTAAACAGCCTCATCCAGGATTTGAACTCGGGTCGACGAATCCTTTTCCTACAACTAACCATTGCACCTCTATATATAAATTTGAAAATGCAGGATTCTATTTCCTTGGATAACTGTAAAATATCATTTGCTAATTCATGGTATCAAAAATATTTGCTTGAAAATTCTATTGTATTTTTTTTTTTCATTACTGTGTACCAATCTGATCTAAGCTGAAACAATTTACCCATTCAATTATGAAAATATCAAATTTCTATGTTGATAATCAAAGATTTATCAGATACAACTTATAACCAAGAAAGAAAAAGAAAAAAAAAAGAACAAAGATAAGTGAACTTGTTGGAATAACTCGCAGAATGATAACAATGCTTAATTTCACAACTTGAGATGCCATTTGCATTTTCGTCCATTTTGTACAAATAAGAACTAGTCTCCTGTAAAAACATTTTCCAAGGTTTACAAGCTGAGTCTTAAATAAACCTCAACCATTTTTGTTTAAAAAAAAAAAAAAACAAACAAAAAAAAAACAACAACAACAATTCAAGCATTGCTTTAGGACACAGAAGTACAGAAAAAATACAACAAAAGAAAATAATTTTTGAAAAAAAAAAATCTTAGTAAAGAAAGAAAACAGGGATGAAATTCAACAAAAGAAGAAAGAAAAAAAAATGAAGATCTTTTCTTTTTTCATGATAAGATAATTTCACTATTTAATGACTCGTGCTACAATTGTTATCATACCCAGAAACTTTTAACAACAGACAGAGGTTAGGGCAGACATATTTAAACATTCCAGCAGCTATAAGCATTCAGGCATTATTAAAAACTGATGAAGCATGAAAATGTTATTTTCTTAAAAGATCAGTCATGGTTGTAAAAAAAAAAAAAGAAAAGAAAAAAAATGTCAACATCATCTCTTTCTAAGCTGTCAGTGATATATATATATATATATATCAGTTTACAAAAGGGCATTGGAAAATTTGGACGGTTCACAGACCAACTTCTTTGTCCTTTTGAATTCCAAATAAACTTGTCACCAATTTTTTCAGCTACGCCTATTATAGACCGATTATTATAGGTCTAAATGTCAGTCTGTGTCATATGAGATGTTCTTAACTGAACCAAATCTTCAAGAAACTGATAAACAACTAATACATTTTTGGTTTATACAGAGTGTTTTAAAAAAAAGTTGACATCATTTGAAATGTATAGTGTTGAAGTGAGTAAATTAATATAGTGTTAGTTTATGTTGGATTTTGTCAAGTATTCAGCTCTGTTACAAGTTGAATGCTAAAAACTATCTCTAGCAGCCAGTCTGGGTCATTGGCAAAGATTTTGGGGTGGGTGTTAATTATAGCATTCTGGACAGACTCATCCACACAATTGTACAACTGGATGCTGGTCTGAGACATCGGCATATCTGTCATCTTTGTGAACACTTCCCAATCAATTCTGAATTTCCTGAATTGTTGGGGGGGGGTCATCTCAAAGTGAATTTGGGAAGCTTGGCTGGCAGTACCTTAGCATAAGCCGTCTAGAGGTCTCCTTAGCCTGCTTAAGGATAGACAGGGCTTTTCCCATTGCCGTGATTCCCAACTCTTTAAGCATGGCCCGATCCATCATTTTGAGGTTCTCTTTTGTCAGCTTCTTGCTTGTGAATGTTGTAGCATATCTCCTGGATGAGTCGGGAGAGATCCCTGCTTGGACAAAATATTCTTCCCAATCTTCAGTTTTAGATCCTGCCCGCAGTGCCATGTTGGATTTTGTGTAAAGTATTCAACTCTGTTACAAGATGAATGCAAGACTAAAACTAGAGTTTGGTAAGTGGCTTATATGGAGCTTTGGATTGTTCCATTATGAACTCAGGCAAGTTCATTTCCTGAATTCTGATTGGCTATTGGATTTCAGGGTGAGTAAGTACCCACTCTTCAGCCATCACTTTGCCAGCAGCATGCAAGGACTGTATTTAAGTTACAGCTTGCTTGTTGTTCTCGTCTGCTAACTCGACAGTAGTTAGAACCTCACTGCGATGGTGAGTATCATATTGTTTCTATATCTGGAGGATAACTTCTACAGACAGTAGTTAGAATCCCACTGCAACGATGAGTATTGTATTGTTTCTATAATATCTGAGGGATAACTTCTACAATTTGAACAACAACAACAACTAACTAAGCACAACTGAATTGGTTGATATTTATGGCACTCAGGAATATTCTATGCATGCCTTTGGGTGATTCCATTCCTTGAAGTCCTGATTGGCTGCTTGGTCCCAGTAGGGTTATGGATCTTGCATTGTCGCAAGTCTACTACAGAATGGTAGGTTATTCATTAAGCAACATAACACCAAAGAAACCAAGCAGCCAATCAGGACTCAAGCAATGGATTCACCCAAATTCAAGAATGGAGTGTTTCTGAGTGTCATAAATATAAACTGCTTTGTGCAACAATTTAGTTGTGCTTAGTTAGTTGCTGTCATTCAAACCAACAGTATACTAACTCACTTCAAAAGACGTGATAAAAATTTCAAGAGTTTCAAAATTGTTTGCTGGTAGAATATAGATTGTTGAATTCATTGCATCATCACCTGAAAGTAAAACAAGACTGACTTACCAAAAGAAATGATACATCTAATATGAAGGACAAAGGTAGATTATAAGAAAAAAAGAAAAACATAAATGAACTCTTTATCCAAAAGATGCAGGTGTTGATCTCTGTAATTAATATATTTTTTCTGTGTAGCATGTCCTTTTCTTCCTTTTCTTTATTATAAAGACAGAATAGTCCATTATTTAGCTGAGGTGATGACACTCAAAATAAATAAGAATTCAGCAAATAAACAACTCCAGATAATCAGGATTTACATTTTTGCATTTAATCTTGGATGATTAGGACGGTCTCATTTTTAACCAGAGGGTGTTGCAAGATGATAACGGTCATACAATTAAGGAACACAAATAATATATATATATCACTAAAAGTGGAGGAATCATATGTAATTTGGGAGAATATTTTATTAAGGAATAAAATATAAAATAAATGGGGGGGTTTCACGTGTACCCCACCCCATTTATTTTATATTTTATTTTAATAAAATATTCTCCCAAATTACATATGATTCCTCCACTTTTAGTTATATATATATATATATATATATATATATATATAGATAGATAGATAGATAGATAGATAGATTTCCGTTTTAAAAATTGTATCATTATGTTGCACCAAAATTTATTTGCCCCCCCACACACACACACACACATTATATATATATATAACATACACACACATAAACAAAAGGAAATTTACATTTCCAGAAATTAAACTTGAGCCAAAAGAATTCATATGTAAACAAATCAGAATAGTCAATTATTACCAATTGCTTTCATATGCAAATTTTCTGCTTGCATAGCGTACTATAAGAATAAGATACCAATGTTTGTTTGTTTTTTCTTTATCTTTTCAAATAAGGAAATTAGTGAAGAGCAATGCGGTCAAAAAAAATCAGAAGTTTGGTTAAAAAATAAGATATTTGTGTTGGTATCTAGTGGAAGTCTTTGTGGTGTAATGGTTACAGTTGTAAGAAATGGATATGGCGAGACAAGTTCAAATCCTAGATATGGATGTTTGTAATATATCAAGAAAATTGAAAAAACACTTTAAATGGGTTAAGTCCTCTGCAAGGTTTCGATCTATTAATAGATCATCTTCAGGGCATAAGAAGAAATTATATATCACAGGATGAGAAAAAGTGAGTGGTAATCTTCTTATTCAGTCTGTTAAACAGAAGGAAAACTAAATTCAAACTAAAGTGGCTCTCTTCTCATTAGTCAAAACTACTTTGAGAACTCAACCTCTACTCCTCCTAAATAGAAAAAAAAATAGAAGTCTTAGACAAGCACTGCAGACTACATTCAAAAACACATACATTAGGTCACCATAAACATCAAAAAACAAAACAGAAAAGCACCTAATAATGATTAATACGACTCCAATTAAGCACTTATTCTCCAAAAAATTATCGGCAAAAAGCCATTATTATCATATCGTCGTGTCATAAAAGTCACTATGGATAAAACAAATCATAAAAATCTAAGAAGTTCGTTTAGTGTTGAGGTTATGGATCGGCCTGTCAGCTTGGCAGTCCGGTTTCAAATCACGCACAGGGCGGTATCTATAGCTCTGCTGATGAGAATAGGCCGAAATGTACATACAGAGATATTTTTCTCGATTTGTTTAGCCATACATTTAATAGGTATTCCCGCCTAATTCATTATTAATTAATTAATTTCTAAATTTCCAATTAAGCACTTATTCTCCAAATTATCGGCAAAAAGCCATTCTAAACAAACCTTGTTTACATATATATATATATATATCTTATATATATTTCATTTTATTCATATTAAATTATTTTATCCATTCAACATTTTCTTTCCTTTATTTTTCCTTTCAACATATTTTATTTATATATTTATATATATTCATTTATAATATGATATATAATATATTTATAATATATATTTATATTGAAGTCAGAAAGTCTACTGTTGGTTTGAATAACAGCAGCTAAGTACCACTTAAGCAGTGTCCAAGACAGTTGGTATATATAGAAATCAAGAATGACCCATTCATGAATTTGGGTGATTTGGGTCATTCCATTCCTTGCTTGACTGCTTGATTTGAATGACATTGTGGAGTCTTATATATATCCTGTCATTCTGCAGTAGACTTTGTGACATTCGGGTTTGTATTTCAGTTACAACCGTTTGTTGCCTTGTCTTCCCAGTTCGACGGTAATTGGAACTTTAATTATTCTTCAATTTATAATAATAATAATGAATATATTTATATTCTTATGAATATATATTTACCAAACCCTCCGTACGAGCAGGGTGTGAGAGTAGGTCAATTTCTTAACATTTCTTTAATGACAAACTGCCTCATCCAGGATTTGAACTCTGGCCAATGATTACATTTCCTATGATTAACCAATACACCACATGCCTCCATAAGAATATATTCATGTAAAATAATAATGAACATATATATTTACCAACTCCTTCATACTAGCATGATGTGACAGAAGGTCAATTTCTTAAGCGGAGTTTAAACATTTGAATTCAGAGTTTTCCTTCTCCTAGAATGGTTACAGAGCCCAGTCTTACCTACTATTTACCCATAGCCGGAGGGAGATTAGTTGGATGCATACCTTTCCCAAGGGTATTAGCACCATGAAAAATAGAGCCTCATCCAGGATTTGAACTTGTATCAATGAGTCCATTTCCTATGACTAACCATTACACCATGCACCTCACGCTTCTGTAATAATGAATATATTCATGTGAAAAGGAACCCCCCCCCTCACATCCCTCGAGAAAAAGAAAGGACAAACTCAGACTTAGCAAATAACCGTTCTATTTAGCCACATTGGCCAAATACAAATATTTAGGAAGCAAGCTCTTTCTTTAAATTGCATTTTACTGTAGATTTCTGTAATGTATTGGTTTAGGGTATATTGTATTTGAATTTTGTGGTGGACCTTTTGTTTGGGGGGTTAGAAAAATGGTTGAGGTGGAGGCAAGAGTTTAAGGTTTAACTGTATTATGTTGTTGGCTTGGGTAGAATGGAAATCAAATCAAAATTAGTTCCTTATAACGAAAAACAAAAAAGGAAGAAAGAAAGAAAAGAAAAGAAAGAAAGAAAGGTGGGAAGAAAGAAAGAAAGAAAAGAAAGAAAGAAAGAAAAGAAAAGAAAGAAAGAAAGAAAGAAAGAAAAGAAAAGAAAAGAAAGAAAGAAAAGAAAGAAAGAAAGAAAAGAAAGAAAGAAAGAAAAGAAAAGAAAGAAAGAAAGAAAGAAAAAAAGAAAGAAAAGAAAAAAAGAAAAGAAAAAAAAGAAAAAGAAAGGAAGAAAGAAAGAAAAGACTGAAACAAAAAGAAGAAAAAAACAAAAAAAACCTGTCACTACAATTTTGAAATTGCTGCTCCACAAATTAAAAGAATCTCAATATTTTCTCTTGTAGGAACCACAAGCTTCCGAGTTCGATACCAACTTATAGCATATGAGTAGCACAGGGATCTGTGCAGTAAAGTGAGGAGCTGATGATAGTTGTGACACTCCATCTCAGATACCAAAACAATCTCCTTGGTCAAGCACTAGTGAAAAGGGGATAGACTCCCTAGATATCTGACTGATGCCTACTTTAGTCCACCCGACGACTTTACTTTTACTTATTTATGATTAAAGTGAAAATCCCTATAAAATAAAAGAGTATAAAGATTGTTACCTACAATGATAAAAGTAAAATCTGGTAAAATATAATTTTTTTAAATTCTTGATTCAAAGAAAATAAAATTGGAAAACAATTCTACAAATGCTGAATGAAGAAAATTTAAGTAGAAAACTAAATTAATACCAAATTAACAATGAATAAAAAAAATTTAAAAAATTAAAAAAAAAAAAAAAGAAAGTCTGTCGGTTGTTTGGGTGGATTTTATGAAATGTCAACCCTTGTTGGGTTATTTTATGCCAAGATGTTTGAATAATATATTCCTCTGTTCCCATTGTTCACTATATGTTTGTTCTCTTTGTTTCAGCAACTGACTAGCCTTTAGCCCCTCAGCCAATTTGTCTCATTTGAACATGAATATGGCGCTGCAATGCAGGACTTATTCTGATTGAAAAAGTTTTTTGTTGAGGCTGGTATTCCAGAACCTGAATGTAATGTTTTTTTATTCCTTCTTGATAGGTATTCAAATTATTTTTATTCAAACTCAATTGTTTTTTTAATTATCTTTTTAGGGTTTTCTTTTTTTTTTTTTAAACACAATTTTTTTAAAACAGTTTTTCTATTTAATCCATAGATGGGACCCTAACAGCTACTACCACTCCGGGTCAAAATGAACCGGGGGGTAATAGCAATGAAGGGATACTTTATACTCCACAGAACTCCACAATTGGAACTTCACCATTAGATGCAGTTTAACGTCATACCCAGGACACTAAGACCCTCAGCCACCGCCTTCTTAAAAAGGGTTGGGGATTTGCCATAAAGGTCATAGGTTTGGGACAATCACATAGGTGTCCTGGCTTGATGTTGGGGGTTTGCCATAAGGGTCTTAGCATTGGGACAATCATATAGGTACTATGGCTTGATGTGACTAGCCGATTGATCAGATGGGACCCTTTAAATTGCCCTTCTAGCTTAAGTAAGTGCTAAAGTGTATAGAATAATCAAGACAGAAGGAAGAATTGGATTAAAAAAAGAATTAATATGAAAACAAATATATTAAAACAAGATAAAATTGAATGAAGTAACTAAATATGAACCTGTATTGCTGCAACCCTACTGCAGAATGACAGGGTATTTATGAAACTCCACAACATCATAGAAACCAAGCAGCCAATCAGAACTCAAGGAATGGAATCATCCAAATACATGAATGGACTATTCTTGATTTCCATAAATACCAACTGTCTTGGACACTACTTCAGTTGTGCTTAGCCAGTTGCTGTTGTTCAAACCAACAGTGACTGACTAACTGACTGACTTCAATATGGCGCTGAAGACAGGATTGTATTAAGTTATGACTGCTTGTTGCCATGTCTTACCAATTCAATGGTAATTGGATCTTAGCTTGATTATTCTACAGTTTGATGTTGTGAGTTTGCCATAAGGGTCATAGGGTTAGGACAATCACATAGGTGCCATGGCTTGATGTGACTAGCTGATTGATCAGATGAGGCCCCTTCAATTGCCCATGTTAAAGTGGAGTGTTACATGACATGGATGAGAAAAGTATGAATAGAAAGAAAAGGGGAATAGCAAGAGGTTTAGCGATGAAGAATTGATGAAGTGAATAAAAAAGAAAGTGAAAATCAAATACATAATTGAGAGATAAATGTTTCAGGACAGGATCCTGGTGGCTGAGCAGTCCATGCAGCACTCCACTTTGGCCTTTATTTAGGTTAGACGGGTGGTTGGTCCCATCAAGCACTAGCATCTATATGTTTGTTCTGAATCTATTACCCTTATGGTAAACCCACAACCCTTTTTATCATATAGGTGCTAGAAGGCTGTGGCTGAGGATCTTAGTGTCCTGGGTATGACGTTAAACTCCAGTATTTTTTAATTTCATTGTTCTTAAGTAGTTTTGACTTTAGGTCATCTTCAAGATAAATCTTTTTTGTTAAGCCAGAGAGAGGTGTATTTATGTGTCACCCTAAGTCTGCCTATCCTATTTCAAAGCAGTGCCATTATATATATATATGAATATAAAAGTATGAGTCAATCATCCACACTTGTTAGATTTTTCTTTAGATTTATTGTACAAATAATTATTGATTCACTCTTTTATATTACAGATGAATTTACTATAAAAATGCATTGGAATATGTAAGAAGAACAAAAGTGATAGTAAAAATAGGAATATTCATTTTATGTTATTTTTTATTGCTCTAAACTGATTTAAACTTTAGGTCGCTATCAGGAGTAAAGATTTTTTTAACATTTTAAAAAGAGTTGCTATAGAGAAATAATAAAGAATACACTGGTAATGTAGCATATCCATATGTTAAAAGAAAATTATTTTTTTTGAATCCAAGTTTCTTCTACTGATCTTTATATTGCTGTAGTCAAGACCCCAAGGCAAATGAGTGTTTCAAATTAACAATGACTACTTGGTTTGTTCATCTAGGAGTCTATGTGTCACCCCAAGTCTGTCCATCCTATATATAAATACAAGGATGAGTCAATTATTCACACTTGTTACATATTTCTCTAAGTTTACTGTACAAATAATTGATTCCTTCTTGTATATTACTAATAAATTTACTATAAAAATGCATTGGAATGAATATATATATATATATATATTATATATATATATATATATATTCATTCTTATGAGACCAGGCTCATTTATGGAGTTACCAGTCAAAATAAAATTATAGTAGATGGTTTTTTGAATTTGTCTTTCTTATTGAAATTGTAAATATTGCTTTGTATATGATTAATTTATTAATTATCTTACATTGAGCTCTCTACGGGATTTGAAATAATCCTAAGATAAATCTGTAGGTGTGTATCTGCACGGGCATGCATTGGGGATATACTGAGGATACAGATGATCCCAAATAGAATCATCTCTAATTTACCTGTCTATTGGATACCTCTCTCTCATATATATATATATATATATATATATATATATATATATATATATATATATATATATGCAATGTAAATGATGTTACTATAGAAGTGAATTATAGTTTACAAAGAAAGGAAATTTCAATGGTTAGAAACTAATGCAAGTTTTAGTCACAAAACAAAATAGTTAATATATTATTATTAAATTTACTCTAGAATAATAATAAAAATCAAATACATGGGACCTGCCTGATTTTTAGGAAGTTGTGTATGTATATTTGCAGTAAAGATGACGATATGATGAGTGTTTATAAATTCTTTTTTTTTTTTTGTGTAGGATTCAAATTTCCTTCTTTTTATTTAGGAATTTCTTTTTTTTTAGACTTTATTTTTGAAAGAAAAAAATCCATCTCAAGCTGGGAAAAGATGAGATAGAGAAGCTAAGTAGTTAGATTTTTTTTTTTCTTTTCTTTTTTAAACCCCACCCTGCCCAAAATGCTGCCCTTGTCTGTCAGTCAGTATGAACCATAAACAAACAAAAAGGCTAAAAAAAAAAAAAAAAGAAAGAAAATCTAAAAAATTTAAAAATAGAAAAAAATTAAGAAAAAAAACTGGGGGTAAGATAGGATCAAAGAAGTTATGAGAAACTGTATGGATAGCTCCATGCAGAATCTAAGTTATTGATTAATTGACTGGCTGAGGGCTTGTTCCCAGCTGCTTAAAACACACACTGAAAAGTCACATTAGGATTTCAAAAAGTATTAGAGTTAACTGAATCTGTCAGGCATGGACTCTTCTATTCTTTTTATCTTTTTTTTTTCTTTTTTTTCACTTCATTCAATTTTATCTTGTTTTAATATATTTGTTTCCATATTAATTCTTTTTTTTTCTCCAATTCTTCCTTCTGTCTTTGGAGACAAAAAATTCTCTTTTACACATACATCTATATCATTTTTTTTATATGTATACATGTATATATGCTCTCTTTGTGTAACACATTATATTATGTGTTTATATATATATATATATATATATATATATATATATATATATATATATATATATATATATATATGCCATTTCTAAAGTTTGAATGCTGAGAATCAAGAACTTTTAAAAAAACTAGATTTTACTTTTATCATTGTAGGTAACCATTTTTTTTAATACATATCTTATTATCATTAGTAGTAGTACTACTACTCTCTATAATATCAAATAACAATAATATCCCATAATAATGATAATCATGATATCACCTGATATTGACCAGAAGACCAGACTAGACCAAGTGTTAAGAAAGAAAGAACTTGTGGTCTGGTGGATTTTGCTTTCAAGCAGATCACATGAAATAAAACCAGAAGATAGACATATACTTGGATCTTGCTAGAGAGATGAAAGATCTGTGGAATAGGAAGGTAACACCACTTGGAACAGTTCCCAAAAATTTGAAAAAGAGACTAGAGGGATTGGAGATCAGAAGAAGAATTGAGACCATACAAGTCACAGCACTGTTAAATGCAGATAGAATACTAAGAAGTGTCCTGGAGATTTGAGGAGACTTTTTGTTACCCTGACTTTAGTTAAAAGTGGTGTGAATAACTTGCAGGGAGAATAATGCTAACTCGAATAATCATAAGAATAATTAAAGTTCACTTTTATAATCCTAAATTGTTTGGACTACTAATGTCATTCTTTAAACTTTATCATGACTTTTTGGACCATCAATTCTATGGCCATCTTCACATGTACAATTTGTATAAAAAAAAAAAATGGAGCTCTCTTTATATTTTCTTTCGAATGTAGCACAGAATACTGGCTTTTCAGAAAACCGATTTTTATCTGAGAAGGTTAAAAACGTTCTATCCCTCATTTTCCATAAGAAAATCTAAATAAAAGTATATTAAGGGGATAAATCAATGATATATCAAAAGATTAATCAAAGAAATATTAAAAAATAAAACAAATTAATAAAGGATAGAATATAATGAAAATAAAATAAAAATACAAATCTATTAATAATGGAAATTAGGTCTATTTGTTTGTAACAAAAACTATGTCACTGCTTACATCACATCACACAAAATCGTCATAACATAAAATAAAGACACTCAAAATTTGAGCATGCAGACTTAAACGATCCTCATTGGGTTTTTTTTTTAAACAAATTTGAATAGATACATGCCCGGTATTATATATTCATATAGTTTGTTTTATTTTAATATATATTTAAAGTTATCAGAACTAAGTTTCCATTTCAAATTCTTTTAATTTTTTACTCCTTTAATAAGTTTGATGATTTTACTTACTCATGGTACAAAATCTTTGACATTGAATTTTTTAACTCCCACTTCTCAGGTAATATCTTTTCAAAATTTTAAAATCTTTACACCGCCCATGGTGCAGGGGGGGGGTCCCTAGTAATAATAATAATAATAATAATAAAAATAAATAACTTAAAAACAAGAATACATAAAGAATAAAAAATAAAACAAAGGATTTTTATTAATCTATGTATAAATATAGATAAGAGAATTATTTTGAATTTTTTAAATCCTGGGCAATGCCAGGTAGCTCTGCTAGTAATTAAGTATAATTTAAACAAGAAATAAGGAAGACAGCCTTTATAATGTGTAAAGAAAAAAGAAAAAATGTTTAAATGTGAATATATAAGTAAGTAAAGTCGTCCGGGTGGTCTAAAGTTGGTATCAGCCAATCAATGAGGGAGTCTATCCCCTTTTCACTAGCGCTAGACCAAGAAATTGTTTGGGCATCTAATGCGAAGTGCCATGCCTACCATCAGCTCCTTACTTTGACCGCACATATCCATGTGCTACTCATGCGCTGAGTGAGCAAGGGTCAGAATCGAACCAGGAACTTCGAGGTTCCCAGCCAGACACTCTACCGACTGAGCTAAGCCGGCCCTTAAAAACTGAATTTATTCAGAACTTTAAAGCTAAAAATCTACTTAAATTTAAGACAGAAAAATTTGTGAACAACAATTAAATGACTATTTAAGATTTGTAAAAGAAAAAAATTTCAAAATTCTGTTTCCAAGAATTTTATCAACCTCAGCAAGACTCCACCTCCCCATTTTTATTTAAAAAATTAATCTATTGTAACTATATTATATGTACGAGCAAAAATATGCACCCTCCAGGCGTAAGTATTTAAATTTCAATGTAATGAAATATATTAAATCAGAAAGACTAACTCATATAAAAAGATTACAATTATTTTGATTATATTCTAATCAGTTTCTATATAGAATCTTTCATAGGATTAAGTTTAATACATTACAGAATAAAACAATAGAAATAGGGATCAATAACACCTAGTAATTATTTATTATATCAAATTTTTTAAAAACTAGTATGAAAATTAACCACACCATATATTATGTAAACCTTTATTATTGTAGGATTTTAATCACACTAATACCATGGTCTGTTTTGAGGGAAATCTAACTCAGATTTTCATTGAGACATCATTAATGAATAAGATTTATTCTATGTACTAATTATTTTGACTGTATTAAATACTCATTGATAAAATTACTCATTTCCTGAGGATAGTGTGACGTAAGCAGTGACGTAGTTTCGGTTACAGAAATACAAACACTGAATCTCCATTATAATAAGATGATGAAAAAATTTACCTAACTGATTAAAAATGATTACCATAATTATTTGTGTATAACATGCACAGATTTAATTCATGAAAAAAAAATCCTTGTGTATAAGGACTGACTTTTTAGAATTTGTATTAGCATTTTTTCAATATTTTATCAGTTTGTACCATCTAAAAATAAGAAGTACTTTACCTGATGTCTTAAAACACAAAATTTACACAGTATTTAAAGAAAACACACAGACATATTCATACAAAAATACAATTAACTATAGCAAACATGAGCTCATATTAGGAGAAATAAAATTGGCAGAGTTATGCCAATTTTTAACTCTCTAAATTTGGGTGGGGGATTGCGAAAAATGGCAACATTTTGTAAATTATTTTTGTCCTTAAAATGAGTTCTAGAGCTTCCCAACTCCTAAAAATTGATTTATAAAAACATTTTTGCAAGAGGAATCCACAAATGCAATAAAAAAAATGTCTTAAAGTCAACCAATTTTAAGTTATTAATGATTTCTGGTTTGCAAAATTTTAACTGATGTAAGCTTCGGTTCTGAGCAAAAATCAAACTATCTTTTTGATACAAATATATGTGAAATAATAATAGAAATAAAAAATTTGTCATAGAAGCATGCTACACTGGAATATTGATCTTGCTATGAAAAAAATCAGAAATCAACAATAACTTAAAATTGATCGATTTTAGGACTTTTTGATAACATTCTTGGTTTCTTGGGACAAAATGCTTTTATAACCCAATTTTTAGTTGTGGGGAAGCTCTAGAACTCATTTTACAAACAAAAATAGATTGCAAAAAGTTGCCATTTTTCTGATTTAAATATATATGGAGAAAATTTAGAAACAAACAGGGGATGTTATGATGGATGGAAATTTATTTTCGATACTCCAGAATTTTGGTTTACAATGGAAACCTTTATCAGAACTGTGAAAATGAGAAGAAAAACAAGGATTTATGTGATGAATATTTTGTATGCGATGAATTAGAAAAGACGTGTGGGAAAAAGGTTAGTTACCATTAGTTGAGTGGCGTTCGTAGTTGAATGTTGATGACATGATTATTGCATGAGAAAGTGAAAATTAATGATAAGAACACGTGAAATCGAAAAAAAAACCACAAAAATATTATATATATATATATATATATATATATATACATACATATATATACACATGCACACGTACACAGGTCATTTAAAAGTTAGACCACTTTTACTCTACATGCTTGTCTATCAGGAAAATGTAGGGCAGACATAATCCTTTAGTCTTAAATTATTAAGCCCAAATTAATCTCCCTAAACTGTTCTTGCTTCAGACAGACACATTATGATTTCTTAAAGAATATGGTAACTCTTTAATAATTAAAGATAGCTACTCCAATTAGATTTATCAGAATCAAATATTTCTTTTATTATTAGTTATATTTTATCATCAACTCACTTAACTCTTTGCCTACCAAATTTCCCCCCTCGGCTGTACCAAATTTTCTTGGTATATCTTACCTTTATGATGGGGATATTTCAAAGTTCACTATCTATTCACCTCAGATGACAGGGGTGTTTATATAGTGATTTTTCAGTATAAACAAGTGACATGTGTGAGAGTAGCAGCCAATGACTTATGGTAGGATCACAGTGGTGGAAGTGCCACTTTGAGTGATTTAAAGTTGGTAAAGAGTTAAAGGCCAACTTCAGTGGCCATTAAGTGTAATATTCATTCATAGAATTACAACAAATTTCAATATATAAGAGTATGTATTTACCCAAACCCTTCATCATAGACAGGATGTGACACAAGGTCACTTTTTTAAAGCTGTGTAAAGCTGGTTTAAATTCAGTGTTTTCCTTCTAGATTGGTGGCCTAACCAAGCCTGAAGAACCCATTCTGCCCTACTTTTTATTCATAAAGGATTAACGCCTTTCCCAATGGTATTAGTGTTAAGGGAAGAACAGTTTCATTTAGGATTGTATGTATTTACCAAACCTTTCTACAATGGGCAGGATGTGAGACAAGGTCAATTTTTAAGCAGAGTAAAGTTGGTTTGAATTCAGAGTTTTTCTTCTAGACTGATTGCCTAACCAAGATTGAAGAAACTAGTCTGCCCTACTATTTACATAGTATGATTCATGCCTTTCCCATTAGTGCTAACTGAATTCCACAGTTTCATCCAGGATTGTATGTATTTACCCAACCCTTCTTCTACGGACAGGATGTGACACAAGGTCAAGCTGGTTTGAATTCAGAGTTTTTCTTCTCTTAGATTGGTTGCCTAACCAAGGGTAAATAATCTAATCGGACCTATTTTCCAATAGCTATGGGGAGACCAGAGAACAGATGGATTCATACCTTTTTCAAAATGTAAAAGTCTCACCAAGGATTTGAACTTTGGTTGCCAATTTAATTTCCTATGATGTTAAGCATAAGAGCAAAAGTAAATTAGAATTTAATAGTTATCTCCCTTGAGAAAGTATAATGATTTGTGTGAGGATGAATAACATCCTTAAACTATAATTAAGCTGCCCTAACAAAAATCTCACTTCAATGTGCCATTTTTCTTGTGATTGGGTAATATACTAAAATTGAATCCAAATTAATTTCTTTTGTTATTGTTAATTTGCCTATTTTCATTATTTACTTTCTTTTTTTAAATATTTTTACTTTTTATGAAAGTTATTTGAACAGGCTGTCGTAAGCAGCTTAATAAGAAACTCTGCAATCATTTTTAATTAAAAACTTTATTCTTTAAAAAGAAGAAAAGAAAAAGTGTTAAAAAAGTAGAAAAAACATTATGTATTAGGGATAAAAAACAAATAAAACAGAGATGCAGAAAGAGAAACAAAGAATTGCCAACTTGAAAATCTCAAATGAAGCAAATCACAAAACAAAAAAAACATTTGCCTTTTTAAAAAAAAAAAAAAAAAAAATGTTATTCATTTTGCCTGTAAAAAAAAATCAATTCCCCCCCCACCAACCCTATATCAACTCTGATTCTTTTTATAAAAATGTTTCCTAAAAAAAACTGTCAACCAGAAATGCATTTCCTAAGTTCCTTACTCCTGGATTTGAGGAAATAATTTCTCTCCATAAAAAAAAAAAAAAAAACGAAAAGAAAAAGTCCAGCCATATAAGACAAAAAAACCCAACTTCAAAAAATTCTCTTATAATAAAAAATGAAATATTTGCAAATAAATAAAATGAAAATAAATCAATAAACTAAAATAAATCCCTCACAAGAATATTCTACCTTTAATAAAGAGTTTATGGCTCAAATATAATCTGGTGTATGTAAATTGAATGGCAACAAAGTTTATATACAGGACACCATGAACATCATTACATGCCAACAGCACAAATTCCTTTGGTCCTTCTCACCATTCATCCCTATTCTACCTTTAATAAAGAGTTTTTGGTTCAAATATAATCTGGTGTATATAAATTGAATGGCAACAAAGTTTATATACAGTCAGTCAGTTAGTCTACTGTTGGTTTGAACAACAGCAACTGGCTAAGCACAACTGAAGCAGTGTCCAAGACAGTTGGTATTTATGGAAATCAAGAATGGTCCATTCATGTATTTGGGTGATTCCTATTCCTTGAGTTCTGATTGGCTGCTTGATTTCTATGATGTTGTGGAGTTTCATAAATACCCTGTCATTCTGCAGTAGAGTTGCAGCAAGACAGTTTTGTATTCAGTTACAACTGCTTGTTGCCGTGTCTTACCAATTCGACGGTAATTGGAACTTACCTTGATTATTCTACATTCATGAGTTTCATTATTTCTAGGTAACCACACTTGCAGCCTTGTGCCACACTTGACTAAGTTTAATAAATGCTTAGATTTGTTTTGGTTTTTTTGAGGGGGTTTAGCTGTGTTCAGAATAATTATTCTTTTGCTAAAAATAAAAATTCTTCATTTCCCCTCTAATTTTAGAATTAAATAAAAAAATTTTTTGTCAAAGTTAAAAGACCAAAATAATGTCCAATTGTCTAAATATTAATTACAATCAGAAGTTCCTGTATTGTCTCGGACAAAAGAGCTGCAATGTAACTGACTGCAGCACATTAATCACATGACTAAACTCACCTATTTTTTACCTCACAGCCAATCAACATTTTATAAATTTGGATGAAAATAGGTAATTAAATTTTATTTAAACAAAAAGTCATTTACAAGAAGCACTCTATCTAAAGACAGTACTCTTAAATGTCGTAGAATCAGGGGTCGTTAATAATCCTGTAGCTATTTATTGTGATAATCAATTAAGCATATTACTGGCAAAAAACCCATAATACACCAACGATCAAAACATAGATATAAAATGTCAATTTATAAGGGATGAAATCAAAAAGGGGTCTATACTCTTGCAGTATATAGAATCGGAAAAGAATATTGCGGATCTGTTCACAAAACCATTGAATAAGATAAAACTTAATACTTTTAAAAAAGATATCATGGGGGGCCAAAATTAAATGAACTTTTAATATCGCCCTGTCGGTTTGGACCGTAGAATAGCTCCAATCCTGGAGGAATCTGTTTGCATTTCCCTTAGCATTCATAAAGTAAGTAAGTAAAGTCAACGGGGTGGCCTAAAGTTTGTATCAGCCAGTCAGCGAGGGAGTCTATCCCTTTTTCAATAGCGCTAGACCAAGGAGATTGTTTTTTAGCATCTGAGGTGGAGCGCCACACCTACCATCAGCTCCTTACTTTACCGCACAGGTCCCTGTACTACTCATATGCTGAGTTGGTGAGGACTGGTATCGAACTAGGAACCTTGTGGTTTCTAGCTGAACGCTCTACTGACTGAGCTAACCCGGCCCCTCTTAGCATTCATACTCTTAGGAAAGGTATTGTAGAGAATTGTGTAGACTGATCAGTATTCAACTGTGTTGCAAGTTGAATCTACTTCTCAGAATCCACACAAGGTAGATAGTAGAATAGCCCAACCTGGTATTTAAACCATGTGGCATGGTCAAGTCTATTTCCAGGATTTTGACTGGCAGGTGGTTTTGATGTGGATATTTTTATCCATATATACTGAACACTTGAGTATGATGTTCATTCTACGGGTATAACTCCCTCTAATGTCTATGCCTAGTTATGGGTAAATAATAGGTCAGATTGTGCTCTTTAACCTTGATATAGCAACCAGTTAAGAAAGAAAAGTGAGTGTAAACCAGTTGTACTACATTTAGAAATTGTTCTTGTGTTACTTATGGTGGAGGGGTTGGATACATGACATGATTTTTTTTTTGGGGGGGGTTCCAAGCACTGTCACACCAATGAAAGTATGTAGCCTGCAAGGATTGGTTTGGTCTCTTTGTTTAATGGCATATCAAACTTCCTAGGTTATATAATGCCAAAACCTTCCTTCTAGAAGAATAGTAGTGGTACTATTTAACCAATAGCAGGGGTGGATAGGGGGTTCATACCGTTTCCAAGGGTATTCATCCGAAATGAAACCTAACATTGTAACTGAAGTTTGAACTTGCTTACTATGATGTCACAGTCCAGTACATTAGCTACTCAGACATGGGACTCCCCCACCCCAGGTCCGCAAGGAGCTATGTTGAAAAATCAATCTCATTTCTTCACTTTCCATAAGACTATCTTGGTCAGTCTATGAACTTTTCAACCAACCCTTGTATGAATTCTTTGAATTGTTTTCTCTTCAATACGGCCAAATTCTAATGGCCAAAATTTGTTGGGTGATTAGCATCCAACTGTGTTGTGAGTTGAGTATGCTGTTGGTTTGACAACAGCAACTAAGCACTACTCACTGATGCCCAAAACAGCTGTTATTTATGGAACTCAAGAATAGTCCATTCATGTATTTGGGTGATTCCATTCATTGAGTCATGATTGGCTGCTTGGTTTCTATGATGATATGAGGCTTCATAAATTCTTTGGCATTCAGCAGTAGGATTGCAACAAGGTTAGATCCATATTAAGTTATGATTCATTGTTGCCTTGTCTTACCAATTCGACGATAATTGGAACTTAGTATGTTTATTCTACAGCTGTCTGTAAATTTGATTTAATATTAGAAACTTTAATATTACATATTATAGATTGTCATGCTACCCTGTCAGCTGGGGCTGTAGAATACACCAACTTCACCTGTGTAGAGGATGGAATCCTGGTGGCTGAGTAGTCCATGAGATGCAACACTCCACTTTAGTCCTTATTTAGGTTAGACGGCCAGTTGAGAGGCCCCCTCCAATCAATCGGCAAGTTATATAAAGCCCTAGCACCTATATAATTGCCCCAACCTACTGCCCTGATGGCAAACCCTCAACTCTTTATGATATGTGCTAAACAACAAAATCTTGGATGACGTTAAACTGCATCTAATGGAGAAGTTCGATTCTGGGGCTCAATGGAATGTGGAGTACCTGTTAGGGTCCCATCGATGGGTCAAATAGAAGAAAATGAGTTAATAAAAATTGTAGAATAATCATACTAAGTTCCAATTACCATCGAATTGGTAAGACAATGCAAAAAGTAGCTGTAACTCAATACAGATCTAACCTTGCTGCAATCCTACTGCAGAATGCCAACTAAGATACAATGCATTCATTGAGGATCAAACTCACTAAGTTCTTAAATACATAAAATATGGTTGTAGAAAATGGACAGTGTCACGAGTTCCAATCCTGGATGAGGTTGGTTGTATTTCACATAGTGCTAATACCCTTTGTAAAGGTATTCTCCCTCCAGATATAAGTGAATAGTAGGACCAACTGGGCTCTTATAACAACTGGTCTATGAGAAGTAAAACTAAATTTAGATTTAGCTATATATGCTCTATCACAGATTTATTTATAATGATATCAAATGTTTTGAAACACCCTGTATATAAAATTCACTTCATTTGCTTGCTTGTTACTGTAAAGAGAAAAAAGGTAATTATCTTCCTGTGATTGTGGCTTCCCATGTCACATTCCATTTGTCATGGGATAATTCATCCCCTTTGTAGAAGCAGTATTCCAATTACCGTCGAATTGGCAAGACAAGGCAAAAGGAAAGCATAACTCAATACAGATCTTACTTTGTTGCAAGCCTACTGCAGAATGCCAGATTATTTATCTGGCACCATAAGATCACAGAAACTAAGCAGCCAATCAGGACTCAAGGAATGGAATCACCCAAATGCATATTTCTCAGTTCTGTTCATAGAACAGAATAGAGAAAATTAGTCTTGCGGGATTAAAATATAACTAAAATAAAATTAAAAAAAAACAAAATTTAAAAAAAAAAACAAAAAACAACAAACTCCCATGGGCCTGTACGAGAAAAGGGATCGACTTCCGACCCCCAAGAGAATATCTCAGCCATTCTAGTGTAGGCCATAACTGGGTCTAGTTGCTCCTACTGTTCAGGGAGATATTCCCTTGCCACAAGCGACTATGACCAGGAATAAATCATTTTCTTATTGTTAACTACAGACTCCAATTAGTAATCAAAAATAATGCTGGACCTCATACAGAAGAACTATTTTGGTTATCTATAAATATATAAAGGGCAGTTGGTGTGTATGTATGTCCGGATGAAACTATGAAAATAAAACAATTAACGACTAATATATACACACATTAGATATCACCAGTTCTTGTTGCTTGTGCAAAAATTATGAATACTTGATTTGTAATTGAAGATATTTAAAAATTCAAATATATATAGAAATAGCATTGAAATTCATTAAAATTTCTAGCTTTTGTAAACAAATTAATACACCAGCGGTTTTCCCTCTACCCAGACAACGCTGGGTAGCTGCTTCCAGTTATTATAGAAAAAAAATAAATAAGGGAGATAACAGCAAATTTCCTTGCAAAAACCTGATTAATTTTTCATACCATATTACCTTTAGGCACCCATTTTTGATCTCGATTAAGAAAGGACATTTTTTTCATTTACACTATCAATATTCGGTTGTTTGTTAGGGGTTAGGGTTAGTTTTATAATTTTTTTTTAAATCTAAAAATCGTCTGTTAAAACAACCGGATATTAACGGTGTAAATGAAAAACATGTCCTTTCTTTATAGAGATCAAAAAGGGGTGCCTAAAGGTCATATGGTCTAAATGTTCTTCAACAGTTTTCTTTTATCAAGGTCAGTATAAGAAACAAGAATTCGGAGGATTAGCAACTCATATATGGATTTACATTTTTGCATTTCATCTTGAGCGATTTGGACAGTCTCATTTTTAACCAGCAAGTGCTGCATGATGATAACGGTCGTACTTTTAAGGAACACGAGTATTATTATATAAATTTTGTATGAGAAAGATTATATGTTGTTATCGTTATTAAACTTTTCGGTAGACTTTTTGAGATTGAACTTAGTCAAAAGTTGCCATGTTAATAAAAAAGTAAAGTTGGCTAAAAATCATCTGTTAAAACAACCGGATATTGACGCTGTAAATGAAAAACATGTCCTTCTTTTAAAGAGATCAAAAAGGGGTGCCTAAAGCTTATATGGTCTAAATTTTCTACAGCATATCAATGTCTAAAGTTTTTCTTTTATCAAGGTCAGTATTAAAATCACTATAACAGCAATCAACGTGTTAAGCATCTGAAAGTTCATAATGAAATGATGGTCTGCGAGAGAGGGAGAGCGAGCGACAAGAAAATAATGAAAACCAAAAAGAAATAGATGAAATTCAATAAAAATAGTAATGAAAAAAAAAGAAAAATGCTTTACTCAATGGTTACCCTTCTCCTTCTTTGGTGAAACTCTTTAAAGCCTTTTATTACGTGAATATTTCCTTTGATATATGATTTATAAGGGCAAAATAGGAATAGTGGTGGAAGTTAGAGCTTTGTTTATTATTGTTTTGTTTGGGTTTTTTTTGTTTTTTTTAGATATTGAGTTTTATACATCGCCCGCACCCTCCCTCCACCACACCCAAATACAGACAGATTTTTGATGTAGAGATATTTCCTGATTGTTGAGTGATGTGAGTATGAATAAATATCACAACATTAGATTCATAAGGTTATACATTCATCAGTGTACATTCACGTAAAGAGACGTAACTTTACATGCACACGTGTCAATATGATTTATCTATGTTCTTATAAGCATGTGTTGACATTGACATGTATATATTTGGTCAATATACTTCTACAAATATTCTAAATGTAATCAACTTATGTGTGTGTGTATATATATATATACACATACATACATGCACACACACACACATGTATATAGTAAAGGTTATAGGTGTAGAATAATCATACTAGTTCCAATTACTGTCGATTTGGTAAGACAAGGCAACAAGTAGTCGTAACTGAATATGAATCTAATCTTGTTGCAATACCACAGCAAAATGCCAGGGTATTCAAGAAGCCTCATTTTTTATATATTTTTTTTTAATGTTTTTTTAATCAGGACTCAAGGAATGGAATCATCCAAATACATGAATGGAATATTCTTGATTTCCATAAATACCAGCTGTCTTAGGCACTAGTTCAGTTGTGCTTAGCCAGTTGCTGTTCAAACCAACAGCATACGGACTTATTTCAATATGGTGCTGCGAACAGGATACCCTGTGCATTGTCCAGGTTGCTCCCCAGTAATCGGCCAGGTCGAAAGGAACTAACTTCCCCTCAAAGGCCACTACACCCGGGGAGAGGAAGGGGAGATGTAGAATAATCATACTAGGTTCCAATTACCGTTGAATTGGTAAGACAAGCTAATTGGTAGTCATAACTGAATATGAATCTAATCTTGTTGCAATACCACTGCAAAATGCCAGAGTATTTATGAAGCCTCATAACATCATAGAAACCAAGCAGCCAATCAGACTCAAGGAATGGAATCACCCAAATACATGGATGGACTATTCTTGATTTCCATAAATACCAGCTGTCTTGGCACTGGTTCAGTTGTGCTTAGCGAGTCACTGTTGTTCAAATCAACAGCATTCTGACTGACTTTAAATATAGATAGAAAACCTACTTATGTTTCACCCAAGAATCAGGGATAACTGCAATGAATTAATTAAAATAATTAATTAGGAACAAACACAGAAGTAAACAACATAATCACAGTCTGTAAGTAAGTCACCCTCTTTACATATATATGAATGTACGTGCACACAAAATTTATATATATATATATATATAATATATATATATATATATATATATATAAACACATCACTCAATAAGTCCAGAGCCTGGCATGGAGATGGCACTACTAATAAAAAATACATATAATTCTTATAAGAAGCAATCTGCAGAGAATTGAAGAATTTAGTTTAATACTGCTCTGCTGGATAGCATATGAGCACTTTGATTTATCCAACATTTTTAAACAATTATTATTTGACTCATCTATATGTATATGGACTAACTCTGGCAAAAATTATGCAATTTAAATAATTTCATCTGATTTAAGGTATATTTTATGAAGCCAGCATGTTTAACTATTAAAAATGTCTTACATCCTATTTGCTATTAGTTTATTTACAGCTAAATAAAAAAAACAAGGTAAACATACTCTAAGGGAGATAATTATTGTATCCATAGACTATATTAAAATTCTGAAATGTGAACATATCAACTGTATTATCATCAGGTGATAATAAAAAGCTTTTAATTTTAAACTCACTATACCTCTTCCCTCTTGTTTTCTCTTCAAGTAAATTACATCATTAAAAAATAAAGCCTCTTACGTTATTTAAGACTAATAAAGCCTTTTGCCTTTATTACTAAAAGAAAAAGAAAAAAAGAAAAAGAAAAATGTTCCTTGCATCTTACATCAGCTGTGCAGACACTAGATGCCATGGACAATAGACTCAGATGGCAAGAGAGAGAATCAAGAGAATCTGTGTTATCAGCATGACTTAATGATAATTACCATCTCCATATTTTCTATTCTTTTCAACCGGTTTAGCTCAGTCGGTAGAGCGTTCAGCTAGGGTTCCTAGTTCGATACTGGCCCTCACCAACTCAGCATATGAGTAGCACAAGGATCTGTGCAGTAATTTAAGGAGCTGATAGTAGGTGTGGCGCTCCACCTCAGATGCAAAAATAATCTCCTTGGTCTAACACTAGTGAAAAAGGGAATGACTCCCTCGCTGATTGGGTGATACCGACAAAAAAAAAATGATAATAAAGCTCTAAGTTCATAACTAAAAAAAATAAATAGATAAAAAAAAAGAAGATATATTGATAAATGTATCAAATGAATTAATTAATAAAATTCATAAATGTTCATAAATGTTCAAACAAAAAAAATTTAAATGTCTTGCTGTAAAAATGAATACTCATGAATCATTTAAAAAAATTATATTGAAACAATACCTTTATTATCATCATTTTTTTTAATGACATAAGAGGTATTTTCAAATGATATATGTACAGTTTATATGTTTTACATATTTATACACAGGATATTATTTATATAGATGATTAGCATGTAAGAATAAACATGTACATAAGTACATATTCATATTCAATAGCTGACAGAGTAATCATTTAACTAATCCAATCACTTATGTACTTTCGGCTAGGGCTATAGAACACACTGATTGCACACCTGCAGGAGGGTAAGACCCCCACCACTAATGGGGCTACTTGTTAACCTTAGGATCGGAGTGTGGTGGCAGTGTGGTGGCTGAGTGGTCCTTGACCTGGTACTAATTGGTCCTGGGACAGGCAACACTCTCCTTCAGCCATTTCTTGGGTGAGACGAGCAGTCTAAGAGATCTGATCCAATCAGCTGGTCATGTCAAGCTCTAGCACCTATAAGATTGTCCCAACCATATTCTTCAAATTGCTCTAATAGTAAACACCCAACTCTTTTTATCAAAATGGGTGCTAGAAGGTGGTGGCTGAGGGTCAACCACCAGATTATTAATTCTACTAATTTATTAATAAACATGAAGTTAATGAAAATTAACTATACAAATTTCTAATTTGTTTATACACATGAAAAATCTAATCTATTAATAATGGAGATTTGCTCTTTATTTTTATTTGTCTGTAACAAAAACTACGTCATTGCTTACATCACATGATTCAAAATCGTCATAACATAGAATAAATATACTCAAAATTTGAGCATGCAACATTAGATGATCCTTATTGTTTTTTTAAAACAAGTTTTAATAAATACATGACTGGTATTATATATCTATATATACTTTGTTTCATTTTAATACATATTTAAAGTTTACATTTCAAATTGTTTTATTTTTTTACTCCTTTAATAAATTTGATGATTTTACTTACTTAGGGTACAAAAACTCTGACATTGAATTTTTAACTCCCACCCACTCAGGCAATATCTTTCAAAAATTTATTTTTACATTTTTTAATTTGCTAGTATAAAATAATTTCTACTTATATATTGATACACATTGTATAAAACCAAATTAAAATATTCACCAACAAACTATTCATTTTGAAATTTTATTTACAAAAAGAGAGAATTTGGTATTGGGTGGTCTGCAAAGGTTGATATGGCATTAAACAAAATAACCAACCAACTAATAAAAGAATTATTTCTACCAATATATTAATACACGTGATGTTAAATCATATATATTATTTAAGTCAGTCAGTCTACTGTTTGAATAACAGCAACTGGCTAAGCACAACTGAAGCAGTCTCCAAGTCAGTTGGTATTTATGGAAATCAAGTATGGTCCATTCATGTATTTGGGTGATTCGATTCCTTGAGTTCTGATTGGCTGCTTTGTTTCAATGATGTTGGGGAGTTTCATAAATACCCTGTCATTCTGCAGTATGGTTGCAGCAAGACAGGTTTGTATTAAGTTACAATTGCTTGTTGCAGTGTCTTACCAATTCGATGGTAATTGGAACTTAGCTTGATTATTCTACACACATATATATTATTCATTTATATTTTTTTGCTTGAAGGCAGTTACAATGTGTATATCGTATAAAATTTGATAATTAATGAAAATAATCATGACAAGTGAACTCGGAAAATATCGAGCCCTACATAGAATATCGTACAGGTAATTGGAACTTAGCTTGATTATTCTACACACATATATATTATTCATTTATATTTTTTTGCTTGAAGGCAGTTACAATGTGTATATCGTATAAAATTTGATAATTAATGAAAATAATCATGACAAGTGAACTCGGAAAATATCGAGCCCTACATAAAATATCGTACAGCTGTTACAACTTTATTAAGTCTCATCAGCAATGTATATGGTTTTGATTTCCCTCCGACAGAAATCGAAATCAGGAACTTAGCACGCAGAGTTAGAGACTTTACCACTGGGCCACTGATATGCAGCAAACGATACATGCAAAATTAGCTTGTCAAGGGTAAATACGTTACTATTACTACTACTATACAAAGTAGAGTGGACGTTGAGAAAGTCGCAAATTAGGCCCATGCTCCAGTGTGAGGAATGAGATTAAGGTAATTTGCTTTAGAAGTGTAAGGGCAGTCTCCCTTTTCTGAGGGTTTTGGTAAATCTCCTGTGTCTGGAGACCCTAGTGTGGTCACGTGACACAGGAACCCAAGGAGGGAACCCTCTTCTTCTGATGCCACTGAACAAGCCTGGACGTGCTCGTCACTTCTCCCCAGCAGACACCATTGGTGCATGCAGACGCCACAGACACGACACTGCTCACAGTAAGTGGTTTCCACCTATTTTGTAAATGAACATTACTGTGTTGTTGGGACTCTTGTGACATTTCATAGTCTGGGGAACTTTGTTCCTATATACATGTTATATTAAAGCTTTTAAACGTAACTAATGTGTTTGTCGTTTTTCCTAACCGAAGTGTTCAACATTGGGTATTTATCCTTCAGGTAACCCAATGTTTTATAAGAACCCGAGATAATACTCGGTGAACCCCTTATAGAAGCATTGTTGAGTAAAGTAAATTATTATTTATATTTTTTTTGCTTGAAGGCAGTTACAATGCGTATATCATATATTATAATGGTGATTTGGTATCTGTGTGCCTGTAACTGAAACTACATCACCACCAATGTCACAATTCCCTTAGTTATTTACATTATATTGTCAATGGTTATTAATCATTATTTAATCTACTTAGCATCTTATTTATCAACTATGTCTCTATGAAGGTCTGGCTGAGATAGATTTGCCCCATAACAACTCATATGATTGATGTGTTTAAAATACTGCAATGTGTGTTATATATCATTAAGAAATAAACGTTTACATCGTTAATGGTGTGAATAATTTGCATACTGGTTTTAATAAAACTTTGTTTGATAGATAGTTACTTGGTTGGATTTCTAATATTATTGTTTTATAAAATTGAATCTTGAATAACGTAAAAATAAGTACAATCTTTTTAGTGTTCTTATTAATTTTATTAGTCTTTCTAATTCAGTATAATATTTAATCATACTAAAACTTAAATACTAGTGCCTATATCTTTTCTAGTGTGTATAAAGAAAAAAAAAGATTTGGCATTAAATGACCCACAAGGGTTGATATGCCATTAAAACATCAACCAACCAAGTTAAATTCTGACCAGGTGCCTCACTCTTGCCGTCTTTATCCTCAAATTCATTTACACAAATATTAAAATTTTAGTCTGCCAGGAATAACATTTCCACCAAACTTCAAATGTTGACCCTCCTTGACCATTAATCACAGACTCAAGTAATACGATAAAATTTCAATTCTTCTCAGAAAAATCCTTCTGGGAATGGTAGATAAAATATTCACTTAAGTTCCAGTACGTTTATTCATGAAATTTGGATGATAATCCAAAATGAATTAATGTGGTCTTAGATTTAAAGAAAATTACCTATCAAAATGTATCTAGGCAAGTATTCCAATCTATTTCTTGAGGAAGATATTTCTCTTATCTTCAGACAGCTCTTCAGTGGTTAATAGCAAAGACATTTCCAACAGTTTTTTTTTATGCCAGCTAGAAAATTACATGCACAGCAGTACTTTGACTTAAGAGTGTAGAATAATCATACTAAATTCCAATTACCGTCGAATTGGTAAGTCAAAGCAACAAGAAGCCATAATTTAATACAGATCTAATCTTGTTGCAATCCTACTGTAGAATGCCAGAGTATTTATGAAGCCTCAGAACATTATAGAAACCAAGCAGACAATCAGGACTCAAGGAATGGAATCACCCAAATACATGAATGGCCAATTCTTGAGTTCCATAAATACCAGCTGTCTTGGGCACTTGTTCAGTTGTGCTTAGCCAGTTGCTGTTGATCAAACCAACAGGATACTGACTGACTGACCTCAATAGTGAACTTTAGATACGCTTATGTTAATAAGTTTCCGAAAAACATTAAAGTTTCCAAATTTATTATGCCAAAGAAAAACATGGTTTATATCAAACATTAAAACATATTACAGCACATAATTCAGTCCATTCTATTTTGTTATGTTTTTAGCCAATACTATGCTGTTTTTTATATTTAAAAAAATGTAACAAAAAAAAAAAAAGGTTTTTCGGGGGGGGGGTATTAATGGCATTTCAGTTTATTTCAATGGAGAAAATTGATTCGATATACAAAAAAATTGAGTTATGAGCAGAACAAATTAGACTAGGCTCTTTAACCTTGATATGATAACCAGTCTACAAGAAGGAAAACTGAATTAAAATCTGTCAAACGCCACTTAAAAACTGACCTTGTGTTACATCCTGCTCATGCGAAGGCGTTGGGAAAATATATCTATACATATATAAAGGGTAGTTAGTATGTATTTTTGTTTGGATGAATGAAATTATGAAAATAGAACAATTAACAACAAAGTAAATATGCTTTGCCTGAGCCCCCTAAACCAACATTTGAGGATATCCCACAAACCAAAAGAATGATAACATCAACTAGGGACCAAGCCTCACCCAATGTCACCCCAACCCTAAGCCAATGCCATCAAAAATATCCCGTGCATTATCAAGATTGCTCCCCTGTAATCGACCAGGTCAAAAGGAACTAATTCCCCATCAAAGGCCACTATGCCCGCACAATTGGTGGGAGGAAGGGGGAGATGAAGAATAATCGAGCTAAGTTCCAATTACTATCGAATTGGGAAGACATGGCAACAAGCAGTTGTAACTTAATACAATCCCGTCCTGACACAATTCCACTGCAGAATGACAGGGTATTTATAAAACTACACAATATCATAGAAACCAAGCAGCCAATCAGAACTCAGGGAATGGAATCACCCAGATGCATGAATGGACTATTCTTGATTTCTATAAATACCAACTGTCTTGGACACTGCTTCAGTTGGGCTTAGCTAGTTGCTGTTATTCAAACCAACAGTAAACTAACTGACTTTAATGATATACACATTAAATATCACCAGTTCTTGTTTTTGTACAAAAATTATGAAGATTTGATTTATATTCAAAGATACTTAAGATTTAAATGTACATAAAAAAAGCAATGAAATGCTACTTGATAATGTCCAGCATTTTTAAATCTCACAATAAATCAGTACACCAAGGGGGTTTCCCCGCTTCCTCTACCCAGGCAATGCTGGGTAGCCACTTCTAATCATAAAAAAATCTAAAGAAAAGTATTTTTAATTTTCCAATCAAAGTCCTGAAAATATAAATATATCCCATGCAAGTCTCATCAAAATGTTCTCACATTGTGCCACAACTAAGCTAAGCTTAGTAAATAACTATAATACCACCCCCTCTACCCAGGTGATGTTGGGTAGCTACTTCTAGTGTGATATCTAACTGACTTTTTTTTCTTGGTTTGGTTTACGGCATATCTACCTCAGTGGGTCATTTAATGCCGATAAAGTTTTGAAATTAAGTCATTCTTAATGGATACTGAATTTCTTTTTATAAACACATTTTTCTATTTAACCCATAGATGGGACCCTAACAGGTAGTACCACTCCGGGTAAGAATGTGCTTGGCCAGTTGCTGTTGTTCAAACCAATAGTAGACTGACTGACTGACTTCAGTAGCATTAAAGTGTTGATATGTCTTAAGATAAGCCAACCTAAAAAATTTAGTCATAACCATAATCTGGTTGTTCATTGGATTTTTCGGTATATTAACTCCTGTTGGATTATATTATGCTGGAAAAAAAAAGACAGTATAACCGAATACACTCTGTAGCAACTAACAGAACATGGTCAAGTCTATTTCCAGGATTTTGATTGGCTGGTTGTTTTAGTAAGGATATTTTTATCCATATATACTGAACACTTGACCTTGTTCTGTCAGTTGCTACAGAGTGTATTCGGTTATGCTGTCTTTTTTTTTTTTTTGTCTGGTGACTGGACACTAGTCACAGCCTTCCTGTGAAGGTGAGTATGATGTTCAATCTACAACATTGTTTTATTAGTTTGGTTTGGTTTGTTTTGTTTTACAGCATATCAACCTCAGTGGGTCATTTAATGCAGATAAAGTTTTGAAATAAATTCATTCTTAATGGATAATACAATTTTGTTTATCAACTCATGTTTTTCTATTTAACCCATAGATGGGACCCTAACAGGTACTACCACTCCGGGTCAGAGTGGACCAGGGAGCAAAGGTGATGAAGGGGTGCTCCACATTCCCCAAACCTCCAAAACTGGAACCTCACCATCAGATAGAGGTTAACGTCATTCCTAGGACATGTAGACCCGCAGCCACCGCCTTCAAGCACCCATATGATAAAAAGGGTTGGGGCTTGCCATAAGGGCAATATGGTTAGGGCAATCGTATAGGTGCTAGGACTTTACGTGACCAGCCAATTGATCAGAAGGGGCCTCTCCGACCGCCCGTCTAGACCAAGAAAGGGCCAAAGTGGAGTATTGCAAGTCATGAACTGCTCAACCACCTGGGTTCTATCCTTAAGCATCATGGGTCACCACCCACGGCCAACAGGTGGCCCCATTGGAGGAGTCTTACCCCTCTGCAGAGGTGCAGTCGGTGCTGAAGAATAATTAAAGTTCCAATTACCATCGAACTGGGAAGACAAGGCAACAAACGGTTGTAACTTAAATACAAACCCGAATAGTCACAAAGTCTATTGCAGAATGACAGGATATATATAAGACTCCACAATGTCATTCAAATCAAGCAGTCAAGCAGCCAATCAGAACTCAAGGAATGGAATCACCCAAATTCATGAATGGGTCATTCTTGATTTCTATATATACGAAACTGTCTTGGACACTGCTTAATTTGTACTTAGTTAGTTGCTGTTATTCAAACCAACAGTAGACTTACTGACTTCAATAGTTGCATTCTAACGCCCCAGCCGACAGGACGGTCTTGGAAGTGGTTGTTTTGCTCCAAGCAGAGTATTTAAACAACAACTGATAAAACCTGTTAACATTGAAAATCCCGTGCTTCTCAGATGTTTTGACATGTTTCTATGAAAGCTTTTCTGCACAAACATTTTCCATTGCTGAATAAACAGACCATACTCCCTGCGCATCTTGCACGGCTCTCATATCTTTTTTCTTTTAATTCATTTTATTCAAAAGGCAATGCCCAAAACGATCAAGTGCAGACCCAAATTTAGAAGGAAGCTTGGTTTCTCTCTCCCCACCCCACTGTTAAAGCAGCTAATTTGCGTTTTAAGTTTTCTTGTGGGTGACATCAAAGCTGTGAGGTAGTTATGGAGGGGCCAATATTTTCAGGAAACCTTGCTGGTAAAGAAAGTGTTCGTTCCCTTTAAAAAGAAAATTTAAAAAATAAAAAATTCAGATCAGTAGGGCAAATTCGGTCAGTTGATTTTCTTGCATGATCAAGGGTGATACAACTAAAAGTTTGATTCTTTCCAAAAAAACTTAGATTTGACACTCGGGAGCAGGAATTTCTCCTGAATCTCAGTCCGGTTCAGAACTTTGGAGCCATCATGAAAAAGGAAAATAAAATTAAAATATCCTTTTTTCTGAGACTGATTGCTTAACCAAGGCTAAATAACCCAGTCTTTACTATTATTGGTGACTGATAAATTCCACTACACCAAATTCCACATGGTAAAAAATCCAACACGAAAAATTCAGCTACAGTCAAATTTAACAGAATGATAAAGGTATGATAAATTGAAAGTAAAATGTATTTTTTAAATTTTATTTTAAACATTAAGCTAAAAATAAGAATATAAAACAAAAGAATAAAGAAAAAGAACCCAATGAACAATTCTCAAAATCACTGTTTTCAACAAGAAATACTTAAACAGTTCAGGGGTCATAGGTATGATACAAAACTGCATCTAGAAGTGACACTCATGTTCTGGAACTGGGAAGTATGGAGTCACCTCTTCATTTCCATTATATTCAGAGTAGTAGTTTGAACTACATTTTTCTCTGAAAATGTAACAGTAGGGATTACATTCCTTGCATGCCATGGTTCTATTAGACACTAGGGGACATAAAAGGTAATTACTTTCTGTCTCTGCAAATACCATGGTTCTGTGTAATTATCTTTGACTTATGTACAGCTCCTGGGAGCAATAATTGTTTACAAATTATTACTAAACAGGAAGAGTTACTTGAAAGTAAATAATTGATTGGCATTTGTAGAATAATCATACTAGTTCCAATTACCGTCGAATAGGTAAGACAAGGCAGCAAGCAGTCGTAACCCAATACGAATCTGGTTTGCTGCTAAGACTACTGCAAAATGGCAGGATATTTATGAAGCCTCGGAACATCATACAAACCAAGCAGCCAATCAGGACTTAAGGAATGGAATCACCCAAATGCATGAGTGAACTATTCTGAATTCCCATATGTACCAGTTGTCTTGACACTGGTTCAGTTGTGTTTGGCCAGTTGCTGTTGTTCAAACCAATAGTAGACTGACTGACTGACTTCAGTAGCATTAAAATGTTGATATGTCTTAAGATAAGCCAACCTAAAAAATTTAGTCATAACCATAATCTGGTTGTTCATTGGATTTTACGGTATATCAACTCCTGTTGGAATATTTTATGCTGAAGACTTATGTAGAATGAACATCATACTCACCTTCACAGGAAGGCTGTGACTCATGTGTAGTCACAAGACAAAAAAAAAAAAAAGACAGTATAACCGAATACACTCTGTAGCAACTAACAGAACATGGTCAAGTCTATTTCCAGGATTTTGATTGGCTGGTTGTTTTAGTAAGGATATTTTTACTCATATATACTGAACACTTGACCATGTTCTGTCAGTTGCTACAGAGTGTATTCGGTTATGCTGGGTTTTTTTTGTCTGGTGACTGGACACTAGTCACAGCCTTCCTATGAAGGTGAGTATGATGTTCATTCTACAACATTGTTTTATTCATTCTTGATATTTGTTGCATAATTTATGGTAGCATTATTGACAATAATATATCATAAATGGAAATTTACAGACGGTTCAGGACGTTTTACCCTAGAGGCAGAAAACCCGTGAATCACGTGAAGTCATGTGAGAGCTAGTTAGCTCATCTGTTCCAATGAGGATCTAAAGCAAGAAAAACGTTTCTAGCTTAGTTGAACTCACCTGCATTCTCACTGGGTTTTAGTAAGAAAAGAAACTTAATTAAGAATAAAAGTTTTAAAAAGAAACATGGCGTAGTTGGTTGATGCATTTTTAGCAAGAAGGCTGGGTTAGCATATCATTGTGAGGTCAGTTCTCACTGGGTACCCAATACTTCTGGCCTTGTGCCACATTTAACCTAAGTAGATAACTATAATACTCAAAGAAAACTGACAGATTAAATTTTATTTTTTAAATTTTTTATTCAAATCAAATGAAACATCAAACTAATTATAAATATTAAAACGAAAAAAAAAATAGCTTTAATTCTTCATTCCAAGTCCTGAAAAGCTTCTAAATATATCTCATGGAAGACTCATCAAAATATATTCTCTGAGTGCCCTTTACTTCTAGCCTTGTGCCACAACTAATCTAAGCAAATTACTATAATACCCACTTACACAAAACTAAGAGATTAAATTTCTTTGATAAATCTAGTTCAAATTAAATGAAACGTTACCAAACTTATCTATCTATACATATATAAAGGGCAGTTGGTGTGTATGTATGAATGACCAGATGAAACTAGGAAAATTAAAACAATTAACAACAAAGTAAATATATATAAACATTAAATATCACCGGTTCTTGCTTTTTGTACAAAAATTATGAAGATTTGATTTATATTCAAAGATACTTAAAAATTTAAATATACTCAGAAATAGTATTGAATTTTTACTTAAAAATGTCCATCATTGTAAAACTTGAAAGTTAAATCAATGCCCCAGGGTATTTTTTGCACCCTCTCTTTACCCAGTCGATGCTGGGTAGCCACTTCTGGTATATATATATATATATATAAAAGAGCAATTGGTGTCTATGTATGTCTGGATGAAAATACAAAAATAAAACAATTAATGACAAGCATGCACATTAAATATCAACAGTTCTTGTTTTTTTTTTTTAATTATGAAGATTTGATTTATATTTGAAGATATTTAAAAATTAAAATATACACAGAAATAGCATTAAAATTCTACTTAAAAATGTCCAAAAGTAAACAAATGAATACACCAGATATTTGTGCCCAGCCCCCTCCATCTACCCAGGAAATGCTGGGTAGCGGCTTCTAATAGTAAATAAAATTAAAACAAAAATATCTCCAACATTCCAATCAAAGTCCTGAAAAGCTTCTGAATATATCCCATGCAATCCTCATCAAAATGTTCTCACCCTATTTATCTGGCCTTGTGCCACAACTAAACTAGGCTTAGTAAATCTATTAATAATGGAGATTTGGTCTCAATTTGTCTGTAACTGAAACTACATGACTGCTTACATCACATTACTCAAAATCGTCAATACATAGAAAAAAGGACAAACTTGTATTATATATTCAAAATTAGAGTATGCCACCTTAGATGGTCCTTATTGTGTTTTTAAACAAGTTTTAATAAATACATGCCTGTTATTAAATATTTATACACAGATTGTTTTATTTTAATATATATCTAAAGTTTTCTAACATATAGTTTTACGAGAAAATTATTTACAAACAAGAAATTGTCATTTTTTAGTATCAAGAGGTTAACTAAAAAGTTTACAAATAAATACCTATGATTTTGTATAAAATTTATGCGCAAAATATTCAAAATAATTATTTAATAATTCATAGATGCATGCAGTATTTCATTTGAGAGCGGAGGGGAGGGGTCAGAACCAAGTTTACATTTCAAATTTTTTTACGATTATAAATTTGATGATTTTACTTATGATACAAACACTCTGACATTGAATTTTTAACTCCCATCCCATCTTGGACAATATCTTTCAAAAATTAATTTTTACACTGACCGGAGGGCATCTTTTTTTCTTTTTTTTTTTACTAGTATTAATCAAAGTCCTGAAAAGCCTCTAAATATATCCCATGCGAGCCTCATCAAAATATCATTGACCTAAGAACCAAGTTTCACATTTCTGGCATATACGAATTGGGATTTATGCTTTTTCATTTTACCATGTTGGCATCAGTAAAAATATCCACCTAAATATAACTTGTAATTTCCTATCAAAGATTTGATACCAATATTTGCTTATACAAATATCCAAATAATATGCACGCACATACAAGGTAGAAAGAGAGACATACATATTGTATATATATATATTCATAGATAGACATAGATATGAAATGCAAATTTTATATTAAAGAATTGATGCCAATATTTATACAAATGTCTACATAATATATATATGTACGCACACAAAATACACTCAAGGGAGTAATACATGCTCACTCTATATATATATATATATATATATACATATACACACACAAATACATACATACACAAACACATACATTATATAAATACACATATATACATGCACGTATATGTATACATATATTCCATTTCATATTAAAGAATTGATGCCAATATTAACTTTTACAAATGCACAGATAATATCTATATGCAAACATACACATACACATGAGATATGCAGATAGAAATAGAGAGATAGATATATATATATATACATGTATGCACAAACATATTCGCATATTAAAATAAAAAATAAAAAAAGGCTTTAAAAAGATGAAAGGAATCTTGGATTGAAGTATAAAGAATGCCAATTTTATGATCAAGTCAAAAGATTTTGTATACTCTTAGGTTTACCTCAAAGTTAACAGTCAAGGCCGAATTCCCTCCTCTCAAAACCCTAAACATCAAAGATTCTGGCCAGAAAGCACCTTAAGTAGTGCACTTTTTTTTTAGTTGCTAAACAATAAAAATAAATAAAATAAGCTGTACTGAAAATTCTCAAATGAAACTAATATATGCATGTGTCTTCAGAAACATTCATCTTTTAAAAATAATAAATATATAAGAAAAACTTGATAGAACCTACATAAAATCCTACCGACTTTCTTTAGCTTCAGGACAAAATAGAGATTAAATTTTGGGTATGATATGTGTTTCTCCAAATCAGGAGTTCATGCCTACCTTGAAATGTAGTAATAGCTCTTAACTTTTTACGGGTTGATATGGCGTTAAAATCAATAAACAAACTGAATTGATTGACTTATTTAATTTAAGAGCATGTCAACCTGGGAGTTATTGAGGTCAGTCAGTCAGTCAGTCAGTCAGTATACTGTTGGTTATAGTGGACCTGGAAGCAAAGGCAATAAAGGAGTACTCTACATTTCCCAGAGTTTCAGAATTGGAACTTCACCTTTAGATGCTGTTTAGCAAAATACCCAGGACACTTAGACTCTCAGCCACCACCTTCTAGCACATATATGATAAAAAGGGTTGGGAGGTTTGCCATAAGGGCAATAGGGTCAGGACAATCATATAGGTGCTATGGCTTGACATGACTAGCCAATTGATCAGAGGGGGCTTCTCCAGCCTCCCATCAAGACTAAGTGGATTGATGCATGTTCTGGACTACTCAGCCACCAGGATTCAGTTCTTAAAAATCATGGGTCACCACCCACAGCCAACAGTTGGCTCCATTGGGGGGATTTTACCCCTCTGCAGAGGTGCAGTCAGTGTATTCTATAGCTCCAGCTGACAGGCAGTTTCCTTCAAGGTTACCAATTATGACAAAAGACACCTGAAGAAGACTGGAGAATATACAGGCCAAAACACTGAATATAAGAAACAAGATCAGGATAAAAGTCTGAGATATAGGTAATAAATGGATTCAGCCAGTTGATAAAAGCTTATTTTTGGCTTTAATTCAGAATTTTCCATCTGAAATGGCTAGGGCTGAAGCACTCAATCTGCCCTACTATTTACCCATTTCCGGGGGAGGGGGAAATAAATTCATGCATTTCCCAAGAGAATTAACACATATCAAAATGCTAACAGTTTTGTCCAGGATTTGAACTCTTATCTCCAATTCCATTTCCAATAATTCTAACCATTATGCCAAATATTACACGCCATCCAATGTGTTGCTATTATGATGATCAAATCAAAATCAATAGGGCTAGGATGAATTTTTACAGCACAAATTCCCTTGACTATCTTGTGCCATTTATCCCTATTGGCCATCACTCTTAGTAAGTCCTCTAGACAATATCCAGTGTCTGCACAGAACTGATTAATATAAGTTTTTGCTTGTTCGCCAAAACTGGTGTATTCATGTGTAGTAGTCCACATCATGGTGTAATGGTTAGTAAGCTAGTTTTGAAGATCCATTACAACTGAAAATTGACCTCGATCCTTATTGGATGCCCCATACTTGCAACCTTGTGTTATACCCTCAGTGATGCTGATAGCTTTTTAATTTAGTGTGTCTTGGGATGCACGGATGTGATTTGAATGAGTCCCTGGGAAATTTGATGGGTCTCAACTAAAGTTTCTTAATAAATTGCAGAGTTTTTATCTAAGAACAACTGAAGCCGTCTAACCCCTACCTTGTAGAATAATCATACTAAGTCTAATTACCGTCAAATTGGCAAGACAAGACAGCAAGCAGTCGTAACCCAATACGATTCTGGTTTGCTGCAAAGACTACTGCAAAATGGCAGGATTTATGAAGCCGCTGAGGATCATAGAAACCAAACAGCCAATCAGGACTCAGGGAATGGAATCACCTAAATGCATGAGTGTAATTCATTTCCAAGAAAATATTGAAATGTATTTACAGTTAGCTGGAAATGGTAAGTGAAAAAAAAAAAATACTGGGCTGCTTGGATACAATTTTTCTGCGTCCTTTAAGATTTTTAAGCATCAGTGATGCAGGACGCATCTTTGCATGCTAAATCAGTCTACGTGCCAACAGCATGAAATCCTTGATTCTCTTTCGCCATATGTCTTTATTGGTCATCACCCTTAGTAAGTCCTCTAGATGGCATCCAGTGTTTGCTCAAAGCTGATGAATTTAAATTTTTGCTGGTTGGCTAACACTGGTGTATCCATGTGTAGTAGTCCGTAGGAGAATGTTGTTTAGGAGTTCATCCTTATTTCACCAGCATGTTTTGTTTATGTTACTGGGATGGTTTGGGAGATGGGAGGTAAGTGGCCATACAGCAGCTGTTATGTAGGGTTAATGATTATTAGTTTCTAAATACCCTTATAAAGCAGGTATCTTAAAGACTTGCAAATATGGTTGGTTGATTTGGGTTTTATGGCATGTCAAAACCATTGGGTCATTTTTGTTTTATTCATTATTGATGGGTATTCAATTTTTTCAAACACATTTGTTTCTATTCAACCCATAGATGGAACCCTAACAGGTACTACCTTTCCAGGTCAGAGTGGACCTGGGAGCAATGGTAATGAAGAGATGCTCAACATTCTAGACCTCTAGGACTAGAACCTCACCATCAGATAGAGTTTAATGTCATACCTATTGAAGTCCGTCAGTATACTGTTGGTTTGAATAACAGCAACTGGCTAAGCACAACTACCAGTGCCACAAGATAGCTGGTATTTATGGAAGTCAAGAATAGTCCATTCATGTATTTGGTTGATTCCATTCCTTGAGTCCTGATTGGCCGCTTGGTTTCTATGATGTTATGAGGCTTCATAATTACCCTGGCATTTTGCAGTAGTATTGCGCCAAGATTAGATTTGTATTCAGTTATGACTACTTGTTGACTTATCTTACTAAATCGACAGTAATTGGAATTTACTGTGATTATTCTACATCTCCCCTTCCTCCCCCTCTCCCATTGCGTGGGTGTAGTGGCCTTTGAGGGGGAATCAGTTCCTTTCGACCTGGCCGATTAGAGGGGAGCATCCTGGACAAAGCACAGGCTATTTTTGACGACATTGGCTTAGGGGTTGGAGTGACATTGGGTGAGGCTAGGTCTCTCGTTGATGTTGTTATCATTCTTTTGGTTTGTGGAGCATCCTCTAACGTTGGTTTAGGGGGTTCAGGCAAAGCACTAGGAATAGGGGTAGGGACTGCTGGTGCTTGAAGCTTCCTGAGGAATCGGGGATTCCGCAATGTAATCGTACCTGATCTATCAATGACATGAGAAGTTGCAGTCTATGACTGTAGCCCTATGACGAACATATACAGTAATACCTGGAAGCGTGTGGTGTAATGGTTAAAGTCATAGGAAATACTCGTCACCCCGAGTTCAAATCCTGGACGTGGTAATTGCATTTCACTTAGCGCTAATACCCTTGGGAAAGGTACGAATCCTACTCTCCCTCCAGCTATGGATAAATAGCAGGGGTAGACTGGGATCTTTAACCTTGGTTAGGCAACTGGTCTAGGAGAAGGAAAACACTGAATTCAAACCTGTTAAACTCCGCTTAAGAAATTGACCTTGTGTCACATTCTGCTCGTGCTGAGGGGTTGGTAAATATATATACAGCAATACCTGGTTGATCTTAGGGCTACAGCCATAGACTACAACTTCTCATGTCCCTGCTGTGAGCATGACCTGTCCGACATCTACATAAACGACTATAAATGAACTGAACTTTTCCACCAATTGAAGAACTTCACCCCACACACACACCAATTATATAAAAACCCTTTTGTGTTAGTTTATTTCTTTCTCTGTACTTGCAGTATTCTTGTCAACTTCTATAGACATGTAAACATTAAAAATTAGTATGTGCACACAGGTATTATATAAATTCTCTAAGATAGGTGGGTTGTCTCCCTTGGTTGACATGTCACTTTTCAAACCAACCAATCACAGGCCTGCAAATTTTAGTGGCAAAATTGAAGATAAGAAATCTTCCTTGTTACAACAAGCATCTCTTGAAGTCAGACATAAATTACAATGCTTCGCAGCAGAGATAGAAAAAGGGACGTCATAAGTATGATAACTTAAACTTTACAAGGACTCAGTTAAGTGGAATTGTATTCATTATATCTATATAATTGACATTTCCTGCAGACAATACTATCGTTTGCAACAAAAATTTTTACAAGTGTATTTTCTTGTTTGTGTGAATGTATTAATACAGTGTTATTTGAAATTCCATGTTGCGTTCATGTGTTTCCTGTTTCTAACTCCTGTCTATTCAACATTCGCGGCGTAAATCAGCACAATGATTTTATGACTTTACCTAATCTAACTGAATTTCTTTAATAGGAATAAAACCACACAGATATCAAGTTTGAAAATCATAGGGTTTTTGGCAATATGAACCAAGAGAAGATTTGAGTAGACCAATACACATGACATGTGGGCGAGTTAAACTCTAAAGCAAAAACATCTAACTCCCACTTTAGAAAATTTCCTCTGTCAGTGTGGCTTCCTAGCTCACAGCAAGGCTGGGTTAGTATCACACTCGAGAAAACACAAATAAGATGTCTTCTTGATGGCATGCCCAATGTGGGAGGAAAGAGTCATTCATTGCTTACCCTCATTGATCATTTTCCAAAACAATTCATGACCACTACTCAGATTCAAGAGTGTTTAAGCTGTAATCAGCATACATAAAAGTTAAATTATGCAGGTCCAAGCTGTGCTACTCATGCACCGAGTTGGCAAGGGCCAGTATTGAACCTAGATCTTCATAATTCCTAGGATGTTCTACTAACTGAGCTAAACCAAATCTTACAGCAAAAAATTATAAACAAATGTACAGATACATAATTTTATTTATCTTATTTTATTCTTTATAAACTAAGACTAAAATATCCTTCAAATTCTTATGCTAATTTTAAGATCTTTGTCAAATGTAGGTCTTCCATCAACTACCCTCATGATCCAGGGTAGTACGACCTCTTCTAGTAACTCATGTTAAATTTTTCTATAGATTCCTACACAAGGACACACCAGTGTTGACCAACCAGCAATGTGTCCTGGGTATGACGTTAAACAGTATCTATTGGTGAAGTTCTTATTCTGGAACTATGAGGAATGTGGATACCCCTTTATCACCTTTACTCCCAGGTCTACTCTCATCCGGAGTGGTAGTACATGTTAGGGTCCTAATATGGGTTAAATAGATTTAAAAAATGAGTATTAAAAATGTGTTTAAAAAAATTGAGTTTGAAAAACAAAAATAGAATACCCAACAAGAATGAATAAAACAAAATTTCATTGGCATAAAATAACCCAAAGAGAGTTGACATGCCGTAACATCCAAGCAACCATTCAACAAGCAGCCAGTGAAAATTCACATTCTTGACTTCTGCAAAGATACTGGATGCTCCTTAAGGACTTTCCAAGAGCAATGACCGATATGGATGGATGGCAAGAAAGTGTGTCAATAGATTCCATGCTGTCAGCATTGCTCGATGATAATGACCACTTTACTTAACACTGTATCATATGTGTGAAATGGGATTCTATTTCAAGAGCATCACTGGAGATATGAAATAACGATGAGGAGGCCAATGATCTGTGCAACTGGTTATGAGCATAGCACAAATATAAATCAAGTTCAATTGGGGTCAGGCATTGACAGCAGTTACACTGTGATTAACTTAGTATTGAGAAAATGATGAACTCTACAGCGGTCTGGAATATAACAGTTCTCTAGAATGAACATCATACTCACCTTCACAGGAAAACTGTGACTAACGTCCAGTCACCAGACAAAAAAAAAAGACAGTGTAACCAAATGGATTTGGATTCTAAATCCAATGGGCAATGCCCACACAGGTTCAAATCCTGTTTACAGCGCCATGTAGAGACTTGTGTAGACTGATCAGTATTCAACTGTGTTGAAAGTTGACTATGTCCTGTGAGTTGCTACAGGGTGTATTCAGTTACATTGTAACACTAAATAAATTAATAATGAATATAAAAAGCAAGTAATTTAGAATAACCAGATATTAAAAAACTGGCTATTTAAAACTAAAATCTTTGGAATAGTCAATTTTTGAAGGTAATGAGCAATTCAGCAAGGGAGTCTCTCCCCTTTTCACTAGCGCTAGACCAAGGAGATTGTGTTTTGCATCTGGTGTGGAGTGCCACACCTACCATCAGCTCCTTACTTTACCATACAGATCCATGTGCTGCTCATACGCTGAGTTGGTGAGGGCCGGTATTGAACTAGGAACTTTGTGGTTTCTAGCCAAATGCTCTACTGACTGAGCTAACCCGGCCCTTATATATATTACACACACACACACACACACACACACACACACACAGGGTGATAAAAAAAAAAGACTGCAGTCTGTGTTGTAGCTTGGTGCGGGCCCGAATGGTCGCAGAGTCTACTGCGGAGTGGCAGGATATTTGTGGGACTCTGCAGTGTCATTCAGATCAAGCTGTTAGGTGGCCAGTCGGAGCTCAGGGGGTGGGGTCGCCCAAATCACCAGGTTCATCAATGGATCATTCTTGATTTTTGTGTATACCAACTGTCTTGGACGCTGCTTGAGTTGTACTTAGTTAGCTGCTGTTATTCAAACCAACAGTAGACTTACTGACTTCAATAAATATGTACAGAAATAACCTACTCGAGTTTCACCATGAGGATCTTCAGGGTTAAATCCACTGAATTAATCAAGATATTGATTAATTACAGTTAATTGTGAGAGTTTATGTTGTAATTATGACTGTTGAAAACAGTTTCGCAGTTTATCCGAGTAACACCTACACCAACCAAATATTGAGACCAACCCAATATTTTTACCAGTAAGCCATTCCCTTTACACACACACACACACACACACATATATATATATATATATATCACATACACACACAAAGAATTGAAGATTTATGGTAAGTCCAAGAATCATGGTGGAGTATAATAATTATTAGCCAGATCATTTTACCAATGTATGGCACTTCAATATGAGATGTGTGTATCCAAGTGAATATTCCTCATTTTATCAGAATTCAACAGACAACCATGAAAATACCATTAAAGCAAGAACACAAGACATTTTTTTTTGTTTTGTCTACTGTGTCATACACAAATATTGCACCATTGAGTTTTTGACCACAAGTGCATTGAACAATCATGCATGTGCACCAACTCATGCATGGGAGATTCAACTGTTGTTTTTATTTTACAAGTAGGTCTCTACTGATATACATGCAAACTTGTATATATAAGCATGTGCACACATGATATCGAACACCCAAATTTGTCCACACTGTAACTTGGTATAAACACATGCATACATACATAGAGAGAGGGAGATAGAGAAAGATGTACAAAATATGTAGATATGTTAGGCTTTTGTACATATGATTCACAATAAAAAAAAATTATCTTTCTCTCCAAATATTTTTTCTTGGAATATTTTTTTTTTGTGTATCATATCAAATGTGTATGAATTTTGTGTTTTCTCTATCAAAAGATGTATACCCTTAGGAAAAGCATGACCCCCCACCACCACCACCAGCTATTGGTAAATAGAAAGACAGACTGGGGACTTTAGCCTTGGTAAGGTAATCAGGATACTCTGAATTCAAACACTGCTAAAAAATTTACCTTGTGCCACATCTTGCTCATGGTGGAGGGTGAAGAATAATCAAAGTTCCAATTACCGTTGAATTGGGTAGACAGGGCAACAAACGGTTGTAACCCAATACAAACCCAAATAGTTGCAAAGTCTACTGCACAATGACAGGGTATTTATAGAACTCCACAATATCATTCAAATCAAGCAGTCAATCAGAACTCAAGGAATGGAATCACCCAAATCACCCAAATTCATAAATGGATCATTCTTGATTTCTATAAACACCAACTGTCTTGGACACTGCTTCAGTTGTACTTAGCTAGCTGCTGTTATTTAAACCAACAGTAGACTGACTTCAATAGAAGGCTTGAGTAAATACATATTGTGTCAGTGTAAATTTGTGTGTGGAGCTAGAATATGTATGTATGTGTGTATCTGTCTCAATAAAAGTATGAAAAAAAAAAAAGATTTATAAATGAGTAGAAATTTCAAAACATTCTTAAAAAAAAAAAAGGAAAAAATGGATACTAGAGAATTCTCCCAGTTATAACTTGGAATCAACTGGGTTACTAGAGTAGCTGGAATAGATTGGGAAAGTTATCACCATTCTGTTCTTTTTCATCTTACCACAGAAGAAAGTCTCTCTTTTAGATTGATTTTAATGGTATGTCAACCTGTCTAGGGTTATTTATGCCTAGAGATTAAGGAATCATGTTCATTATACTTTTATTCATATTTACATTATTTTGTTTCGTAAGAGATTTTATTTTGGCACATGGTCCTATAAAATACAAACAATTTTTAAACAGATCTATTTGACCCATAGATGGGATCCTAACAGTTATTATCACTCCAGGTCATAGTGAACATTCAAAATAATATACAATAACTCCTAAGTACAAAAACATTACAAATGCATTTATATCAACATACATGTCATATAAACATACAAGCGTCTTTCTTTTTCATATATAGATTAAAATTTGATGCTAAAAAGAAAAAAAATTTTAATCAAAAAATTCACAGCAATATTTCAATATATTTCAATTATAAAAAAAATTATCTAAGATTTAAAAAAAACAGGATAAAAACCCATGACTTGAATATCAGGTGAGGTGGTATACAGATGTCTGACACACACACACATTGAAGAATAATTAAAGTTCCAATTACCGTCGAACTGGGAAGACAAGGCAACAAACGATTGTAATTTAAATACAAACCCAAATAGTCACAAAGTATACTGCAGAATGACAGGATATTTATAAGACTCCACAATGTCATTCAAATCAAGCAGTCAAGCAGCCAATCAGAACTCAAGGAATGTAATGACCCAAATCACCCAAATTCATGAATGATTCATTCTTGATTTCTATATATACCAACTGTCTTGGACACTACTTCAGTTGTACTTAGTTAGCTGCTGTTATTCAAACCAACAGTAGACTTACTGACTTCAAAGAAAAAGGTTTAAATAACATCCATATTAGCAGTTATAAATTTATCCCCCCCCCCTCCCGAGATATTATATATATATGCTTCAACAGACTTAATCTTATGGAAATTGTCCTGAACAGGCCAAGATTCTTCTATCTGTATATAATTCCCCAATTATTGTACATTGAACATGAACAATACATATTTTAACATTTGAAGGTTTAAAAAAATGCCTTGCTTAGAATCATTCCTAATACCAACTAACCTGGTTATTTATATATAAGTGTGTGTGTGTGTGTGTGTGCATGTACATATGTATACCCTTGTTTCTTTATATATATATATATATATATATATATATATGTGTGTGTGTGTGTGTGTGTGTGTGTGTGTGTGCATGTACATATGTATATCCATGTTTCTTTCTCATATATATGTATATAAAGAGAAAATAACCTGATTTTCCATCTGATGAGACTGGATTTTGGGGAGCTTTATTAAATCAACTTAGATTTATAAAGGCCCCAATTTTGGTCGAAATAAATTTATTATGTAATTATGGTGTTGAGTTTTTCCTTCCTTTCTAAGATAAATATTGCTCTGTATATAATCTAAAAAGTTTATTATACATTGAGCTCTCTTTAGTGATTTAAAGATTCACTGTATTTATACATACTGGATCATACAATAATGATACAGTGTATCTTAGAAATCACATTTTGGATACCTCTCATCTACATATATATATATATATATATATATATATATATATATATGAAAAAAGGCCTCAAAATAGATGTTGTACTTGTTTTCCTAACCTTCTACAGGGCTTGGATTAACAAAGTCTTTTTGTATAGGGAGCCATGCACAAATCAAAGTTCATAAAATGGCCAGTGCCAATAATGTGTGGTCTTGTTGAGACTATCCTATGGGGTATCTCAGGCACCTGCCAATAAATTCAGCTCTGCCCCTTTTCTAAAAGAGTATCAATGCTGACCTTTGAACTTTTCAGTCAACCCTTAAATATATATGTGTTTTTCTGAAAAACTAAATGTACACCAGTCTCAGACAAATTAATTTCTCATTCTATCATTATATATTATGATTTAACATTTTGAAGAGAATATTTAATCAAAGTCAGGTTTAGATTCATTCCAATAGATTGGCAGTGCTGAATCTTTTGAGAAACATTTTCCTATGCCAGACTTGACACAGCAATACAAATCACAATACATGCATGTGTGTGTAATTATTTTCTTGTACCTCCCTCTCTTTCCCTCCACCTCTCCCTGCAGTCTGAACAGGCAGAATCCAATGCAATCTAATTTGCCACCCAAATGTGAGTGACCTGCCCCTTGCAAAAGCAAATGAAAGGTTTCTGATCTGAAATTTGAGTGTTGAATAAGGAATAATGTGAGAGATCAAAGGCTGAATGTATCTTTTGATAAAGATACTGCACAGATATCTTTTCCCATCAAGAAGGGTCACACAGATAACGCAACACAAAATGCATACACATTGATATGATATACGCAGAAGAGTGTATACACATATATTGAGACAAATACACATACATTCTTACATATTCTAGTGCAACACACAAATTTACACTGACACAATATGTATTTACTTAAGCCCTCCACCATGAGCAAGATGTGGCACAAGGTAAATTTTTAAGCAGTGTTTGAATTCAGAGTATACCTTCTCCTATCCTGGTTACCTTACCAAGGCTAAAGTACCCAGTCTGTCTTTCTATTTACCCATAGCTGGGGGAGGGGGGGTCATGCCTTTCCTAAGGGTATGCATCTTTTGATAGAGATTCTGCACAGATACATTTCCCCACCAAAAACACAGATAAGACAACACAAAATTCATACACATTGATATGATACACAAAAAAGATATTGAGGTCAGTCAGTCAGTATACTGTTGGTTTGGACAACAGCAACTGGCTAAGCACAACTGAACTAGTGACCAAGACAGCTAGTACTTATGGGACTCAAGAATAGTCCATTCATGTATTTGGGTGATTCCATTCCTTGAGTCCTGATTGGCTGCTTAGTTTCAATGATGTTATGAGGCTTCATAAATACCCTGGCGTTCTGCAGTAGGATTGCAACAAGATTAGATCCGTATTCGGTTACAGCTACTTGTTGCCTTGTCTTACCAATTCTACGGTAATTGGAACTTAATATGATTATTCTACAGAAGAGTGCATACACTTTTATAGAGAAATATACACACATATATATTCTAACTCTACACACGATTTTCGACTGACAAATTCATTTACTTTCTTTCTTTTGATTTTTAAGGCATATCAACCCTTGTTGGCTTATTTTATGCCAAAGACATTTTGTTCTATTCATTCTTGATGGGTATTCAAATTTTTTTTTTAACCCAATGTTTTCAAACACTTTATTGTTCATTCATTTTCTTCTATTTAACACATAGATGGGACCCAAACAGGTACCACCACTCCGGGTCAGGGTGGACTTGAGAGTAATGGTGATGAAGGAGTACTCCACACTCCCCAGAGCTCCAGAATTGGAACTTCATTTTCCATGCCATATTTCTGAATAACACCCACATTAAGCTTGTATGGGTTGAGGTAGTCACACTGCTATGTATAATAAACATCATACTCACTATAGAAGCAATATTCCAAGTACCGACAAATTGGCAGACAAGGAAACAAGCAAGCCGTGACTCAATACAGATCTTGCATTGCCTACTGCAGAATGATAATTGGAATATTGCTTCTACAGTGCATATGTTTATTCTACAACCATTAGATGCAGTTTAACATCAATACCCAGAATACCATTCTATAACTAGTGCAGTGATACTGATAGTTTTTTAATTTAGTGCATCCTGGGATGCATGGATTTGATTTGAATGAATCACTGGGAAATTTGATGGGTCCCAACTAAAGTTTCTTAATCAATTGCAGAGTTTTTTTTATCTATGAACAACTAAAGCCGTCTAACTCCTACCTTGTACCCTATGCAGTGTAATTAGTTTCCAAGAAAATATTGAAATGTATTTACAGTTAACTGGAAATGATGTGGTAAGAAAAAAAAAAACACTGGGATGCTTATATACGATTTTTTTGTGTCCTTTTAGATTTTTATGCGTCAGTGACGCATGACGCGTACCTATCAGAATCTCTACTAGTGTAATTAGTAATACACATATGAAGTGTTACAAATGTACTAAGCATTTATATTTGTTCACACTTACATGAATTGTATCATAAAAATATTCACAAAATAGGATAAACAGTCAGTACACTTCATACACTGATACAAACACACATAATGGATATCCATGACAATTTCTCGCCAACCTTCCCTATCATTCATTGCTCCTGGGAGGTCCTCTGCGCAGCATCCAGTATCTGTGCAGAGCTGTCAATATATATCTGTGCTGGTCGGCCCACGTTGGCGTGCCCATATGATGGCTTCTACAGAAGAACGTCACTTATGAGTTCGTCCTTGCTTCTCCAGCAGTGTCCGGCATGTCTCATTCGCTTTACATGGATGGTTTGTGTGATATGGGGCAGGTGGTTGTACAGCTGTTTTCTCATGGGGTGTGGTTTCCACGTCTTTTTTAGGACTGCACGCAGCATTCTTGTGCAGCTACCATCTAGTTTATTCTCCAGTCACTTCGTTAGGGTCCAGGTGGTGCAGCCATACAGTAGCACTGACACAACTACAGCCTGGAGGAATTGTCTCTTTAACTTGTCAGTGAGATTGGACTTCCATATGACTGACAATCTGTTTATAGCAGACCATGCCTTTCCTATGCGTTTATTAACATCGCTTTCTGTTGTTGAGATATTGCCTAGGTATGTGAATTGTTACCCACCAAAATACACATTATTACTCAAAGTGTGTAGACACCCAAAATCTGAACAAATATACACACTAACAAGGATACATATACAAGGATGAGCAACGTATAATGGTTATTGTCATTGGAAGTGCGTAGTGCAATGGTTAAAGTCATGGGAAATGGACTCGTCGCCCCGAGTTCAAATCCTGGACGTGTTAATTACATTTCACTTAGCGCTAATACCCTTGGGAAAGGTATGAATCCTACTCTCCCTCCAGCTATGGGTAAATAGTAGGGCAGACTGGGCTCTTTAACCATGGCTAGGTAACCAGTCTAGGAGAAGGAAAACTCTGAATTCAAATCTGTTAAACTCTGCTTAAGAAATTGACTTTGTGTCGCATCCTGCTCGTGCAGAGGGGTTGGTAAATATATATAATGGTTATTGTCATAGAAAATGGACACAGTGAGACAAGTTCAAATCCGGTACAAGGCTGATTGCATTTCACATGACGTCAATACACTTGGGAAAGGTATGAATAACTATTCTCCCTCCACCAATGGGTAAATAGTAGGGCAGACTGGGCTCTTTAACCTTTGTTAGGCAACCAGTCTAGGAGAAGGAAGATTGAATTCAAACCTGTTAAACTCTGCTTAAGATATTGACATTGTGTCACATCCTACTTATGTGGAGGGGTTGGTAAATATGCAAATGTTTTCTCTTTTGAAAGCACATGTTTGGTTCCCTTCATGGGTTATTTAAAGCCAAATCCATCCTTGTAGAAGAACAGTAGTAGTACTATTTTAACCCATAAATGGGTGAAAACAGAGTGAGCTGGGAACTTTTGAATACACAGTATGTATTTACTGAAACCCTCCACCATGAGCAAGATGTGATACAAGGTCAGTCTTTAAGCAGTGATGAATTCAGAGTATATCTTCTCTTAGAGTGAGTACCTTACCAAAGAGCCCAGTCTGTCCTATAATTTACATATAGTTGGAAGGTTTCATGCCTTTCCCAAGGCTATTTACATGAAGTGAAATGCAAACAGCCTTGTCCAGGATTTGAACTCAATTTGCCAATTCCATATTGGCAACAATCATTACACAAGCATGGCTTCCGAAATACACAGTAGAAAACTTTAAAAAATAAATAAATTCAACTTTTTCCAGACATCTATGTACATTATAGACATGGCCAAAATGTTGGTACAACAGCAACCCACTCCGATTCTTTAAAAATTTATTTAATAGATTCAAATTATAAATTGTCATTTATTTTAATTTTTTTTCCTTGGGAACAGAGCCTGAACAAAAAAAAATTATAAATTTCTTAATTATAGCAATGGAATCAATCACATTAAAAAGAGCACATCTTCAAGAGTATGGGGGTAGGAAGACGTTTGGGGGTTTTAAGGTTTAAATGTAGCTGGATATTCTGGTTGAGTGTTCTTAGGGGTTTTGCTTTAACCCCATCTCATTTAGTGGTCACGCTGAAAAGGAAGGTGGTTTATGATTTAGGCTTTATTCCCAGTCATAGTCTTCTGTGGCAAGGGAATATCTCCCTGACCAGTAGGAGCGACTAGACCCAGTTACGATCTAAACTCGAAATGGCCGAGATATTCTTTTGGGAGTTGGGAGGCGTTCCTTTTTGTCGCACATGTGGAGGGTTCTTCTGGTGATGGCCCATGGGAGTTTGTTGTTTTTTTTTTATTCTAATTTTATTTTCGTTTTATTTTAATCCCTACAAGAGAGGAAAAAAAACAGCAAAAATATGCCATTTTGACAGATACATATTTTGATTTATGCTATCTCCTGTTTTAATACTGTATAACAAATAATTTTCAAAGGTGATTTTAAAAAAAATCCTTCCTCTTCAGAATGCAGCAAAAATTATGTTAAGTTCCATTCATTTTATCAGAGTTTTGTCGAATTTTGATTTGTGGTAGGGTTAAAAAACAGGTGATATTTTGGTCATACCTATATGTACAGGCTTTTGTAGATATATACTTAAAAATGCACTTTTAGGTAAGTACACAAAACATGACTTACAAAACACTCTTCTAATCTGTGGTGTCTATATATATATATATATACATATATATATATATATATTATATATATATATATAGATAGATAGATAGATAGATAGATATTTATATATACCCACCGGGATATATTTCTGTCAAAGTTATCAGACACAGATATACAATGAACTCCTACCCACATTAATCGTCCCTTTCACCTGTCTATCAGTCTGTAGCATCTTAAACTACATCGCTTTAATAATGCTCAATCAAAAAAGAGCCAATGAAAAGACCTTAACGATGACAAGTTCAACATATGTGGTCTTTGGATACTACAGATACATAAATGAAACAGGTGTGTGTATATGTATATGTATATATATATATATATATAGATAGATAGATAGATAAAACATATGAAAAAGTAAGGTCTTCAGAGAATTATTTTTTTATAGTTGGAAGTATTAGCGAATGTTAAAATGATTTGGTTCGTATATAAAACCATCATTAGGGCATTAATTGTAAGTGAATAATATTTAATACTAGCAGGACCTGTGGATATACCACAGTATAATTTGATTATTACAACATTTGATGTTTGCTTAATAGCTATTGCTATATAGTTCAATATGTAATAAGTATAATAATCTTGATTTAACCCTCTCACTCTTTTTTAAAAGGGAGGTGGTAGAATATTTACATTGATTTGCTGATAAGAATCTGGGAGGCGTTTAAAATATGTACATTAATTTGTTGACAAAAAAGTGACAAAAACACGACTCAGAACATATTTAAGTTGGGCCAGAAATTTGCCTGACATTGGTTTGCTAACCATAGCGTCAATTAGGGCAGGAGGCTGGGACGACATAAGATCAAAATTACCAAAATACATTCCATAATTCACAATTGCATTGTTACAAATAAAACAAACCTGTAACTTTTCTTTTCAATTCCTATTATTATTATTATTATTATTATTATTATTATTATTATTTGTGTAGTGTTCAAGATTTATTTTAAATCTAAAGTTGGAAATGAACATAGCGAGACAAGTTCAAATAATGGAAGAGGCTGTTTGCATTTCACATAGCGCTAATACACTTGGGAAAGATATGAATCCAACTATTCTCCCTCCAGCTATGGGTACATAGTCAGGTAGACTGGGATCTTTAACCTTGGTTAGACATCAAACCTATAAGAAGGAAAACTGAATTCAAACCTCCGTGTTATTGAAGTCAGTATACTGTTGGTTTGAACAACAGCAACTGGCTAAGAACAACTCAACTTATGGGACTCAAGAATAGTCCATGTATTTGGGTGATTCCATTCCTTGAGTCCTGATTGGCTGCTTGGTTTCTATGAAGTTATGAGGCTTCATAAATACCCTGGCATTTTGCAGTAGCATTGCGACAAGATTAGATTTGTATTCAGTTACGGCTACTTGTTGCCTTGTCTTACCAATTCGACGGTAATTAGGACTTAGTGTGATTATTCTACATGCGTAAGAAATTGATCATGTATCACATCCTGCTTATGCAGAGTGGTCAGTAAATATGTATGTGTGTATGTATAGAAAGTATGACAGAAAAGATTGTAATGAAGTTTATGCTCTCTAGAATGTAATACAGTGATTTTAAAATTTCCTTCAAGATTACTGAATGTGATTGACATCACTAAGGTATGAATCCAACTATTCTCCCTCCAGCTATGGGTAACTAGTAGAACATACTGGGCTCTTTAGCCTAGGTTAGGCATCGAATTTACAAGAAGGAAAACTGTGAATTCAAACCTGTTGAACTCCACTTAAGAAATAGACCATGTATCACATCCTGCTTATGCAGAGTGGTCGGTGTATATATATATATATATATATATATATATATGTGTGTGTGTGTGTGTGTGTGTGTGTGTGTGTGTGTATGTATAGAAAGTATGACAAAAGATTGTAATGAAGAGTATGCTCTCTAGAATTTAATTCAGGGTTTTATAATAGGTAAATAGTAGGCCAGACTGGGTTCTTTAGCCTAGGTTAGGCAACCAGTCTAGGAGAAGAAAATCTCTGAATTCAAACTCCATTTAAGAAACTGACCTTGTGTCACATCCTGCTCGTAAGGAGGGGTTTGTAAATATGTATATACATTCACTAACAAAATATTGAGGTTAAGAATATTGCCGACTGAAGAAAAGTCTTCTTTTTTTTTTCCTTCAATCAATCTAATGTCATTTTGTCCATCAAATTAAACCTGCCAGACAAAGTTTGTTTTTTTTCATTATAAGCTAGTAACTATTTTCCCCCCGATCCAAAAAGATATTCAGACTTAACCCCCCCCCCTCTTTCTCCCCATGCAGCCATTTCTCAGCAGCAAGAACCTTGCAGCAGCAGCAACACCCCACATGCTTGGAATCAGTTACAAATATCTTTTCGAGCGAGCAATGATGCAAAGGGCAAATTCTAATTTACATCATGAGCATCGATTGGGCACCGATGCAGAAACAAGCCAATTTCAATGGATACCCAGTAATGGATGATTGCCTCGGGAAAGAGAAGAGCCGCCCAGATCCAAGCCTCGACATCTGGAAGACCCCAAGAGCCTCAAAACCCCCACTAACTAACATCGCCCACCACTCATGGTGCATTTATGAGATAACACTAAAACGCATATGGGTGAGACAGAGACAGAGAGAGAGGGGGGGGAATGGGTGGGAAGGATTATAAAAAAAAAGGCAAACAAACAAACAAACAAACAAATAAATAAATAAATAAACAGGAACACACACAAAGTCTGGCCAATTACCAGAACGTTCGAATCGGATAACGCAAATGTCTTCTGAGTGGATATGTCAGTTTTGTTGGTTTTTAGCTTCGACACCTAATTGAAGAATATGGTTTATGTCACAGGACATCACCATATCAGAAGAGCACACTTTATTCTTTGCCCCTTCCCCCAACCTCCCATCCTAACGCCCCCGCACGCGCCAGCTTTCCCTTTTCTCAACAAGTTTTGGCTGCAGTGTTAAGTCAATGCTTCAGCACCTCTTACCATTTAGATTTCTGAAATCCAAAACAGATAATTCATCGTCATAGATGTTTTCAGATGCACTGGTGCAGAAATAAGTATGAGTAGCATGGGGATCTGTGCAGTAAAGTAAGGAACTGATGGTAGGTGTAGTGCGCCACCTCAGATGCGAAAACAATCTCCTTGGTCTAGTGCTAGTGAAAAGGGGGTAGACTCCCTCACTGTCTGGCTGATAATGACTTTACTTTTATAAATATATATATATATATATATATATAATGAGCAGTTTTTTTTAGTTTCTAAATATGAATATAGTATAGTATATAATGAATAAATAAATTAGTATATAAATGTAAATGTATAATAATTTTTTAAAGTATTGTAGAATTGAAAATGAAGTGATCGATTATGGGTGTAAGAGCTGTATTTATTTGTTATAGAGTAAAATACATTTAAAGTGTGATTGTTACTATTGGTTTCAAAGCAGCTTGTTAGCCACTTATCGTCAAGGCAATGCACCCATGAAATAATCTTTTTACACGTGCATTGTCTTGATAAATGGTTAACATGCTGATTTAAAACCAATGGCAACAATCCCACCTTAAATGTATTGTACTCTATAACAAATAGAATATATATATATATATATATATATATATATATATATATATATATAAAGAAAGATTCTGTATGTGTGTATGTTTATTTGTACATTGAGTGAGTTCATGTCTTTTTATAAGGGAAAATTATTCTGTATGTTTGTACAACGTCTAAGTGCACATCTTATTATAAAAGAAAATTGGTGGAAACCAGCCAAGACCAAAGCTCAATAAAATCCACTGCCTATTTTTGTCCAAGTGGTGGTTAAAAGTTGGGGGTTTTTTTTATCCTCTCTCATTTTCCATAAGAAAGGCTAAATAAAGAATATGAGTATACAATGATTTATTAAAAATTAATTTTAAAAATGATTAAAATTTTTTAAAAATTGATAAAGATAAAACAAACAAAAGACAAATAGAAGGAAAAATACAAAGATTAATTAGAATGAATAAGTTAAACACAAAAATATATAAATAAAAAATTCAACAAATATATAGAAAAATAATTTTTATTAATCTATATTTTATTATCTATATCTAGATACAAGATTTATTTTTAACTTTAAATCTCAGGCAACACCTAATATCTCTGCTAATATTCTTTAAGTCAGTGAACAGATTTTTATTTAATTGGTTGGTTTTTCTCTGGAAAATTTAAATCAGTGAATTTTTAAAAACTTTTCGTTGAAATTTATAATATTTTCTATGAATTGTACAACATAACTTGCAGCAAAACTAATGTGTAATGGTTAGTAGACCATTGTTAGTATATTAGTTTCTCATTGAGTACCCTATATTTCTGGCCTTGTATCTGAGCTAAGCTTAGTAAATAACTTGCAGTAAAACTAAAAGTTGAAAGTTTTTAATTTTTTTTGTTAATAAAATATAATTATCAACATGTTTAAACTGTTAGTTTAAAGATCACTGAAGTTAAGCAGATCTGAGCCTGTTCAATAGTTAGATGGGTGACCATTTAAGTAACAGCTTGTACTGTAAGCAACTGAATATCAAAATGACTTAATTTGGCATTGAATGACCCAAAAAAGGTTGATATGCCATAAAACAAACAAACAAACCAGCCAACTGTTGCGTCTTTCAGAAATCAAAAAATTAATTATGTTAATTTTTTAAAACTTTTTAAATCTAAAAAAAAAAAAAAAAAAAAAGAAAAGATTTAAATCACAGTAAAGAGTTTGCATTATGGATGAAATTTTATATACCCCACCAAAAAAAAAAAAAACCCTGTACGCCTCACCTCAAAAAAAAAAAAAAATCAGTAATAGGCTGGTTTAGGTCAGTGGGGAGAGCATTCTCATTGGAACCACAAGGTTCTGGCTTCGATACCAGCCCTTTGCCAACTTAGTGCATGAGTAGCACAGCTTGCATATATGTGGAGAGCTAATGTTAGTTGTGGCACTTCTTCTTAGATGCAAAACCGCTAGTCTCGCACTAGTGAAAAAGGGATAGACACCCTCATTGTCTGGCTAATACTGACAATAGGCCACCATGCCAACTTTACTTGATAAGACAAAAGTATTGAGATTTATACAGAAAGAAATTGGTAAAAAGCTAAAGATTTTATTACAAAAGTTTGTTTTTTCTATTTACTTGTGCCAAACAAATTTAAGCTTACTAAATTACAGAATACTAAGTATAATCATCAAGTGCCCATAATTCTGAGCTTGTGCCAAACTAACCAAAGCAAATTACAGAATAGTAAATGTAATCATCAAGTGCTCATGCTTCTGACCTTGTGCCAAAGTAAGCTAAAGTGAGTAAATTATAGAATAGTATGTTATTTACTCACATCCCACCATGCCAGCTGAATACATTCTTCTTTTGAGGCACCTAGGGTACTGGGCAATATCCCCAACCCTGCCACTTTAAAATCAAGGGGGCAGGTGTTGTCTGGGAGGATGGCACCCTGGGATCATGCTAATATTATATTCTTTAATGGTCCAATGGCCAAAGCCACAGGACACAGGTTCTGAAGAATGAGATAAGAATTATAAGTATGACCTGTAGAATAATCATACTAAATTCCAATTACCATCGAATTGGTAAAACAAGGCAACAAGTAGCTGTATTTCAATACAGACCTAACCTATTGAAGTCAGTAAGTATACTGCTGGTTTGAATAACAGCAGCTAAGTACAACTTAAGCAGTGTCCAAGACAATTGGTATATATAGAAATCAAGAATGACCCATTCATGAATTTGGGTGATTTGGGTGATTCCATTCCTTGAGTTCTGATTGGCTGCTTGACTGCTTGATTTGAATGACATTTTGGAGTCTTATATATACCCTGTCATTCTGCAGTAGACTTTGTGACTATTCGGGTTTGTATTTAAGTTACAACCGTTTGTTGCCTTGTCTTCCCAGTTCAACGGTAATTGGAACTTTAATTATTCTTCATAACCTTGTTGCAATCCTACTGCCGAATGCCAGTGTATTCATGAAGCCTCATAACATCATAGAAACCAAGCAGCCAATCAGGACTCAAGTAATGTAATCATCCAAATAAATAAATGGATTATTCTTGAGTTCCATAAGTACCAGTTGTTTTGATCACTAGTTAAGTTGTGCTTAGCCAGTTGCTGTTGTCCAAACCAACAGTATACCGACTGACTTCAATATGATCATCATTAAGTTCCCTTATTTCTGGACTTGGGCCAAATGTAAGCTACTCAAAAACCTAGCAGGATTTTTTTTTCAAGCTAGTCTTATCTAATGGACAAAAAGTGCTTGTTACATAACAAGCAGGTCTTGTTGGTGCAGGTCTTGTTGGTGCATGCTACTGGACAGGATTCAAAAATTGCTGATAATCACTTCCATTCAGATGATGAAGACAAGTGAATAAATATGTTATATTTTTATATTTTCCCACTTTTGTTGAATTTTATGGAATGTCAACCTATTGAAGTCAGTGTAGAATACTGTTAATTGTTATTCTGTGTTACTTTCACCCTTAGCCAGGATTGAACCTGCAGTCTGGAAATAACTGTTACAGATTGTTAACTATTGGACAGTGGAACAGTCAAACACCTCCTCAGCTTAATGGACTCTTCCTGGCAGTGGTGGCAGTAATTATTTAAGCTGTTATAGTGGGTTCATTGGGGAACTAGTAACTGCATGGTTAGGCTTGGTCAGTCACATTGCTCAAACCAATTGTTGACTGTCTAACTGACTTACTTCAATAGTCAGTCAGTCAATATACTGTTGGTTTGGACAACAGCAACTGACTAAGTACAACTGAACCAGTGCCCAAGATAGCTGGTACTTATGGGACACAAGAATAGTCCATTCATACATTTGGGTAATTCCATTCCTTGAGCCCTAATTGGCTGCTTGGTTTCTATGATGTTATGAGGCTTCATAAATACTCTGGCATTCAGCAGTTATCGCTGAGTTACCGCTAGTTGTTGCCCTGTCTTACCAATTTGATGGTAATTGGATCTTAGTATGATTATTCTACAGATATGACATTAAAATGCATCTAATGGTGAAGTTTCAATTCTGGAACTCTGGGGAGTGTGACAAACTTCTTCATTGCCATTACTCCTAGGTCCACTGACACAGAATAGTAGTACCTGTTAGGGTCCCAATTGATCAAAAATGTTTTTAAAAATTGGGTTTGAAATTTAATAACCAACAAGAATGAATCAAACACAATGTCTTTGGCATAAAAGTGTTGATATGTGGAGAATAATCAAACTAAATTCCAATTACTATCAAATTAGTAAGATAATGCAACAAGTAATCGTAACTGAATACGAACCTATCTTGCTGCAATACTACTGCATAAATACTCTGGCATTCTGCCTGTTGATATGTCATAAAATCTTATTGTTTTATTTCTCTGAATGTTTGAAATGAGGCTTGAAGATTAGTATATCTGCGTTATTTGGACTATTGTACCCCATCTTCATTGTTATTTGTACAATGTTTCGGTCGATATGCCCTCTGACCTTCTTCAGGTATTTCTTGTCGGATTCGGGAACCTTCTCGGACTCGGGAACCTTCTCGGACTCGGGAACCTTCTCGGACTCGGGAATAAAGGGTTAGGTTCAAAGTTCCGTGATGGCTCCCGATTATGACAAGAAAGTTCCCAAGTTCGAAAAGAAGGTTCTCGAGTCCGAGAAGGTTCCAGAGTCCGACAAGAAATACCTGAAGAAGGCTGGAGGGCATATCGGCCGAAACGTTGTACAGATAATGAAGATGGGGACAATAGTCCGAATAATGCAGATAATACTTATTGTTCTAGTTATAATGTTAAACTGCATTTAATGGTCAAGTTTTAATTCTGGATCTCTGGGTAGAGTGGAGTACCTGTTTATTGCCATTACTCCCAGGTCCACTCTGACCCAGAGTGGTAGTAGCTGTTAGGGTCCTATCTATGGGTTAAATAGAAGAAATGGTTTAAGAATGTTTTTAAAAATTTGAGTTTGAAAAAAAAAAAAAAATGAATGCCATCAACAATGAATAAAACAAAATGTCTTCAGCATAAAATAACCCAACAAGGGTTGATATGACATAAAATCCAGCCAACCAGATTTTTTCCCCCTTTCAGTCGGTAGAGCGTTTGGCTAGAAACCACAAGGTTCCTAGTTCGATACCAGTCCTTGCCAACTCAGCGTATGAATAGCACAGGGATCTGTGCGGTAAAGTAAGAAGCTGACGGTAGGTGTGGTGCTCCACCTCAGATGCTAAAATAATCTCCTTGGTCTAGCGCAAGTGAAACGGGGAGAAATTCCCTCGCTGATTGGCTGATACCGACTTTAGGTCGCCCCGACAACTTAAAAAAAAAAAATAATAGTGCTAATATTTATGATGAAAATTCCACTGCAAAGGTGAGAAATTTATTGCAGGTTGTGGGAGTTATATCAAAGAGAAAAACTGAAAGCTGTGATCAACGTGGAGTTCATATGCACTCAACATACGAGACTGTCAATGATACCCTATTTTCTTTCCTTTTTTTATCCCAGATGAGATGAGGGTGGGTGGGGAGGTTTCATTAATGCTTTAAGTTGATGAAAGAGGAGGAGGGGGTGGGGCGAGAAAGATAAAATTGAATCAGAGTTCATGTAGTGCAAACAAAAAGAGACTCAAGGCTGACAAAGAACAAGCAATCATTTAGTAAATCATCATTGACAAAAATCAATTTTAAAACATATTTCTTTCTATCTTTATTTTCAAATTTCTTCTTTTTTTTTTCTTTTTTTTTTTTCTTTTTTTTTTAAAGTTTGCAGATATATAAATTGATTCTGCCTTCGAGAATGTCTAATACATTAGAATGAATATATCCAAAAGGTGGATTAGTAAGGCTGTCGGTTGACACATTAGCAGAATTTTTAATCGGACTCTCCAATCAGTGTGTTTCATATTCTCTACTGTATACATACAAAGGAAGTTCAAAAATGATCTGCACTTTTGCTTTATGGAAGCCTAGTTCATCATGGATGATTTGATCGTCAGAAGCATGACAAATCTACAGAGAACTATTGAAGTCAGTCAGTCAGTATACTGTTGGTTTGGACAATAGCAACTGGCTAAGTACAACTGAGCTAGTGCCCAAGACAACTGGTATTTATGGAACTCAAGAATAGTCCATTCATGTATTTGTATGATTCCATTCCCTGAGTCCTGATTGGCTGCTTGGTTTCTATGATGTTATGAGGCTTCATGAATACACTGGCATTCTGCAGTAGGATTGCAACAAGTTTAGATCCATATTCAGTTACAGCTACTTGTTGCCTTGTCTTACCAATTTGACATTAATTGGAACTTAGTATGATTATTCTACAAGAACAAGCTACCTCATTTATAACTTGCCAATACCTTCTCTCAAGCTTGCTAAAACTTCTCAGTAGTGGTGGAGGTTGACGGGTGTCCTGCAAGCTCGGGTTACTTCCTTATTACATATTGCTAGTGGAGCGACCATGTTTACACTGTAAAGTGTAGAATACTGTTAATTGTTATTCTGTGTTACTTTCACCCTTAGCCAGGATTGAACCTGCAGTCTGGAAATAACTGTTACAGATTGTTAACTATTGGACAGTGGAACAGTCAAACACCTCCTCAGCTTAATGGACTCTTCCTGGCAGTGGTGGCAGTAATTATTTAAGCTGTTATAGTGGGTTCATTGGAGAACTAGTAACTTCATGGTTAGGCTTGGTCAGTCACATTGCTCAAACCAATTGTTGACTGTCTGACTTACTTCAATATAAAGATAGCAAGCAAAATAGTGCAATCAGGCTCAAACTTTGATCACATGATGACCACAGTGCTAACTATAAACATGCATGTGCAGAACGCAGGGTGTCAATAAAAAAGATATGTTATGGCAGGGTCGGTTTAGCTCAGTCAGCGGAGTGTTTGACTAGGAACTTCAAGGTTCCTGGTTCAATCATCTAGCCTAACTAAGGGCCAAGGTGGTGTGTTGAATGTCATGGAATGCTGGGCTACCAGGGTTTCATCTTTAAACATCATATGTCGCCACCCACAGCCAACAGGTGTCCCCATTATGAGGTCTTACTCCTCTACAGAGTTGCAATCTGTGTATTCTAAAGCCCCAGTTAACAGGCCTGTCCCTCACATTGGTCAAAAAATGTGGTAAATCTTATTTTGACATTTTCATTCAATTTAAATTTTTTGTAGCATCCAGGGCAATTTTTTCTTGTTTTTCAAAACTGATGTAAAAAAAAAAAAAAAGAAAAAAAAAAAAAGAAAAAAAAAAAGGAAATGTTGCAATAACATTGAGAAAAATCTGCCATTTGAGCAAACATCAACTGTTGAAGTCAGTCAGTCAGTATACTGTTTGTTTGGACAACAGCAACTGGCTAAGCACAGCTGAACTAGTGCTGAAAACGACTGGTACTTATGGAACTCAAGAATAGTCCATTCATGCATTTGGGTGATTCCATTCCCTGAGTCCTGATTGGCTGCTTGGTTTTTTATGATGTTATGAGGCTTCATAAATACTCTGTTATTCTGCAGTAGTATTGCAACAAGGTTAGATCCGTATTAAGTTATGGCGCCTTGTTGCCTTGTCTTACCAATTCGACGGTAATTGGAATTTAGTATGATTATTCTGTAGCAACATGTTAAGCAGAGTTAAACATGTTTCTCCTTAGTTTTCCTTCTCCTAGACTGGTTGCCTAACCAAGGTTAAAGAGCCCAGTCTGTCTTATATACCCATAGCTGAAGGGAAAATAGTTGGATGCATATGTTTCCAAAGGGTATTAATGCTATGTGAAATACAAACAGCCTCATACAGTAGTCCATGATTCCTATGATAACCATTACACCACATTCCTCCATTATATTCACCACTGTATTTAAAAATAAAATATAAAAATAATTTTTAGAATATTTCCATGATTAACAGAATTCTTTATTTTGGTTATCATATTTACATTTCAATCACTGTATCCTTGTTCATGTGTTTTAGGGCAGCCCATCAGCAATATATATATATATATATATATATATATATATATAATATATATATATATGTATATATATAGTTTGCAATATTTAAAAGTAAAGTTGCTCAATATCATTAATAGTGTGTGTGTATATATATATATATATATCAAAGTTAGGGTAGTAAAAACACAAAGTCAACATTGCTTGGTAACTGTCAGATTCTTACCGATGTGAATTTCAAACTAAGTTTGGTTAGAAAATTTCATTGGCGAGAAACTGACAGTTACCATGTGCCATTGATTTTATCTCTTTGCTACTCTAAATTATATATATATATATATATATACATACATACATACATACACACAGAGTGGTAATAGCTATTACCGTGGCATCTATGGGTCAATTTTTCTCACCAGTATATAAGTTCATATTTTTAAAGTCTACATATATGTATTATTTAGATTTTTCGGACTTTTGTCCTCATCTTTTCGTTAGGCACAACATTTTGACCAATGTGCCCTTCTTCAGGTCTTTCTTGTCAAACTCAGGAACCTTCTTGTTGAAAGTATTAGCATTCAGGGAACCTTGATATATATATATAAGAAGGTCTGCCAAATGGATTATGTTTTTAGAAATATTTTTTTATTATTTTTATCTTACATTTGCGACACATGTTTCAGATCTTCTTATATCTTCTTCAGGCTTTGATCAATCATATATGATTGATCAAAGCCTGAAAAAGATATCAGAAGATCTGAAACACGTGTCGCAAATGTAAGATAAAAATAATCAAATTTTTTTTCTAAAAACATAATCCATTTGGCGGACCTTTTTTATAAAATATTTAATTTTCTCCCGTTGGAACCAGAACAACACACATATATATATATATATATATATATATATATATATATATATATAATTTTTTTAGTCTATATCAAGTTTATATTTTTTTTAAGTTTATATAATTAAAAAAGATAAAGCATTTTTCTGTTATTGTATTTCAGTAAAAGCAAGAGAGCTTAGTGGAGAGCAGTTGGCTGGGACAGGTGTCATAACTAAGTTGTCATGAAGAAATCAGGTGTGCTAAAATTAAATTTGTAACCTTGTTCCCGTGTGGATTTGTGTAATAAAAGCCATACAGGAATCTGTAAGGGTGAGTTAGGTTTCACTTAGCTTCATCTATCTCTCCTCACCTGATTAGAATGACATGCTGAATCCTAACGTTATAAAAATAGATGGGATATTATATTATTACAAAGATAGTGGTATAAAAAAAAAAGGACAACTTGAATATTAAGCACTGAATTCTGCAATTTTTGATCTCATCTTTTTTTTTTTTTAAAGTTTCAGCATACACAGGAAAATAGTGTTCATGAATTGCTGTTACTGGTTGGTTGGATTTTACGGCATGTCAACCCTTGCAAGGTTATTTTATGCCGAAGACATTTTATTTCATTCATTCTTAATGAGTTTTGAGTATTTTTTAACTTAATTTTTTTTAAAGATTTTTTTCTATTTCAACTATAGATGGAACCCTAACAGGTACTTCCACTCAAGGTCAAAGTAAACCTGGGAGTAATGGCAATGAAGGGATATGCCAAACTCCCCATAGTTCCAGAATTGGAACTTCACTATTAGATGCAGTTTCGGTTAGCTCAGTCGGTAGAGCGTTCAGTTAGAAACCACAAGGTTCCTAGTTTGATACCGGCCCTCGCCAACTCAGCGTATGAGTAGCACAGGGATCTGTGCGGTAAAGTAAGGAGCTGATGGTAGGTGTGGTGCTCCACCTCAGACGCCAAAACAATCTCCTTGGTCTAGCGCTAGTGAAAAGGCGATAGACTCCCTCGCTGATAGGCTGATACCAACTTTAGGCCGCCCCAATGACTTTTATATAATAAAAAGGATTAAGGTCTGCCATAAGGGCAATCATATATGTGCTAGGGCTTGGTGTTAACAGCCAATTATTCAGAGGAAGCCCCTTGGACTGTCCGTCTAGCCTAAGTAATCAGTAGAGTGTTGCATGTCATGGACTGCACAGCCTCCAGGATTCTGTCCTTAAGCATCACGGGTCACCACCCACAGTCAACACGTGGCCCCTTTAGGGGGGATTTTACCCGTCTGCAGAGATTCAGTCAGTGTATTCTATAGCCCCAGCCAACAGGGCCCAGAAAATATCAGTTTTCAGGAATTTTTGTTACAGACCGAATAGGTCTATTCTAAGTATAAGTCATTTTATAATAGAAATTTGCGGAAAAGGTAAAGTCAAATATTTTGGTTGGTTGGATTTTATGGCATAGGTTATTTTATGCTGAATGTAGAATGAACATCATGCTCACCTTCACAGGAAGGCTGTGACTAGCGTCCAGTCACCAGACAAAAAAAAGACAGTAACTGAATACACTCTGTAGCAACCGAGAGGACATGGTCAACTGATCAGTATATATGGATACAAATATACACACTAAAACCACCAGCCAATCAAAATGCTGGAAATAGACTTGCCCATTCCACAAAGTAGAATAGCCCAAGATTACCAAATCAAACTTGCAACAGTTGAATACTGATCAGTTTACACAAATCTCAACACTGAAGACCTTTTTTGTTTTATTTATTCTTATTAGGTATTCAAAATTTTAAAAGCTCATTTTTTATCTATTTAACCCATAGATGGGACCATAACAGGTACTATCACTCCAGGTTAGAGTGGACCTGGTAGTAATGGCAATGAAAATACTCCACACTCCCTAGAGTCCCATAATTTGAACCTCACCATGAGATGCAATTTAATGTTATACTCGGGACACTAAGATGCCCACCCACCACTTTCTAGCACCTCATTTTATTATAGAAAAGCAATTGAGGAATATGGTCAGGAAAATCATATATGTATTTCCCATTGAGGTCGGATGTCGGGGGTTTATTGCCAACTCAACCTCGGCATTTTTGTCTAAACTTGGACTTTCTCTACCAGACAAGAGGAAATACTTAAATAAGATCCAGGAGAAAGCTCTAACCGCATCAGCGTGGATATGGCAGTCCTATTTTGTGACATCAAACCGACAAAGTCTGGTGGTATCGTGAGATACTGCTGGGGCGCTCTGGGTTAGTGGTAATGATGCTTCGGCCCCGAAACCATGCCTGAACCTAGAGTCATCATCTGATGAAGGCTTTGTAGGTTGCAATGCTACTGTGTAAATAGCAGTCATTGTATGAAGATTATTAGGTGCTAGGGCTTGATATGACCAGCTGATTGATCTAATTGGGGTCTCTACAACAGACCATCTAGCCAAAGTAATGGCCAAAGTGTAGTGTTGCAAGTCATGAACTGCTCAGCCACCAGGATTCCATCCTCAAGCATCACAGGTCAGCACCCACAGTCAACAGGTGGCACTGTTGTTGTTGGTGGTGGTGAGTCTTACACCTCTGCAGAGGTGCAGTTGGTGAATTCTACAGCTCCTGCCAACAGGAAGAAAAAAGTTTGATTTGAATGCTATCTTACTAAACACCTTAAACCCTGTGGATATTTTCAGCTCAGGGACATGATATCAGATATCAATCTAATAAGGCTCAGAACAGTGAAATTTCCCCTACTCTCTTATATTTTTTCTGTGTAGCATGCCTTTTTTCTTCCCTTTCTTTATAATAAAAATGGAATGGTCCATTAAATAGCTGAGTCCATTAAACACTCATAAGAAATAAGAATTCAGCAAATAAGCAACACCAGATAATCAGGATTTGCATTTTTTCTTGGATGATTTGAACAGTCTCATTTTTAACCAGAGATTGTTGCAAGATGATAATGATCAGAAGATTAAGAAACAACAGTATTAATATAGTATTATATATCTTAAAAGTCCAGATGGAAATTCTAATTTTTTAAAAACAGATTTTAGCGTCAAGATGACAATTTTTTTACTACTTTATGACAATATGAAAAAAAAATGTGTTGGGTTTAATTTCTATTGAAAATCAATTTGTTAGTAAAAAAAAAAAAAAATCACAAATTTGATTTTTATAGAAAAAACAAAGATAATAACAGCCTGTAGAAAAGTGCTTGAGTTTTTTTTATTGGGTGAGGGGTTAAGTACAGGGTAGGTACTTATCCAACCCATTTATCATGGGTAGGATGTGACAAAGTTGCAAGTATAGGGCTATTAAAGTCAGTCAGTATACTTTTGGTTTGGACAACAGCAACTGGCTAAGCACAACTGAACTAGTGCCCAAGACAGCTGGTACTTATGGAACTCAAGAATAGTCCATTCATGTATTTGGGTGATTCCATTCCTTGAGTCCTGATTGGCTTCTTGGTTTCTATGATGTTATGAGGCTTCATAAATACCCTAGCATTTTGCAGTAGCATTTTGCAGCAAGACAGATTCGTATTGAGTTATGACTAATTGTTGTCTTGTAATTGGAACTAGTATGTATTGAAGTCACTAAGTCTACTGTTGGTTTGAACAACAGCAGCTAACCAAGTACAACTTAAGCAGTGTCCAAGACAGTTGGTATATATAGAAATCAAGAATGACCCATTCATGAATTTGGGTGATTTGGATCATTCCATTCCTTGAGTTCTGATTGGCTGCTTGACTGCTTGATTTGAATGACATTGTGGAGTCTTATATATATCCTGTCATTCTGCAGTAGACTTTGTGACATTCGGGTTTGTATTTAAGTTACAACCGTTTGTTGCCTTGTCTTCCCAGTTCAACGGTAATTGGAACTTTAATTATTCTTCAGTATGATTATTCTACACTTCATATATTTGGTCATCAATACAGAGGCAACAAGCAACGAGCTGGCAGATTCACAGTTTCTTAAGTGTTGGATTATCTATAGATATAAGATGTACACAAAGTTGTTACTTCTCTTTGTCAACTTTTTCAACAACAGTAGGCACTTCCAGCAAAAAGTGGCTGATGACAGACGAGGACAGAAAGCATTTAAGACCATTTGCAAATGTTCTCAAATCAATTGCTAATTGAACTTTCTGCCAGCAGACCTTTTCTTATAATATAATAATATATATATATATATATATATATATATATATATAAAAGGGTTTTATAATTTGCTTGAAGCATTGTGTATATATTGGTTTGGAGGTTGGTTTTGAAGGCTATCACAATGCAAGTGTAAAGAAAAAATAAGGTAACAATGGTGTTGTTTGCTAACCTGTGATTTATTCTTAATATTTCGTAATAAAATCTCTTCTTCAAAAGAACACTGGAACTGAAGTAGTTGTCATCTTGCTATGGCGTTTTTTAGGTAAATGAAAATTTTTTTGAAAATGATACAGATTTTTTTATTTTTTTATAACTGTATTCTCGTGTTAAATGTTTACGTGAATGCGCTTTTTGTTTGTATGTGTGCGTATGTTGTCATGCACATGAAAATCCATGTAGACTGTGACGTTAAGACCATATCCATGCGGGTGTGTGTATGAATGATGTCAACTACTTCAGTTCCAGTGTTCTTCTAAAGAAGAGATTTTATCTCGAAATATTAAGAATAAATCACAGGTTAGCAAACAACACCATTGTTACCTTACTTTTTCTTTAAACTTGCACTGTGATAGCCTTCAAAACCAACCTCCAAACCAATATATATATATATATTATATATATATATATATATATATATATATCACTTGTTAATTCCAACTGGTTTCAGTCTTTGGCCATCATCATTAGATGTTTATTTCATGACTGAATGTGTATGAATGCCACAAGATTGGCATCACACTTGAATTAAACCCTCAACTTTAAACTTCCTTAGAAATAGTTTTCAATGTGTATTTTTTTTGTTTTTTCAAAGAATTTGATAATCAAGAAAATCAGTTTAACTCTTTGCCCAGTGGCTGTACCAAATTTTCTTCGTTTTTTTTTTTGTTTTATTTTTTGGTAATATTCGCAGAGCTCCATCCCGGCCTCCTGCCTCAAAATTCGCTAGCCGGTGGCTGCTGAAAAAAACCCAAAAAAACACCAGCTATGATTAAAGTATGTAGCCAAAGCAGTGTCACTTGAAAGGAAAAACAACTTAGGGTGTTTTTCCTGAAACCCCAACCCCTAACCACCCCTAGTTAAAACAGTTTTGTTACAAAATTTGTGGGTTCTGTTTTTTCTGGGTCACCCTGTATACAGAGCCCAAATTATTTATTTTCCCATTAAACTAACCCTAAACCCCAACCCTAGTTTGTTTTCAAGTGATACCACTTTGGCTATGGACTTCAATCGTAGCTGGTGGTTTTTTTTTTCAGCAGCCACCAGCTAGCGGTTTTTGAGGCAGGAGGCTGGGACGGAACTCTGCGAATATACCGTTTTTTTAATCTATATGATGGGATATTTCAAAGTTCCCTATTCACATAGTGATTTTTCATTGTAACGTGACATGTGGTAGGGTTGATGTGAGTGGCTTAAAGTAGGCTAAGAGTTAAACAAACAGAAAAAGGAATCAGTGACGCAAGTTCAAATCCTGGTAGAATATTTTTGTGTTTCACCTTACACTAGTGCTCTTGCAAAATGCATGAATCTATCTCTTCTCTCCAACTTTGAATAAATAGTCCTTAAGCCTTGGCCACCAGTCTAGGAGAAGGGAAACCAACTGTATTTTATTCTATAATTCCATAAGTTTTGTAGATAAATATTTTAAATTTTACTGAGTTGCACTTAAGATATTCAGGGCTGGTTTAGCTCTGTCGGTAGAGTGTTCAGCTGGAAACCTCAAGGTTCCTGGTTCGATACCGGCCCTCGCCAACTCAGCGTATAAGTAGCAGAGGGATCTGTGTGGTAAAGTGAAGAGCTGATGGTAAGTGTAGCACTCCATCTCAGATGCTAAAAACAATCTCCTTGGTCTAGCTCTAGTGAAAAGGGGATAGACTCCCTCACTGCTTAGCCGATACCGACAACTTTACTTACTTATTAGTTCTAAAGCTCTTCTGAAACTGATTAGTAATATCTAATTGAATATTCATTATTTTATGAAAACAATTCTTTAATTTCTTTTTAAAGATTGGCAATTTAAATTCTGTATGATTAATTATTTATTGCAGCAACATGGCTTCTGATTGTTTTCTCAATGAGAGAGTGAATTGACTTGAGCATTACTTGCTATGGGGGAATCCAACCTTGTGTCAGATCCGATCACCAGAGGGTGTTGGTTAAACAACTCTAGATTTTGCACCTTCAATGTGTGCAGACGTCTATGCTTAATTAACACTGACACCAGCATCCTCCACCAACCTGCATATTTAATTAGCAATGCTGATAATGTTTTGTAGCTGAAAACTTGCTCTACCCATCCAGTGTTGTAATTGTTTTTCCTGTATCTGTTGTAGTTTCCATAGTAATGAATAAGAGACTTCACTTTCAAATTAGGTCTCATATTATAGATAGAGATAGAGAAAGAGAAAGATAGAAAAAGAGATAGATAGAGATAGATAGAAAAAGATAGAGATAGATAGAAAAAGATGGAGATAGATAGAGAAAGAAAGAGATAGATAGAGAAAGAGATAGATAGAGATAGAGTAAGAGAAAGATAGAGAAAGAAAGAGATAGAGAAAGAGAAAGATAGAGAAAGAGAGAGAAAGATAGAGATAGAGAAAGATAGAGAAAGATAGAGATAGTGAAAGATAGAGAAAGATAGAGATAGAGAAAGATAGAGATAGAGATAGAGAAGGAGAAAGATAGAAAGACAGAGAAAGATAGAAAGACATAGAGAAACATAGAAAGACATAGAGAAACATAGAAAGACATAGAGAAACAAAGAGAGACATAGAGAAACAAAGAGAGACAGAGAAACAGAGAGAGACATAGAGAAAGAGAGAGAGACATAGAGAAAGAGAGAGAGAAATAGAGAAAGAGAGAGACATAGAGAAAGAGAGAGACAGAGAAACAAAAAAAGAAAAGATAAAAAGAAAAGAGACAAGGATTTAAAAAGTGGAAAATGGCCTATATTTAATGCTTTAAAAATGAAAATGAAAGTGAAAGTAGAAATGAATTGGCCACAAAAGGTAATAGATCCTGTTGGGGAGGAATGTCATGATTTCTATATGATGTATGGCAACTGGTGATAAATGTAGCCATAATGATAATACTAATGAAAATATGAGAAATTGAAGACTTTACAGTCCGCAACACCATTGAACACTATTTTGTGTTTTACTGAAAATGAATCTAATAGGTTGAACAGAGTTTGAACTTCCTTACTATGTCACAGTCCAGTATGTTAGCCACTATGTTGCAGGGACTCCCTTTGAAAAAGTATTGAGTTTAAGGCTTTGGTTCTTTTTTTAATTTCAAAATTTAGATAAAGACAACTGAACAACTTGTATCACAAGGTGATGATGTTTAAACACCTTATCTACTGTCTAGACAATTCAATGTCAATCTTCTACCTGAAGTTTTTGATGAAACACTGGATTACACAAGTGCAGTACTCTTTCTGACCAGACTGAACTCCATACACATTTTTTATTTGTTTCTGAAATTTAAAATTCATCTCAAGATTAATATTTGAGGATATTAAAAAAAATATGACAGTTTCAAAATAGTCTGCTGAATAGGACACTAAACTGCATTCCTGTTAAACAGCTTAAAGAAATTAAACTTGTGTCACATCCTGCTCATGCAGAGTGGCTGATTATATATATATATATATATATATATATTGTTGGAGTAAGTTAATATATTGGAATATTGCTTCTACAGTATGTATGACGTTTGTTTTTATTATATATATATATATATATATATATATATATATATATATATATGTGTGTGTGTGTGTGGTGTGTGGAACAAACATACATACTGTAGAAGCAATATTCCAATATACTAACTCACTCCAACAATATATATATATATATATATATATATACACACACACACACACACACGTTATCATGCATTCCTATCGAATCCAAATATTTTTTAATGTATCTATTTGAGCCATTGATGGGACACTAACAGGTACTTCTACTTCAGGCAGTGTGCCTGGGAGTAAAAAGGCAAGGAAGGTGTACACCACTTCCCAAGATCAAAACTGAAGCCTCACAGTTGTATTATTGACAGTAGACCCTTTGGTGATGGTGAGAAAATGGTTAGCGGTATGGTGATGGCGAGAAAATGGTCAGCAGTATGGTGATGGCGAGAAAATGGTCAGAGGTATGGTGATGGCGAGAAAATGGTTAGCGGTATGGTGATGGTCAGGATGAGAAAATGGTTAGCAGTATGGTGATGGTCAGGATGAGAAAATGGTTAGTGGTATGGTGATGGTCAGGATGAGAAAATGGTTAGTGGTATGGTGATGGTCAGGATTAGAAAATGGTTAGTGGTATGGTGATGGTCAGGATTAGAAAATGGTTAGATGGTTAGTGGTATGGTGATGGTCATGAGAAAACGGTTAGTGTATGGTGATGGTCAGGATGAGAAAATGGTTAGTGGTATGGTGATTGGTTAGTGGTATGGTGATGGTCAGGATTAGAAAATGGTTAGGGTATGGTGATGGTCAGGATTAGAAAATGGTTAGTGGATGGTGATGGTCTGGATGAGAAAATGGTTAGTGGTATGGTGATGGTCGGATGAGAAAATGGTTATGGTGATGGTCTGGATGAGAAAATGGTTAGTGGTATGGTGATGGTCAGGATGAGAAAATGGTTAGTGTATGGTGATGGTCTGGATGAGAAAAGGTTAGTGGTATGGTGATGGTCAGGATGAGAAAATGGTTAGTGTATGGTGATGGTCAGGATGAGAAAATGGTTAGTGGTATGGTGATGGTCAGGATTAGAAAATGGTAGTGGTATGGTGATGGTCAGGATTAGAAAATGGTTAGTGGTATGGTGATGGTCAGGATTAGAAAATGGTTAGTGGTATGGTGATGTCAGGATTAGAAAATGGTTAGTGGTATGGTGATGGTCAGGATTAGAAATCAGGATTAGAAAATGGTTAGAGGTATGGTAATAGTGATGATGAGAAAATGGTTAGAGGTATGGTGATGGTCAGGATGAGAAAATGGTTAGGGGTATGGTAATAGTGATGATGAGAAAATGGTTAGAGGTATGGTAGTATAATACTAAGTAAAAATATTTTGTCAGATATTTTGTCAAATATGTTCTATATTGGTACTGAACTAATATCACAAGAGGAAGTCAGTAATGTCAGCCATGACTGCAATGGGCAAAAAACAAAAGTTAGAAAACTGGGGAGGGTGTGTGAAGCTTATTAAGAGTGAAGTAGTCAGAAGCTTGCATGAGGTAAGAACGATGATGAAAGACTGTAGCTGAGGGGGGATGGCTGAGGAGGGGGGGGTCAGGTAGCTGTTGAATGCTTGATTAACCATCTATGCTGCGTTGTCATGCTTGGAAAAAGCCACACCTTGACAGAGGGAGGAAAACACTGCATTAGCGTCAAATTTGATGCAGCAAAAGCAAATGTTTGGGACAGGGAATTTTAACCGACCTGCTTCTAGGCTCTCTCTCTCTCACCTTTTTAGTGTGGCACAGCTGTGGGAGCACACACACACATACATACATATATATATATACATACATACATACATATATATATATATATATATATATATATATATATATATATATATTCACATGTACTGTATTCATCAGAACTTGCTCTTTTCTCTACTTTCCCATATATGACAAAAAGTGTTGGGGGCTTGCCATAAGAGCAATAGGGTAGGGACAATCACGTATATACTTTCCAAACTCCTCCGCACAGGCAGGATGTGACACAAGGTCAATTTCTTAAGTGTTTAACAGATTTGAATTCAGAATTTTCCTTTTCCTAGACAGGTAACCTAGCAAAGGTTAAAGCCCAGCCAGGCCTACTATTTACCCATAGCTGGAGGGAGAATAGTTGGATGCATACCTTCTTTCTCAAGGGTATTAGCATTATGTGAAATGCAAACAACCTTGCCCAGGTTATGAACTCTGGTCAACAAGTCCATTTCCTATAACTTACCATTACACCAGGCACCTCCATCGGGACAATCATGTAGATGCTTGACATGACGAGCCGAATAATCTGAGGGAGCCTCTCTAAATGTCAGTAGTTGTCAATGTTTTTAATTCCTGTAACTTTTTATTCAGTGTTGAATTTTAATTTTAGAAAAGTATTTCGGTTAAATCGAACTTAACGGACCTAAATTCCACCATTCTATGTCACCTTGCTGAAAGAAAAAAATACCAAAAATCAGGGAATTAATTTAATGAAATTTTCAGTGTTGACATATCAATGAATAAGAAATATAATGTACTAGTTATTTTATTCTAAAACTTTTACATTTTTTCAGGTCAGTTAACTTTGAACCACGTATCTTTAAGAATACGTGTTACGCCTCAAAGATACATGGTTCAAAGTTAACTGACCTGAAAAAATGTAAAGGTTTTACTATAAAATAACTGATGCATTATATTTCTTATTCATTCATATATCAACACTGAAAATTTCATTAAATTCAGTTGATTTTTGGTATTTTTTTTCTTTCAGTGGGGGTGACATACGATGGTGGAATTTAGGTCCATTAAGTTCGATTTATCTAGTATTTCATATTTTTCTTGAATAACAACGCACAATAAAATTTACCTGAAGAAGTAGAATCTGTTGAGAATGTCTAAGTCTTCTATTTAAAGTACAAATGTTTATTCTTATTTCCTCTGAATGTTTAGAAATGAATAATTACTTAAGAGTTTATACAGCTAAGAGAGAAGTGATGGAAAAAGCTAGCTTCAAAATGGTTCTTTTCTTTGATTTAATTATACTTCATCTATTTCAAATAAGTTTAATGTACTTTAATTTAATTTCAAATAATATTAAATGTTATTCTTATTTTATTATTTTTTCCCCATATTAATATTCTTAGTCTAATTTAATATACTATTTTATTACATCAAAACTTAAATATTTACCGAAACATATATATATATATATATATATATATATATATATATAGGGGTAAACTATAGACACGTGTTTCGAGGTATCACCTCTCATCAGTATAGTTATACGGTTTTAGCAGCTGCCTCTGGCTGGGTTTGAAACCCGAACGAACTTACGCTCGCCAAGCTTCTTACCCACACATCCACAGTCAGTCACCAAGTATAGCAGGCTATTTAATTGCTATATTTCTAAGGGGAAATGACCTTCACCTAGAGTTCTCAAACTTTGTAAACAAAGTGAGATTTGGCCGAGCCGAATACGGTGAATCTGCAATTATATACCTTCTAAATAGAGTGCTCAACCGAGAACGGGAAGCGTATAATAGGGGTAAACTATAGACACGTGTTTCGAGGTATCACCTCTCATCAGTATAGTTATACGGTTTTAGCAGCTGCCTCTGGCTGGGTTTGAAACCCGAACGAACTTACACTCGCCAAGCTTCTTACCCACACATCCACAGTCAGTCGCCAAGTATAGCAGGCTATTTAATTGCTATATTATATATATATATATATATATATATATATATATATATATATATATATACACAATCATATACACATACATATATATGTTGAAAAGATAACTGGAAGAGAAATATATGTACTTTGGTATAGATGAAATTTATTATTGTTATTTGTCAACACATGGTTGACCAAAATTTGCTTATACACAGTATTCTATCTAAAATTATTTTAAATATAAAAATAGAATAAAATAATAATAGAAAACAAAATTAAGTATGTAAACAGTAGGTCATCATCAGGACAGAGTGTTTTGATTTAAAAAAATAAAAATAAAAATAACTAACAGGAGAAACATTCAAAATGGAATTTAAAAAACAACTTAAAAGCATTTACTGATTTGAAAAAAGAAAAAAAAATCAAATTTTTAACAGATTATGTTTTGAAAATTTGAAAAGATTTTAAATGGGGAAGTTTAGGAATCTTTCAAAAACATAATAAGCCTAGTTGTTATGTATTTGGGGAAAAAAAATTGGGTTAGATAAATTTTTGGTGTTTATGAATTTGAAAAATGTTCATTATATATATATATATATATATATATATATATATATATATATTTCATATTATAATTAACTGAAAATCAATAAATAAGGGGAAGTATCCTATAGTTAGCATTTAATATTATCAATTAAGTTACCTCAACTGATAAATTATAATTACTAACAAAAAAAAAACACGCTCCAGGTAGTATAAAAGTTAATTTTTGAAAGATATTGCCTGAGGGGTTGGGAGTTAAAAATTCAATGTCAGAGGGTTTGTATCATAAGTAAGTAAAATCAAATCTATTAAAGGAGAAAAAATTTTAAAAATAAAAAATAAAAAAATAAAAAGATAATTTGAAATGGAAACTTAGTTCTCTCCCCCTCAAATAAAATGTTGCATGCATCTATCAATTATTAATTAAATAATTATATTGAATATTTTACACATAATTGCACACAAAATCATAGGTATTTATTTATTCATTTGTAAACTTTTTAGTTAAGCTCTTGATACTAAAAAAATGACTTGTTTGTAAATAATTTTCTCTTAAAACTATACGTTAGATAACCTTAAATAAATATTGAAACAAACTATATATAAATATGTAATACTGGGCATGTATTTATTATCACTTTTTTTTTTTTCAAATAATAAGGACCATCTATGGTGGCATATTCAAATTTTGAGTGTAATACAAGGTTGTTTTTTATTCTATATACTGATAATTTTGGGTAATGTGATGTAAGCAGTGACAGTTTTGATTACAGACAAATTAAGACCGAATCTCCATTATTAATAGATTCACATTAGGTACCACCAATTTTCCCTGCGAATTTCCCTCCATATTTAACACAATAAAACTTGCATAAAGATTAATATTATCTTAAAAAACTTTTGTTCAATCAAAAGAAGAAACATTAAAAAAAACACCTGATCCAAAAAAAAAATTTTCAGCTCATGGAAATAATGAAAATTATGAATGAAAAACAATGTTTACATTTTTGCACCGCTAAATCAATTAAAATTTAACAGCCCAAAACAAGTTATGACTAGCCTTTTTTTAAAAATTCAATGAAAAATCAATTAATGGTCCGATTTTCTCGAAAATTTCCATAATTATTTACCTTTTGATGTAAATATGTCTAAAGTAGTTTTTTCCAAAAATATATTCGGGAAAATATATTTTTACGAGGTCTACCCCTCCTATTTTATTTTATGAAAAAATGAACCAACAAAAAACAATTTGTACTTTTTTTCTATAAAGTTAATAGTCTGAGTAATTATATCAGAAGATTTTTATAAGTTTTGATGCCAGAGTGTTTTTAGTAAATAACCATGAATACAGAATTCTGCTAAAAGATATCAATAAAGAAATTGACCAAGGCTGTAAAAAAACAGACTGTTTTACTTATTTTTCAAGATAACGGTGAGTAATTTTTCCCCAATCAGATAATTTGATCTTTGAATCAACTGTTTTTCTTTGTAACAACTCTTTATGTTCGTTATTTCTTTTTTGTGAGGTTTAAAAAAATAAAGTTAAAAAATATTTACGTTTCTTTCTTCAATATTGCCTAAACTGATCATGTGGCCTATTTTGGTGGTACCTAATTCACATGAATGCAAACTCCCACACTATCATTATGCAAAAAATGTGTATATATACATATATACACACACACACACACACACATATACACATATATACTTCCCAACAAATTTAAATTTTCACATTATCCAAAAAATAAAAATAAAAACCTTACAACCGTTCATACTTTTTTACTTTATATATAAGAAAAACAAAAAATAAAAATTTACAAAATGAATTACAAAAATAAAAATTCTTTTTCTAAAAATCTTTTGAAGCCCAACCGTCAACAGGCTAATACTCATCCCCTTTTGAATAAGAAAATTCGTCTAGTGTCAATCTTGCAATATGTCTTCCCTTTTTTAAAAACTATTACAGTAAGATATACATAATCTGGTGACCAAGAAAAATGCGGCGGAAGTGCTCACATTCGAAACAATTGTAAAACTTTTTTTTTTTTCTTTTTTGCAACATCAAGGTTTTTGTTTTGAACTCATATGACTTTTGTCTTTGTTCTTGACAACATGGAGTATAAACAAGCTCTGAAGATGATTTTTATAAAATCGAAATATTGTTCAATATCAGCTATGAATATGTTATAAAATGTTTTCACTTTAACAGCATTTTGTGATGTTTTCATATCTTTATCTATACTCATACTCACACACACACACACACACACACACACACATATATATATATATATAATATATATATATATATATATATACATATAAATAATTCAAATTATAATTAACTGAAAATTCATAAATAAGGGGAAGTATCTTATAATTAGTATTTAATAGTTATCTCAAATTATAATTATTTACATGAATGCAATAAATTGTACATATAATATCATAGGTTACAAGTTATAGAAACTAGTAATTGATTATACCAATAATAATGTTATCAGTTCCGGAAACTAGTAACTGTACCACTAACAACAAAGACAACACTATTGTAAATTGGATTAGAAATTGTTGTTTTTTTTTTTTTTTATAGTTAGAGCATTTTGAATTGGACATAATTTTTTTCTAATTCTTTAATCTAAAAAATTCTAACGTTATTGTGCCATCTTTATAGTGTTATGGTACTAACAGAAATGTCTAAAAAAATCATTGAGACAATTTTACACAAAACCAAGTGTTATATTCCTGAAACTTTATATCACCAATCAGTATTAAGTTACAAATTAGATTAGGAATTACTTTATTCTCTTAAGTCACTAGTTTTAAAATACTCTAACAAAATTCTTGCAACAATTTGCCCTTTTTGCTGTATTACAGTAACATAGAAACATACATAAAATGAATCCTAATGTAGATACAGTATGTAATACCATATTAATTGCGTGGGGGGGGATTATTTCCATATTTTATAATTTCAACATCTAAGGAGTGGGAGTGGTGGTAGTAAGAGTAGGGGGGGTTTTTTTGGTTGTTTTTTTAACAGTTACCTTCTGATGAGACAGAAATTTAAAATATATTTTCTACTTTAAGTGCAGTGAAAGAAAAAGAAAAAAATTTTTTTTTCTTTAATGTAAAGAAACTTGCAAATAATAAAGCGGTACTTTTTAAAAATGCCTGCAGGACTGTTTCCAGCTAAAGTGGAGAAAATTGTCTTAGAGACAGGATTCTTGGATAGGATCTTACTGTTTAACATTTTCTCTTCAAGATTAAGGAACAGCAGGAGGTGTTCTCAGTCTTTATTTTCAACATCTTCTGCATGTCTTTTTTTTTATTTGTTTGTTTTTTTTGTGTGTTTTTTTTTTTTTCATTTTAAATATTATCTTTGTATACTTTCTCTTTTAAAAATTCACTCACTTTCTTTCTTGTCTTCCCCCACCATTTTTTTTTTAATCTGTCTTGTTCCCAGCTTTATTATTTAGTGAAAATTTCTCAGCAATTGAAACATGGACTCTTTTGTACATTTTGTAACATTTGCTTTTTTAATTTTTCTCTCCAGTGTTTTATCTTTTCTTCCAGCTCCACCCAACTCTACTCAACAAAATACGGAGCTCTTCTGTTTCTTAAAATAAGAAAATACTTAAATATTGAACTCTTCGTTGTATATTTGTTTATCTCTGCCTGGATTTGTTATATTTTATAAATTCTTTTTTTTCTTTTTTCTATTTTTTTTTCTTTTTTTTTTTTTTAAACAAGACATGGAAATCTTCTGTTTCTTAAAATATGAAAATACTTAAATTCTAAAGATGTTAAATCCTCAGTTGAACTCACTCTTTTATTCAGAAAAAAAAAAGAGAGATAGAAAAGAAAAGTCTATTGTCAAATTATGTCACAGTTCTTTTATTTTCCACGGCTTTTCATGAAGTTCACTTTTATTTTTTTATATATATATATATTTTTTTACAATTAAAAACTTAATCTAAAATATAATTATTTAATGACAACAGTTCTTGATTGCTATTTTGCATATAAATATATAATGAAGATTTGGAGTCTGTCTCTGTAACTGAAACTACTTACGTCACAATACCCTTAGGAATTGCATAAGTTTATCTGAGTATTTAATTTATAGTAAAAATTATTAACGCATAAAATAAATTTTATTTATTAATAAGTTCAATGAAAATTATTTAAATTTTCCTTAAAACCGCTGACGTTATTCGTGCATTTAAAATCCTGCTTTGGGTCTCATATATCACTAAGAAATAAGGGTTTACATAATGTATGGTATGATTAATTTGCATACTGGTTTTAACAAAACCGGGTTTAATAAATAATTATTTGGTGTTATTGTTTTCTAATATTATTGTTTTATTCTCCAACATATTAAAATCAATTCTACGAATTATTTTAAATAGAAACCAATTAAAATAAGTGTAATCTTTTTATATCATTTGGTTATATTGCGTCAGTTTTTGGTGAAAAGGTTGATATGGTCAGCTGTTGACAAAAAGACTTTTTTTTTCCAAAAAAAAATCAAGATGTCCTCTGGTTTTGGTGTTTCTGAAAAGGTCCTTCAAGTTGCATTTCTCTTTGTACTAATGCCCTTGATAAAGACATGAATCCATCTATTCTACTTCCAGGTGTGCGTAAATAGTAGCGCAGACTGTTTTTCAGTCTTGATTAGGCAACCAATGTAGGAGAAAAAAAACAGAATTAAAACCAGTAGTACTCCACTTGAAAATTGACCTTGTGTCACATCCTGCTCATGGTGGAGGGGTTTGGTAAATACTTATTAAACTCAACGAAAGATTTTAACATCTAAATTTTTTCTCAAATAGGGGTAAAAGGATTTCTCATGAGATCTCTAAACCTAACAATCAATAGGAAGCCATGCTGCTGTATGATATAACTATAGTAAGTAAAATTAAAGTAGGCAGAGTGGCCTATTTTTGGTATCAGTCAAACAGTGAGGGAGTCTATCCTCTTCCCTAGTGATAGACCATGTAAATTGTTTTTGCATCTGAGGTGGAGCACCACACTTACCATCAGCTCACCACTTTCCTACACACGTTCAAGCTGTGCTACTCATACCCTGAGTTAACAAGGGCTGGTATCAAACCCAGAGCCTTGTGGTTTCAAGGCGAATGCTCTACCGATTGAGCTAAACCAACCCGTTATAACTATAGTACACAATTTAAATTTCCTAATTGCAAAAGAAAAAATAATGAAATAATTATTCTCATTTAATTAAACATTACTAATTAGGTTTTATAGTTTTTTCTTCAAACTGGCGATTTAAAATAATTGCAAAATATTGGAGGGCCCCCCCTCCAAATTTTGCAATAACAACCCTAAATAATAAAAAAATGTTCAAGAATCAATAAATCTCTTAAGTCTCATTCAGATTAGAAATATTTCTCTCAAAAACTTGACTTCTTACCTCACATAGATAAATACTTTACATACTTGCTCATATATATATATATATATATATATATATAGTATTATAATGTGTACAGAAATAGCCTATTCAAGTTTCACCATAAGGATCTTCAGAATTAATCAAGATAGTTATTAATTTCAGTTAACTGCAGGAGTTCATATTGTAATTGTGACCGTTGAAAACAGTTTCACAGTTAATGAACGCTGTTGCATGATTTTGAAAAGTTGAATGACAAACGAAATGTTGTAAATGTAGATATTAATATGGAATATTTTTTTTTTAAATTTGTTTTTTAAATATCAAACTTTTTAAAATCCTTTAAAATAATTTTTTTTTTTAAATCTTTAAAAAAATTAATTTCAAACAATTTAGCTGGGATTGTCATAATTGCCATTTACATTTATGGATGCATTTAGCAAAAATTTCTGATCTTTGGTTCAAAAGTTCCCTGATGTTGGTATAGTACGCTATTATTAATTTTTCCTCAGGTTATAGGTAGCAGAAATTATCACCTGGATTATAGGATCGGGATTTTTTAATAATTTCTCATTTTATAATGGGGTCTATACCGTGAGTCATATGGAAATCAGATCTCACTGACAAGCTAAAGCGACAATTCTTCCAGGCTGTGGTTATATCAGTGCTGCTGTATGGCTGCACCACTTAGACCCTAATGAAGTGCCTTGAGAATAAGTGATAGGACCTGCACAAGAATGCTGTGTGCAGTCTTTAACAAGTCATGGAAACAGCTGTATGGCCACCTGCCCTCCCATCTCACAAACCATCCGAGTAAGACAGACTAGGCATGCAGGGCACTGCTGGAGAAGCAAGGACAAACTCATAAGCAACGTTCTCTTGTGGAAGCCAACACAAGGATATGCTATTGTGGGCCGCCCATCAAGGACCTACATTGACCAACTCTGCGTAGATACTGGTTGCTGCACAGAGGAGCTCCCAGAGGCAATGGTTGGCAAGAGATTGTCATGGATATCCATGCTACCTGCGGGACATGATTGATATATATATATACATATATATATATATATATACACACACACACACTAATAAATACCTTAGTCCAGATCTAATTTTATTTCAGCATTGATAAATAAAAACTGATTCCAATTGATGCTAACCAAACCATTAAAACAAAATATCCAACCATATTTAACTATTATTTAAACTAGTAAAAAAAAAAAAAAAAAAAAAAAACTCTCTGGGACTTATCTTTATATATAATAATATTGGCATTGCAGTCTTGGAAGATTATATAATTCTTGTGCCCCTGAAGTTACAGCGCCTCCTGTGACTGTGAAGTCCAATGTTTGAAAAAAACAGTCTCGACCACAATAATGTTACGTTCCATCAAATGATAGAACTTTTGGAATATTCTGAGAGACTTGCCGACGCCGGGAGTCTCAGATTGTGACCCTAAAATTTCGCTTACTCATGGCCGTAGCCGACCTAGCTAAGAAGAGGAAGGCACACGAAATGAACGACTGATACTACACTCGTTGCTTTACCCACGTAAGCCAAACGTACCGATACAGGTGACGTCACGAGGTGGAAGGAAGGGAAAGCGATCCCTGGTAGTCAGTTTCAGCAGTTTATACCAGAGAGCCGATCAGTGGACATCTCGTGGGCGAGGGGAGAAAAGTTTCAGCAGTGTATACCAGAGGGCCGGCCAGTGAACATCTCGTGGGGGAGGAAGACGAAGAATGTCTCCCGAGAAGAAAGTTACCACAAATGAAAATGCTAGATAAAGAACTAATACCGGAATAATCATTATCACGGAAAACAAATCACCCATAAAACAAAGATAAGTACAAAGTCCTTTCATTATGAACCTTTCCAAATTGATTTTGAAGAAGAAATTCAACCAAAATGACATTATAAACTCTAGCCTGTTGGCGTTCGTATTATGATTCCCAAAGACTATAACCTTGAATTAAATGTTGTGTTTTAAAATAATACTGTGTTGTATTGTTCTTTGCCAAGTTTTTTTGCAAGTGCACCTTTCATTTTCTTTGGTTTCTCTTATGAAAAGCGCTGTATAGCGTTGAACGATAGGCGTATGTAACAACAATAATAATAATATGGGGACATAGTTTTGTTTACAGACATACATAATTTCCATTATAATAGGGTAATGATAAATAAGATACTAATTAAGATCAAATAATAATGATTTAATGATATTTGAAAAAGCATGAGATAGAATGAAAAAACAATGCTTCATTGCCAAAAAATTATCACTGCTTATTTCTTCTGGGGGGCACCATAATTCTGGAATATCTCTTGACAAATTGAGATGATCTAGTTCGAAGTGCCATGTAGAGATTCGTGGAGTGATTAGTATCCAGCTGTGTTATAACCGAGTATGTTGAAGTGAGTTAGTATGCTGGTGGTCTGAACGACAACTAAGCACTCCTGAACTGGTACCCAAAGCAGCTGGTATTTATGGAACTCAGGAATACTCCATTCATGCATTTATGTGATTCCATTGCTTGAGTCCTGATTGGCTGCTTGGTTTCTGTGGGGTTATGGTGCCAGATAAATAATCTAGCATTCTACAATAGACTTGCAACAAGGTAAGATCCGTATTGAGTTATGGCTTCCTGGTTGCCTTTGACTTACCAATTTGACAGCAAATGAGACTTTTATACTAGTATGATATTTATTGTATTACCGCGTACCCACATGTACGGGTCAGCACAAAGTCCCTATTAACGTGGGACACCACAAGCCGAAGCTCATGGAATGGCAGGTGCAAAAATTGCGTCGATCCCGTCGGCATTCCCCAAGGGGGCGCCTCAGGCACTGGGCAATAAACCCAGCCCTGCCCCTTTAAATCAAGGGGGCAGGTGTGCCTGGGGATGGCCCCCTGGGATCGACGCTATTATTATAAACAACCCGGTCCAGCGGCCGAAGCTCGCCGGACCCCCAGTCGAAACCGGGCTGGAAAACCAGAGGTTTATTCTACAATTATGAATACAACAAATGATTATAATATGAAGAGGCTGCATATTCAGCTGACATTCCCCTGATGTGACAAAAACCAACAAAGTGTGTATATATATATATATATATATACATATTATGCTAAAGCTGAGCGAATCAATGTTTGTCTCCTAAAGGCTTTTTTTACTGTTTAGTTTAATGACATGAAAATTATAAATTATTCCTTAGTTTTAAGATTGAGTTATGTTTGAAAAAAATTCTATTTTTATTGGTTCTAATTAACTGTAATTTCCAATTAAGTTAAAAACTGATCCTTATCTTACTTCATGTTCAGCCTATCACTTTCTCCCTCTCTATGTATATCTTGATTAACACCTCATTATATATCTTAGTTTCTCAGTGAGAAATGGGAGAGTATGTAACTTATTTGTATATTAAGTTTCATAAGCAACCAGCACGGCCAACATCTTGGCTCTTAATAAATTTAAATTAGTTCAAACATTCCCTTTTTTAGAAATCTTACAAAATGATTTTAATGATTTTTTTTTAAATTCTCCAGCCGCATTTATTTAAAAAAAATTTAATTCACTTTGCAAACTCACAGGTCATTTTTTGTCTTGTATATATATATATATAATATATATATATTAATAAGTCATCCACAGACACGTGTTTCGGCATATCATGCCTCTTCAGTGTGGCTAGACACAACTATCCTTGGGTAGGGTTCGAACTCAGACCGACCGCATGGTAGTCCGATATCTTATCCCCTCGCCCACTGACAGCTGATGCGGGGACTGGTGTTTTTAAACTATTAAATACATAGCAATGTATGTATCATTCGGTCACTGAGAGATCAAATTTCCGGAGAAATGATCATTGCTTATTTGCTTAGTAGTGAGAGTTAATTTAAATTACCAATTAAAGAGCTCATTACCAAATTTATGGGAGCATATATATTAATAAGTCATCCACAGACACGTGTTTCGGCATGTCATGCCTCTTCAGTGGGGCTAGACACAACTATCCTTGGTAGGGTTCGAACTCAGACCGACCGCATGGTAGTCCGATATCTTATCCCCTCGCCCACTGACAGCTGATGCGGGGACTGGTGTTTTTAAATACTAAATACATAGCAATGTATGTATCATTCGGTCACTGAGAGATCAAATTTCCGGAGAAATGATCATTGCTTATTTTACTGAGATGTTCTGGGTTAGTGGTAATGATGCTTTGGTCCTGAAACCAGAGTCCAACTTCCATTTTGTTGAAAACATAGTTGAACTTTTGTTGTTGTCATTTTTCTTCTTTTTTGTTTTTTGCACTAAATGATTCATCTATCTGAGTGAATATTTTGATTGGTGTAATCTTGAAATATTTGCTATTCTCTATAGTGTGTGCACTTGTCATTCTTTTATAAATTCACATAATGATTTTACACACTACAATATACACATAGATGTGCTCAAAACTTCAATAAATTAAATGATCAATTAAATTATCAATTAAATAAAACTTCAATGAATTAAGAAAAGTAACACAAAACATCAATATAACTATTTGAAACCTCTTGCCATCAGATACCCTGTCCCTGAACTATGTGATCCCATCATCAGAGCACACTGACAGCACGAATAACCATGACTCTCTCACCAGCCATCCCTATTAGACATTACATCCAGAATCTGAACAGAGCTGATTGACATACATTTTTACTGAGGGCATCCTACACTGGAGTGTTCATGTTTAGGTGTCCAAAGGAAAACTTCACTTATACTGGAGAAGCAAGGATGAACTCGTGTCTTGTTTGTCTTACTTGAGTGGTTTTTCAACCTGAGCATAAAATACTGGGCCTACAATATATCTTAAAATACTGGTCTTCCTGAAATATCAGACTTATGTGTAGAATAATCATACTAGTTCCAATTACCGTCGAATTGGTAAGACAAGGCAGCAAGTACTCCTAACTTAATACGAATGACTTGCTGCAAAGACTACTGCAAAATGACAGGATATTTATGAAGCCTCATAACATCATAGAAACCAAGCAGCCAATCAGGACTCAAGGAATGGAATCACCCAAATGCATGAGTGGACTATTCTGGATTTCCATGAGTAGCAATTGTCTTGGCACTGGTTAGGTTGTGCTTAGCTTGTTGCTCAAACCAACAGTACGCTAACACACTTCAACATTATGGTGTTAAAGAGTTAAGCTAAGAAAATCCATAGTAACAGAAATTTGGTTACGTTAAAAATAACAAAATAGTTGATAAACCAAACAAAAAGCAACAGATGTTATTCCACTATTGTAAAACTCTTTTGTCTTTTCTTTCATATTATTCGCTTTTCTTGTTCTCAGAGTCCAACAGTAATTACTGTGCTTTCCTAACTTTTTCCCACCTTTTTTCTTTATTACATTTTGTTTTATCTTTTGTATTTTTTTTCTTTTTCCTACTATTAATACAAAAAAAATATTTTTCTTCTAGCCAAACTTTATTTTTAATCATTGCCTTAATATATATATATATATATATATACATATATATATATATATATATAATGTGTGTGTGTGTCATTCAGATACAGTACTGTTTCACCATATCACAGCTCTTCTCTGTGGCTAGACTTTGCAGCCTGCATTAGGATGGGATTGAAACTGGACCAATTTTTCCTCAGTCAGAGCCTATTCCCCCAGGCCATCAGCATAATCCACTTATGGAAGGGAATATTACTGATATGAATATAAAGAATTTATGTTAATAATTGACGATTTGGGTGCTTCTCACTAATCTCCTACCTTGAGGGAGGTGCAGTAATAATTGCACTTTTCAAAAGTGTTTTCTGGAGTCCATAGGAAAACTGAAATTCCAAATTGCTTTTTCTTAATAAAGACAGACCCTTCCCACTTGGAAGATTTTTACAACACTATCTCCCTACACCTACCCCCTAGAATAAACTTTGTTATTTTTGCCAATTCTTCATAAAGAGACACATTCAGCTCGAAATAGCACACTTAAAGTAATGGTTACTATCATTTGAAATGAATTTGGTGAGCCAAGTTCAAATCCTGGATGAGATTTGGGTTTTACTCTGTGCTAATGCCCTTGGGGAAAATGCATGAATCCCTCCCCCCCCTAGCTATGAGTAAATAGTAGGGCAGACTGGGTTCTTTAGCCTTGGTATAAAGGCTGCTAAGAAAACTAATCATTTTAAGGAGAGCCTTGCAATTTTAGCGTAATCAGCATATATATATATATTTCTCTCCAAAAAGACCACCCACCTCTGCCCCTAACCTGTTTCTTTCACCATATATCTCTCTACTTTCTCCCTGTTTGCTATCTCTATCTCTCTCCCCTTCTGATTTCCTTCTCTTCCTCTCCAATGATTCCTGCTTGACCATTCAAAACCTCTCCTCACTAACGCTTATCCACCCACTTGACCTCCTCTCCTACCCACTTCCTCCTGCCACACTTCCCCTTCTATAAAACACTTGTATGATAACCTGATAATTCATTAAAATGACTGATGATGCCGAGCTCAAAGCTCTAGCAAAATATATCCTACACACTTGTCTGAGTTTTGTTCCTAACATCTCCACCACATTGGCAGATTCATTCCAATCCTCTTTCCACACACACACACACACATATATATATATATATATATATATATATATGTGTGTGTGTGTGTGTGTGTGTATGTGTGTAGTACATCAGTAAGCATAGTATGAAAATGGCAGGTATTTTATACATATTTTTCAACATAATTTCCTTCCTTGTCCAATACCTTAATCCACTTGCGAATGTTAATCATAAACATCAAATGTTCTTTACTCGCTTTGGTCTCAGTGTTGATATGGTGCTAGATAAATATCCATTCTGTATTATTTTCCCAGCAATGCAGGAACTGTATTGAGTTACAACCTGCCCCTTTGTCTGCCAACTGGATGCTAGTTGGAATCCCACGGTGACTGAGTATTTTATTGCTTCTACAATATCAGAGATATCTTCTACATTATTACAGTTTGTTTTTTTCTCAGGGAGAAAACAGTGATGGTTTTATTGAATTGCTTCAGTCATGTAGGAAGATTTTCAAATGGATATCCAGGGTGCTTGAATTATACCTGAATATGTTCACTCGATTGTAATTTCTTCAATAGTTACAATGACCAACTCAGTTGTTCTGTTTTTGTTCTTGAGCACTAAGGCAGTAAATTTGCTATTCTTTAAAAAAGTTTCAAGCTCAAACTTACCCAGCTTATTCACCGTGAATGAAGAAAGCTGGTTGGGAGAAGGAATTATGACTTAAACAATTATTGATATAGTGGAGGCACATGGTGTAATAGTTAGCGTCATAGAAAATGGACACGGAAAGACAAGTTCAAATTCTGGACATGGCTGTTTGGATTTCACATAGCACTAATACCTTTGGAAAAAGGTACGAATCCTGCTATGGGTAAATAATAGGGCAGATTAGATTCTTTAACCATGGTGATCTATGAAAAGGCAAACTCTGAATTCAAAGGAAAGGGATTTTTCTTGTGAGTCAAAACAACATTGAGAGCTCCTTCTCTTCCTATTACATAAGAGAATAAAAAAAACAAAAAAATAAACAAGGATAGTTCCTCACAAAAAATGATCTGCCATAAACACATCTAGCAAAGGTTGATATTGAAAATCCAGTATGGGCATCCAGGTTAGCTAGCATTTTCAGGTGCACTCTGGTTACTGAATAATCCGACCTTTCCCCAGATAGAAATTATAATCGAACTTGATAAGTACCAACTATTGAGTATTGCAGCTAGTTTTATCATAATAGAATTTCTCATAAGTCTTGTATTTAGTCCAGATTAACTGACCTAGGGCCAGTTTAGCACACCTGCCTAGGAATCACAAGGTTCCTGGTTTGATATCGGTCCCCGCCAACTCAGCACATGAGTAGAACAGATTGGGTAATCTGATCTGTGTGGTAAAGTGGGGGAGCTATCAATAGGTTTGGCGCACCACCTCAACAAAAACAATCTCCCTGGTCTAACACTAGCAAAAAGGGGATAGACCCCCTCACTGTTTGGCTGATACCAACAATAAGCCACTCTGCCAAATTTACATTTTTTTCTTTTTTACTCACCTGACTAAAAGTCATAGTGTTTTATATATAAGTAGACTACAAATACATCTTTCTTTATAATATTCCCCCTTCTTTTTTTTCTTTCATACCATTCTTATTTCTTTTTTTTTTTTTTCCTACATTTTTTTTTTCTTCTTTCCTCCTAACAAAATCACCTTCTTCATAAGTGCATACAGGGTAGATATGGTCTTCCATATCCAACTGCCATGATTCCATTTTAAGAAATATGAAAAGACTATTCATGAACCACTTGCTGCAAATTGGGATCTGATGTCCTTGACTTTGAAACAATCAAAGAGAGTCAGCTGAGAAACATCGGCAATGACAGCCATTTTGCCTACACAGTTTATTAAGTGGTAGCCTCGGGCTAGATGGTAGCCATTTTGAAAATAGAAGGGCCGGACAGTTCTCCATATTTACCCCAATATTTTTAACTTGATTCCAGGTAAGGGAAAAAGCAGACACCTACCTTGGAAATATAAATTGGTAAGGAAACAAAAAAAATCTTTTTGTTCTATCATTGTGATAAACCAGTTTTTGTTTTTACAAATTATAGACTTACTCCATGACACACACATTATATATACTAGCTAATATATGCACCCTCCGGGCGCACGTATTTAAGTTTTCATGTAATAAAATATTATATTAAATTAGAAAAGACTAATGAAACTAAATAAGAATGCAGATAAAACTATTTGAAACATAGGGGGCTATAATAAAAAAACAGAACAAGTGAAACTTACTCTGCAATCACTCCAGCCTTTCATTGCTAAATGTTCATATTTTAACTATTTAGTTAAAATAGGAAGTAAAGAATAAAATTACAGTTAATTCATCTCGTTAATAAATTTCTTTTAAGATTTATTGAAGAGACCTTTGCTCATATTCATTAAGATAAAACCAAACAATTAGAAATCAATAATACTAAGCACATATTTATTAAAATCAAATGTTTAAAATCAATATGCAAATTAGCCTTCCCGTTCACACTGTAAACCGCTATTTTGTTGTATACATAAATACAACTGCATGTTATTAGTTTGTAGATATGGTCAACCGTATTGATAATGTAAAACAATTTTATTAATAACTGAGTTTTAAAAAGAAATTAAATCATGGAAAATGTTACGTAAATAACTAAGGGAATTGTGATTTGTGTAGCTATATAGTTTCGGTTACAGAGAGAATACCACATAATCTCCATTATAATAAGATATATATATTCATTATAGTGTACAATAAATTTAAGGTGTAATTGTTACCATTGGTTTCTAAGCAGCATGTCAGCCACTTTTCTTCAAGACAACATGCCTGTTAAATGCAGGGAATGTCAATTCATTTTTATATGTGGTTGTTTTTGTGAGTCACAAAACAACCACATATATAAATATAAAAGTGGCTAACATACTGCTTGAAAACCAATGTAACAATTGCACCTTAAATAATGTATTTATTGTACACTATAATGAATAAATAAATAAATACAGCTCTTACACCCATAATTGAGCACTTTATTTTCAATTCTCGAAAAATGTATTAAAAAAACTAATTATATATATCATATATACAAAACCATATGAAGATAGACATGTTATAGGCTTGTGTAGAAATGTTTTTTTTTTTTTTTTTTATTTAACCCTGAAATAATATAAAAAGTTATATATATAAAAGTTCAGGGGTCTGAAAAAACACATAATCCAGGGGGTTAGTAAGACACCAGTTTTTCTTTTTTATTTGGTTTCTTTATTTAATGGCAAATTAATGTTCATGGGTTATTTAATGCCAAATTCATTCTTGAATAAAAACAGTAGTGGTAGTATTTAACCCATAACTGGGGAGGGTGGATGAGTGGTTCATATCTTTCCCAAGGGTATGAGTTTTTTTTTGCTTCAAAGCAAAATGTATGTATTCTGCACTCCATCCCTAAGCTTTATAAAAGGATGTGCACTCAGTCATTGTTCAAAATGTTTCATTTATATACAGTGGGATCTTAACTTACGAGTCTCAAACACCCTAATTCTTTTTTTTTTTTTTTGTTATGAGTTTTTAAATAAGAAAAATAGCACATAAATAGTGAATAAAAACATAAAACATAAAACAGAACGTAATGAAATATTTTTTAATGTTAATTTTTTTTATAAATAATATTTTTCTTTGGCATAATAAATTTGGAAACTTGAATATCTTTAATGAAAAACTTTCTCATCATCATTAGATGTTTATTTCATGACTGAATGTGTATGAATGCCACAAGATAGGCTTCACACTTGAATTAAACCCTCAACTTTAAACTTCTTTAGAAATAGTTTTCAATGTGTATTTTTCGTTGTTTTTTCAAAGAATTTGATAAGCTGGAAGATCAGTTTAACTCTTTCCCCAACGGCTGTACCAAATTTTCTTTTTTTTTTTTTTTTTCTTTTTACCCTATAAGATGGGATATTTCACAGTTCACTATTTACCTCAGAACTCATTCTATTCAAATAAAGTTCTATTATCATTGTAATCTAAGTCCTTCTGCTCAGTTATAATGAACTCCCATCAAGTTTTGTACTTACAGCTTATGGTAGGTTCACTGTGGTTGGATAGCCGCTGTGAGCGGATTGAAGTAGGAGTTAAAAAGTGATTAATTTTTTGACATTTTAATGAGTATCTAAGGGTGAGAAGCTAATGTTTTTTTTGGGTGCTTTAGTTTGGCAGCGTTTAAACATTAACTCTTATTGTTTGTCAGGTAAAAAAAAAAAAGGAAAACTTCATTTATTCATTGGTTTATCTGTGAGTATTGTATTAATTATGGAATATGCCATTCGAAAAAGAAGAAAAAAGAAGAAAAAAAAATCAATCTATGATTTAGTTATTAACAGAAGCTTTCTAACATTGAAAGGAACAGCTCTAATATTGGTGTGAACATAAATGTTTCCTCTCCGCCCGATCAATTAACCCCCACCTCCCAAAAAATTGATCTCTAATCCAATCTGCAATATTTATCTATATATATTTCACACATGATGATGGTAATAAAGATACAAACCTCAGCCCAAGATAACAAGTATTACACCTGGGAGATTGTTCTTCAAGATATGGTTACAAAAAAATATATATATATAAAAACAACAAACCGCTGCTTGACTGTTCTCTTCAATTGACCTCACACCTTTTAAAGAAATATTTTACATTTCTGCTACCCACCTCACCATACCCGCCCCTGACACACCCTATCCCAAACCCTTAAACTTTCATTCAAATGTAAAATTCAATATTCATTTAATTGTTCTCTCTCTTAATATTTTTTGTTTTGTTTTTGGTTATCCGAAGATTCTTAGCTCCTTCAGACATTTTTCTGTGATGCAATTAAAATTCTCATTACCATTCCCTAACTCAGAATTGGCTTATCCTAAAAATCTTTCCAGAGGATTTCATTTTTCTCTGGTTGAGATTTCATTAAATATTATTTATTATACATTGATTCTTTTGGACCAGTTTTGTCTTTATTACAATGTTTCACAGTTAGCCTCTAGCAGCTAAGAAGTTGGGATAAAGATGAAGAAGGTGGAAACTAGGTGTTAGGATAATTAATTTCTTTACACGATAAAACTCCCCAAAATTTGGTAGCACTTTTTTTTGTGTATATACAAAGTGTGTCAAAAAAGTATCGAGATTTTTTTGTACTTTTTGACACCTTGTATTCTGAAGAAGAAAAAAAATAACGTTCCATTCATTCATTTTTTTCAGAATACAAGGTGTGTCAAAAAAGTACAAAGTTTAAAGCTGTATTTACCAAGATAGATATGAAGAATATAAAATTTTTTCAGAATACAAGGTGTGTCAAAAAAGTACAAAGTTTAAAGCTGTATTTACCAAGATAGAATTGAAGAATATAAACTTTTTTTTTCAGAATACAAGGTGTGTCAAAAAGTACAAAAATCTCAATACTTTTTTGACACACCTTGTATGTGTGTGCAGGTGTTACTAATTAAACTTTCTTTTTTTAAATTACCTAATTACTTTATCACATATGTCTGAATTTTTGAGATGAGACTTAATAATTTGTATTATTTGGCTTATTCAGACACATGGCATAGTGGATATAGGCGTTGAGTTAATACAGTTCTAAGTGACAGTTATCTCTAGGCTGCAGGTTCAATCCTGGTCAAGAGCAGTAGTAACATACAATAATTAACACAGCTTAACACTTGTACCTAGTCATGGTTAATGGAATGAGAACTGTCTACCCCGTAGATTAAATAAAAGGTTTGGTTCAAAGTTCCGTTAAGGCTCCAGATTACAACATGAAGGTTCCCAAGTTTGAAGAAGGGGTTCCCAAGTTCGAGGAGGGGCTCCCAGGTTCAAGGAAGTACCCGAGTCCAGCAAGAAATACCTAAAGAAGGCCAGAGAGCACATCAGCCGAAATGTTCTGTAGATAATAAAGATGAGGTCAATGGTGGAACTGGGAGTAATGGCGATGAAGGGGTACTCCACACTCCCCTGAGGCCCAGAATTGAAACTTCATTAGATGTAGTTTAACATCATACCCAGGACAACAAGTCAATGTATTCTAAACCCTAATAACAGGGCATACAATAAAAGGATGATATCTGAAAATAGAATATCACATGTTGAAGTAGATATGAATATTAAGTAAAAGGTCATCCCATTAAAGAAGAGGCCAGAGAAAAGGCGGCAAAAATGTCTATGGAATTCATAACAGCTGTTCAAAACACGAGATGTAAACAATAAAGCAGACTTGATAGAAAGAAAGTGAAAAAGAAATAAGCTCTGTGCAAAGTTTGCATTCTTTCAAACTGAATTTCTTTTGTTTATATAGACAGCAGTTTCAAGAAATATTTATATATATATATAATATATATATATATATATATATATATATATATATATATATATATATATATATATATATATATATAATATATATATATATATATATATATATATATATATATATATATATCTCATAGTGTAATATATATATATATATATATATATATATATATATATATATATATATATATATATATATATATATAGTGTAATATATATATATATATATATATATATATATATATATATATATATATCTCATAGTGTAATATATATATATATATATATATATATATATATATGTAATATATATATATATATATATATATATATATATATATCTCATAGTGTAATATATATATATATATATATATTATATATATATATATATATATATATATATATATATAGTGTATATATACACATACATTTATTTTATATATATATATTATTGGTTATATATATATATACAGCAGTTTCAAGAAATATTTTAATATATATATCATAGTGTAATATATACACAAGATATATTGTTATATATATATATATATATATATATATATATATATATATATGTGTGTGTGAGTGTGTGTGTGTATGTGAGTGTGTGTGTGTGTGTGCGCGTGCGTGTATTACAATATATAGTATCCAATTGCCACTTTAACCTGTCCATTGCAGTCGCATCAGTAAATAATCCAAAAGCGCTCAATAAATTAAAAACAGAGCAGTAATAATATTAGTAGAGGAAGAGTTAAGGGTCTACCATGGTTTCAATCCAAATCATTTCATCAGGACCCTACCCTATGCTTAACTCATAGTGTAATATATATTGTTTATATATACAGCAGTTTCAAGAAATATAGTAGGATGTTTATTCAACAATATATATAGAATTTTCCAGAAATTTTCAAATACAAATGTGTCAATGTATTTTACCTTGCAGAAAAAGGAAAAACCAAAATAGGGGGGAGAAAAGTAATGGAAAGGTAAACAAATATATTATCTTACATACACAAAATAAAACAAAGGCAAAAAAAAAAAAAAAAAAAAAAAGACAAATTTAATAAATGTTTTCCAAGCATTCAAGAAGATATAAGATGATAGGAAGTATGAAAAACAAAGGTAGAAACATTTGTTCAAGCGAAAACTCACAAGAAAAAAAGATAATTAAGAAGTATATGAGAAAGAGAATGAAAAAAGAAAAAAAGAAAAGAAAAAAAAGAAAAAGAAAAGAAAAAAGAAGAAAAAAGAAAAAAAGAAAAAAGAAAAAAAAAAAGAAAAGAAATAAACAAACAAACACACAATATGTATTTACATTTTTCAGACAGTGTCCACATCTTTATTGTTATATATGCAACATTTTGACCACCGTTCCCTCTGGTTTTCTTCAGGCGTTTCCTGTTGAACACACAGCACAACAGCTATAAGGTTTGAGGTAATACAATTTTAAGTAACATTCTATTAACCATAACCAGGTACCAATGAGAATAATCTACCCCAATTGTACAATAATCATACTAAGTTCCAATTACCGTCGAATTGTTAAGACAAGGCAACAAGTAACCATAACTGAATACGGACCTTGTACTAACTACCAGAATACATTCATGTATTTGGGTGATTCCGTTCCTTGAATCCTGAATGTCTGCTTGGTTTCTATGATGTTATGAGGCTTCATAAATACTCTGGCATTCTGCACTAGGATTGCAACAAGATTAGATCCGTATTCAGTTATGGCTACTTGTTGCCTTGTCTTACCAATTCGATGGTAATTGGAACTTTATGATTATTCTACACCAATGAATTCAACAAATCCTGGAAGCAGCACCCTACAAAACAGCCACTGTACAGCCATTTACCTCCTATCATGCAAACTATCCAAGTAAGACTTGCTGGGCACTGATGTAGAAGTAAGGATGAACTCATAAGTGTAGAATGAACATCATACTTACCTTCACAGGAAGGCTGTGACTAGCGTCCAGTCACCAGACAAAAAAAAAGACAGAGTAACTGAATACACTTGTAGCAACTGAATGGACATGGTCAAGTGCTCAGTATATATGGATACAAATATACACACTAAAACCACCAGCCAATCAAAATGCTGGAAATAGACTTGTAGAATAGCCTAGGTTGCTATTTAAACCACTTACCAAGTTTGGATTCTCAGAAGCTGATCCAACTTACTACAGTTGAATACTGATCAGTTTACACAAATCTCTACAATAAGCAACGTTATTCTATAGAATCCTACACATGAACACACCAGCGTTGACTAAAAAGTGATGTTTGATAGGTAATACAAGTCAGTGAACCTGGGATTAATGGTGATAAAGAATTACTCCACACTCCCCAGAGCTCCAGATGGTGTGGTTTGTAGCATATCAACCTCGGAGGGTCATTTAATGCCGACAAAGTTTGTGAAATAAATTCATTCCTAATGCATAATACAATTTTGTTTATCAACTCATGTTTTTCTATTTAACCCATAGATGGGTTTAACGTCATTCCCAGGACATGTAGATCCTCAGTCACTGCCTTCTAGCACCCATATGATAAAAAGGGGTTGGGGCTTGCCATAAGGGCAATAGGGTTTGGAAAATCATATAGGTGCTAGGGCTTGACGTGACCAGCGGATTGATCGGAGGGAGCCTCTCCGACCGCCCATCTAGCCCAAGATAGGGCCAAAGTGGAGTATTGCAAGTCAGGAACTGCTCATCCTCCTGGGATCTATCCTTAAGCATCACGGGTCGCCACCCACAGCCAACAGGTCGCCCCCTTGGGAGAGTCTTAACCCTCTGCAGAGATGCAGTCGGTGCATTCTAACACCCCAGCCGACAGGGTGTCAGAGCTCCAGAATCGAAACTTCACCATTAGATGCAGTTTAATATAATACCCGGATACTAAGACCATCAGCCACCACCTTTTAGCAGATATATGATAAAAAGGATTGGTGGTTTGGCATAAGGGCAATAAGGTTGGGAAATTCATATAGTTAAAAAGTGTGGAAATAATTGAGAAATTGGTTATACACCACTATAATAATAATCACGCTAAGTTCCAATTACCGTCGAATTGATAAGACACGGCAACAAGCAGTTGTAACTTAATACAATCCCGTCCTGTCGCAATTCTACTGCAGAATAACAGGGTACTTATAAAACTCCACAATATCATAGAAACCAAGCAGCCAATCAGAACTCAGGGAATGGAATCACCCAAATGCATGAATGGACTATTCTTGATTTCTATAAATACCAACTGTCTTGGACACTGCTTCAGTTGTGCTTAGCTAGTTGCTGTTATTCAAACCAACAATAGACTAACTGACTTTAATAGATAAGCCCAAAAAAGCTTTTTACACTGTTAACAACCTTTACAGGAGTCAATAAATTAAAGGGCATGAAATAATTAAAAAATAAATAAAATTGTCTGATAGGGACAGATTACACAAGAGAGAGAGAGAGTCAAGGGAATTCATGCTGTTAGTACACCTTGCTGATGATAATGATTAACATTTTCATAACTGTAAATGTACTGGGGCATGTTCGCTACTTTCATTCACTTATATACACACACTTAAAAACATTAAAAAGAAAAGAGTAAAGAAAAGCCAAGACAAAAAAAGAAGACAAATGGTTCCTGGCAGAGATTTTGGAATCATTCTCAAAAGTTGATGGAACTAGAATTCTTACAGAAAGTGTCTGCTCTGCAGGTTATTTTTAAACAGAATTTCAAGACAGAGTCACATTGGGTCACAGAAATGATGACAGACATTGAAAGGAGGTGGGGGTCTGGGTTAAGAATTGAGCAGGGACAACAGATAGTGTAAAGAATATAGAAGAGAGGAGAGAAAAAGTACTGACCTCAGTATAAAAACCCATTCCCAATCAGAGAGAGAGAGATTGAAAGTGAAAGCGAAAGAGTGAGAGTGAGAGCGAAAGCGAAAGAGTGAGAGTTAGAGTGAAAGCGAAAGAGTGAGAGTGAGAGCGAAAGAGTGAGAGCGAAAGAGAAAGAGTGAAAGCGAAAGAGAAAGAAAGAGTGAAAGAGAAGAGAGAGTGAAAAGAGAGAGAGTGAGAGAGAGAGGAGAGAGTGAAAGAGAGAGAGAGAGTGAAAGAGAGGAGAGAGAGAGAGTGAAAGAGAGAGAGAGAGAGAGTGAAAGAGAAAAGAGTGAGAGAGAGTGAAAGAGAGAGAGAGAGAGTGAAAGAGAGAGAGTGAAAGAGAGAGAGTGAGAGAGAGTGAAAGAGAGAGAGTGAGAGAGAGAGAGTGAAAGAGAGAGATAGAGATAGAGAGAGTGAAAGAGTGAGAGAGAGATAGTGAAAGAGAGAGTGAAAGAGAAAGAAAGAGTGAAAGAGAGAGTGGAGAGTGAAAAACAGAGAGAGAAAGAGTTATATATATTTAGAGAGAGAGGACAATTAAACTGACCATATCAACTACTCAGTTCATTCTAAATTTATCAGTAGCTGTTGGTAAGAGAATATTTCTTTTATATTCTGCAGTAATATTAGCACATCAGTAATAAAAAGAAGAAAAATAAAAAAAATGGGGGATATACTGGGGTGCATAATGGTGACCAATGCAAGAAAAAAAAATTGGATAAGTCAAATTTCAGCTGAAGTTGCTTATATTCACTCTTCACTAATGTTTTTAGAAAAAAAGAATTTTTTTTTTCTTCACTGTCCTATCACGTGATATCTTGGTGAAAAGTCTAGTCACTGGCATGCCATAATTGTGAAAAAATTGTGCAAGTACTTGAGAACTTGGTTATTGCAGTGAAGTGGGGACCAAAGGGTTTGAACTTGCCTGATGCTAAGCATTCTCAATGCTTGATTTGTTCCTTTGTAGATGCCATTTGTAGCTCCATCACCACGCATGGACGGCACAAGTCCTTTTAAGTATGGTATAGGGCCACTAAAGTTAAGTAAAAATAGATAACAACCATGACAGGAACCAATAAGTAAAAAAGCACTGTAGAATAATTATACTAAGTTCCAATTACCATCGAATTGGTAAGACAAGGCAACAAGTAGCCGTAATTTAATATGGATCTAATCTTGTTGCAGAATGCCAGAATATTTATGAAACCTCATAACATCATCGTATTGTATCTTAAAATACTGGTCTTCCTGAAATATCAGACTTATGTGTGTAGAATAATCATACTAGTTCCAATTACCATCAAATTAGTAAGAAAAGGCAGCAAGTAGTTGTAACTTAATACAAATCTGTCTTGCTGCAAAGACTACTGCAAAATGACAGGGTATTTATGAAGCCTCATAACATCACAGAAACCAAGCAGCCAATCAGGACTTAAGGAATGGAATCACAAATACATAAATGGATTATTCTTGAGTTCCATAAGTACCAGCTGTCTTGGGCACTAGTTCAGTTATGTTTAGCCAGTTGCTGTTGTCCAAACCGACAGTATAAATAAAGTATCAAGACTGAATCTTTTATATACAAATGAGTAACTTATAAAAGGAAATGGAATCAATTATTGAAGTCAGTAAATCTACTGATGGTTTGAATAACAGCAGCTAACTAAGTACAACTTAAGCAGTGTCCAAGACAGTTGGTATATATAGAAATCAAGAATGACCCATTCATGAATTTGGGTGATTTGGGTCATTCCATTCCTTGAGTTCTGATTGGCTGCTTGATTTGAATGACATTGTGGAGTCTTATATATATCATGTCATTCTGCAGTAGACTTTGTGACATTCGGGTTTGTATTTAAGTTACAACCGTTTGTTGCCTTGCCTTCCCAGTTCGACGGTAATTGGAACTTTAATTATTCTTCATCAGTGATCAGAGTTCTAATCTTGGATGAAGCTGTTTGCATTTCACTTTGCATTAATGCTTTTGGGAAAGAGCAAGAATCCATCACTTCTCCCCTCAGCTATGGGTAAATAGTAGGGCAGACAGGGTTCTTTAGCACTGGTAAAGTAACTAGTCTAGGCGATGGCAAGCTAAATTCAAATCGTGCACTTGTATCTTTATTGAAAGACATGTTTCAATATAGAATTCAGGAGCTACATATACCATGCTTAAAGTGATCTCCATCAGTATCAATACAGGCTTTGATTTTTCTTATTTTAGTAGAATGAACATCATACTCACCTTCACTAGAAGGCTATGACTAGGGTCCAGTCACCAGACCAAAAACAAAGACAGTAACCGAATTCATTCTGTAGCAACTGAGAGGACATGGTTAAGTGTTATGGATACAAATGTACACACTAAAACCACCAGTCAATCAAAATGCTGGAAATAGACTTGCCCATTTCACAAAGTAGAATAGCCCAACCTGCTATTTTAACCACTTACCAAGTTTGGATTCTCAGAAGCTGATTCAACTTGCAACCATTGAATACTGATCAGTTAACACAAATCTCTATAATTTTTTTCTAAACTTTACAATGAGTTGGTTTGCATGAAATTGACTAAATGAATACAGACATTCAAGACATTCAGCATACTCGGACAATTTCAATATGCTCCAGATTTGTTACAGCCCATAGTGGATTTAAATCTGGTGAAAGGGGGGGTATAGACCTTACAAAATAATGCAATCTCCAAAAATTTCTCTCTAAAAAAAAAAAAAAAGAAATAAAGGAAATAAAATAAAATAAAAAAAAAAAATAAATAAATTTTTAAAATCTTTTAATTTGAAAAAAATTTTTTAAAAATCAGTTGTTGGTAAATTGCAGATTAGTGTGTCCTGGCCTCCAGCTCTAAAAAACGCTAAGAAGTACCTGCTCAAAATGTGAACCATGCGTATTTAAAAAAGGGAGGGGTTGTAAAATATTTACATTTACTTGTCAATAAAAAACATGGGGGTGGATTTAAAATATCAATTTATTGCATTAACCTGTTGATTTTTAATGCCTTCAAACCACTAAAAAATATTTTAAAGATGGGTGGTCAACATATTTACATTTACTTGTTGAGAAAAGACTTGAGGCGGGGGGGGATGTAAAATATCACTTTCATATCGCATTAACTTGTCAGGAAAAATACCTTCAAACAACTAAGGAGTTCATAACTAGCACAGTTCACATTTTGAGCAGGCACCACTTAGCATTTTTTAAGGCAGGAGGACACATAAATCTGCTATTTACCTAGTAGTTTGCTTGAAATATAAAAAAAAAGGATATATATTTACCAACCCCTCTGTATAACCAGGATGTAACACTAGGCCAATTTTTAAGTGGAGTTTAACAAGTTTCAATTCAGATTTTTCCTTCTCCTAGACCAGTTGCCTAACCAAGGTTAAATACCCCAGTCTGCTCTACTATTTAATGATAGCTATAGGAAGAATATTTGGATGCATACATTTCCCAAGGGTATTAGCATTATGTGAAATGCAAACAGCCTTGTCCAGAATTTGAACTCTGGTTGCCAAATCATTCCAATAACATTAACCATGACACCATGCGCCTCCTCAAATAAATAAATAAAAGTGCACAGAGGCTTTCTGAACATATATATTTATAATCCAAAAGTCCAGAGAAGAAATCTTCCTTACGACATGGGAGTTTTTTTTAAACAACCTGTCGCAGTTTGAGAGCTCAATGTGTGCTCTTATTGTTAGAGTCACAGAGCAAATATATAAGTAAAGAAATAAAAGACTTAGAGATTTTGCATTGTAGATTTAGAGATTTTATGAAATAGGCTATGATGCAAAATCTCTAAGTCTTTTATTATTTCTTTACTTTATATATATATATATATATATATATATATATATATATATATAAACTCAAATAATGATTACCTCACCTTCCTTTTTCTTTTTTTGTATATTATTTTATTGAACCTTTTTTCATCTACAACCAGTTAAGCTCAGTCACTAAAGCATCCGCCAAGGAATTGTAAAGTTCCGGGTTCGATACCAACCCTCGCCAACTCAGTGCATGAGTAGCACAGCTTGGGTAATCTGATCTGTGCAGTAAAGTATTTAAGACTTGATGGTAGGTGTGGCGCTCCACCTCAGATGCAAAAACAATCTCCTGGTCTAGCGCTAGCAAAATGGGGATTGACTCCCTTGCAGTTTGGCTGACACCAAGAATAGGCCACACTGCTGACTTTACTACTTACTATGTAAGATCTAAAATATATATCTATACATATATAAAGGGCAGTTGTGTATATGTGTATGTCAGGAGGAAACCTAGAAAATAAAACAATTAATGACAAAGTAAATATATATATATATATATATATATATATATATACCTTCACTATCACCACGGCTTGGTTTTTGAGCAAAAATAATGAAGATTTTATTTATGTTTGGGAAGATATTTAAAAATTAAAATTTGTATAGTAACAGAAGGTCATATGATGTTGATTGAATTAATCGCTTCATTTATATTGTATTTCTTTTTTTAATTGTAAATTATTGAATTAAAATTTGTTACTATAATGTTAGATATTTACGTGGGGATTTTTATGGGGCATCCGGTGAGGATCTAAATAAGTAATAATGGATCTGCGAGACTAACTTTTTCAAAAAATCCTCCCTCTACCAAGGCGATGCCGGGTAGCCACTTTTAGTTTTAATATAAATATCTTTAAGCTACTTTATGACAAATTTTCATTTCATTTGCTAAAATGTGGTTCATAAGTTTAAAACATCTACAGAGATGCTGATATGTATGTATCCTGTGTCTGACCCACAAAAATCTAAAAGGATGCAGTAAAATCATATCCATGCATCCCAGTGTTTTTTTTTTCTTACACCATCTTTTCAAGCCAAATGTAAATATATTTCAATAGTATTGAAGTTAGTCAGTTAGTCAGTCAACAATTGGTTTGAACAATGTGACTGGCCAAGCACAACTGAACCAGTGTCAAGACAACTGGTACTTATGGGAATTCAGAATAGTCCACTCATGCATTTGGGTGATTCCATTCCCTGAGTCCTGATTGGCTGCTTGGTTTGTATGATGTTCTGAGGCTTCATAAATATCCTGCATTTGCAATAGTCTTTGCAGCAAACCAGAATCGTATTGGATTACGATTGCTTGCTGTCTTGTCTTGTCAATTCGACGGTAATTGGACTTAGTATGATTATTCTACAAATAGTTTCTTAGAAACAAATTACACAGAATAGATTACAAGGCAGGAATTAGGCGGCTTTAATTGTTTCCCCAGATCATAAATAAAAACCCTACAATTTATTAAAAAAATTTACTTCCCAGGACACACTAAATCAAAAAGCTATCAGCATCACTGCATATATATCTTCATGTATATCCTCTTTCCCATGATAATAATAATATCAACTATCAAATATATCTATAAATATTTAACTATTTTTACTTAACTTTTGTGGCCCTATACCATACTTAAAAGGACTTGTGCCGCCCATGCGTGGTGATGGAGCTACAAATGGCGTCTGCAAAGGAACAACTCAAGCATTGAGAATGCTTAGCATCAGGCAAGTTCAAACCCTTTGGTCCCCACTTCACTGCAATAACCAAGTTCTCAAGTACTTGCACAATTTTTTCACAATTATGGCATGCCAGTGACTAGACTTTTCACCAAGATATCACGTCATAGGACAGTGAAGAGAAAACAAATGATTTACTTATCTTTTGTGGTCCTATACCATACTTGATACAACCTGAATAAATGATTATGTATGTATTAATAAATGATACTGAATACCAAAATATACTGGTATAATATTAGACCATGAATACATACAATGAGTGTGTGCATGTGTGTATATATATATATATATATATATATATAAGTATAACCAAAGCAGCTTGAAGACATGTACATTAGGATTTATATATAAATCCAGACGAAGCTAGACAGATATTTAAGGAACCACGTCAGATATTCAGAACCTTCACTTGATCTATCAATAGATTATAGAAATTATTATAGAAAATGTATTCTTCTTGCTAACTTTCTTTATCAATGTACAGAAAGGGACCAAGAGCTTTTCATTTTTAAAATATCAACTGCCAGTAAGTTATGAAAAATGGTTGGTTCATTGGATATTACGGCATGTCAAAACTTGTTGGGTTTTTTCATGCCGAAGACGTTTAGTTTTATTCTTTATTGATGGTATTCAAATTTTTGTTTCAAACTCAATTTTGAAAAAAACATTTTTTTTTTTCAGAGGGGACCCTAACAGGTATTACCACTCCGTATTAGAGTGGACCTGTGAGTAATGAGAATGAAGGGGTACTCCACACTCCTCAAAGATTCAGAATTTGATCTCCACCATTAGATGCAGTTTAAACTTGGCTAGGTAACCAGTCTAGGAGAAGAAAAACTGAATTCAAACCTGTTGTAGGATTTTGGACACACAGATCAATATTCAGCTGTATCAAAAATTGAGTTTGTTCAAAGTATTGAAGTCAGTCAGTCAGTCAGTATACTGTTGGTTTGGGCAACAGCAACTGGCTAAGCACAACTGAACTAGTGCCCAAGACAGCTGGTACTTATGGGACTCAAGAATAGTCCATTCATGTATTTGTGTGATTCCATTCCTTGAGTCCTGATTGGCTGCTTGGTTTCTATGATGTTATGAGGCTTCATAAATACTCTGGCATTCTAAAGTAGGATTGCAACAAAGTTAGATCTGTATTGAGTTACAGATACTTGTTGCCTTGTCTTACCAATTCAATGGTAATTGGAACTTAGTATATCTCCCCTTCCTCCCTATTGTTTTGTTCTCTCCCACCCATTAGCTTCGGCTTGTGGGTGGGCCCACGTTAAAACGGAGCCTTGTGCCCAGTCCATACAGGTGGGGTATGAGACAAATAAACCCTATTGTGCAGGTATAGTGGGCTCTGAGGAGAAATTAGAATGCCATATGTTCATCATGGGTTGCCCGAACATCCTAGTGGTTACAGACCACAAAACACTGAAGGGTTTGGTGATAGAGATTTGAGCCAAATCCAAAAACCCTGGCTATTTAGACAAAAGGAAAAAAAAGAAGCTCCACTTAAAAAATTGACGTGCCACATCCTACTCATGCAGAGGGGTAGGAGAGCTAAATATATATAAGAAAGTGTATTATTTGTCTATGGATTTTTTTTTTTTTTTTTCCTTAGGAATATATTATGTCCTGTGTATAACGTTAAACTGCATCTAATGATGAAGTTCCAATTTTAGAGCTTCGGGGAGTGTGGAGTATACTTTCATTGCCATTACTCTCAGGTCCACCCTGACCCAGCATGGTAGTACCTGATAGGGTCTCATCTCTGAGTTATATACATCAGAAAATGAGTTTACAAAAAAATGTGTTTACAAAAAAATTGAATACCCAACAAGAATGAATAAAACCAAATGTCTTTGGCATAGAATAACCCAACAAGAGTTGACATGCGGTAAAATCCAACCAATCAAAGATTGTAAGACATCTAAATGCATCCAATGGTGAGGCTCCATATCTGGAAAAGTTTAGAGTATGTATTTACCAACCCCTCCACACAATCATGATGGAACACACATACACAGAAAAGAAGAAAAAAAAAAAGAAAAAAAAAAGAAAAAAAAAGAAAAAGAATCTTACCAGCCATCAGGAGCATATCTTTATTCTGAAACTTCAGCAGTTCTAAATTTGTCAACGTCTTTCTCTGAGATATGACAGAGGATCCGTTCTGAACTCTTTGAACCGATCTGACTGAGGTTCCACCTCCTCCTCCACCAATAACCTTTCATGATTAATAAATAGAAACTAACCTACAGCAGGTAAGACAAGTGACACTGTAGCCTTTACTGAACCAGGTAGGTATCCATTCTACAGCGCTGTCTTTCACGACACCATCCTTCTGATTATCAACTGGTGGAATAATGTCAAATTACAGAATCTAAAAATATTCTCCCAAAGAAATACAAGTAAAAAATTTACTATTCAAGAAAAAATAAAGAAAAAGATGTGTTTTTCTTGCAGTCTGCTGTATCTTTGTAGATTTTGGTATTTCTAAAATATTAACAGATTGTCTCAAAGAGCTTCAAAGATTTACTTTGGTAAATTAGTGGAATCTACCATTCTTCTTCTTTTCCAAAGGTTATTATTATTTGGATTATTCAAACTATTGTCCTCATCTTCATTGTTATCTGTACATCGGCCTTCTTCAGATATTTCTCTTCAGACTTGGGAACCTTCTATTCGAACTCGGAAACCTTGTCATAATTAGGAACCTTCTTGTCGTAATCAGGAGCCATCACAGAACTTTGAACCTAACCCTTTATTCAGTCCAGGGGTGTATCCTGTTCTCATTACACTAACCATAGCTGGGGTACAGGTGTTAAGCTGTGTTAATTATTATTCTATGTTACTGCTGCCCCTGACCAGGATTGAACCTGCAGTCTAGAAATAACTGTCACTTAGAACTGTCTTAACCTAACTCCTTTATCCCTTAGGCTACCTGAAATATCTGAAGAAGGCCGGAGGGCACATTGGCCGAAACATTGTACAGATAACAATGAAGATAAGGACAATAGTCCGAATAATTCAAATAATACTAATTATCAAGCCTCATCTCAAAAATTCTGAGATAAAGGTTATTAGTCTGAAAGTGAACATAATAGCATGACTAGAGTTCAAAGTCCCTTAATACAATGACGACAAAATAAGACAGTATATTTATTATATTATTATTAATTATATATATGTATATATATAATATAATTTGTCTTATTATAGTATTATATTAAAACTAGCAAATATATGCACCCTCTGGGTGCAAGTATTCAAGTTTTAATGTAATAAAATATTATATTAAATTAGAAAGGCTAATAAAACTAAAGAAGAATACAGATAAAAAGATTTGAAACAGAGGGAGTATTATAAAAGATTTGAAACAGAGGGAGTATAATAAAAAATGAAACAACTGAAACTTACTCTTCCATCACTCTCGTCTTTCATTGTTATTTTTCTAATTTAAGTATTTAGTTATAAGAGGAAGTAAAGAATAAAATGACAGTTATTTTATCTTGTTAATGGATTTCATTTAAGATTCATTGAAGAGATTTTTGCTCATATTCATTAAAATAAAACCAAACAGTTAGAAATCAATAATACTAAGCACATATTTATTAAATTCGATTTTTTAATATTAATATGCAAATTAGCCTTCCCGTTCACACTGTAAACCACTATTTTGTTGTATATATAAATATAATTGCATGTTGTCAGGATGTAGACATAGTTAACAGTATTAATAATGTAAGACAATTTTATTAATAATTGAGGTTTAAATAAAAATAAAATCATGGAGAATGTGATGTCAATAACTAAGAGAATTGTGACTTGAGTAGGAATATAGTTTCGGTTACAGACAGAAAAACACACAATCTCCATTATAATAAGATGAGACAGTATATTTATTATATTATTATCAATTATATATAATATAATTTGTCTTATAGTATTATATTATTAAAATAAGACATTTATTATAGTATTATTAATTATATATAAATATATCATATAATTTGTCTTATAGTATTATATTATTAAAATAAGACAGTATATTTATCATAGTATTATATATAGTATTGTTGAATTTCACAGTAAAATTTTTAAAGACAATATTCAAAATGTAAATCATGTCAATTACAATGACATAGTTCAGCACATCAGCCACAACACCACGGACACTCCCCCTCCCCCATTTGATTTGAAATTGTTGTATTACCACAGTACCATTAAAATGCTCTAACAAAAATCTTGATACTATGTGCCTTTTTTTGTTTTTTTGCTGTGTACAAACAATATACAAATATATGAAAGGCTATTACACCTGTGCAATGAGGGGAGGGGGATGTAGAACCAACATATACTCACCTTCACAGGCAGGCTGCAACTAGCATCCAGTTGCCAGACAGGTTGTAACCAAATACAGACCCTGTACTAACTCTCATAACATAGTGCTGGGTATATATGGATCAAAGTGTCTACACTGGAAACCAGGAGCCAATCAGAATTCAGAAAATAAGCTTGGCCAAAGTATATAGTGGAACAACCCAAACCTGTATATAAACCACCTACCAACACTAATGCTCAGGGTAGATTCAACTTGCTATACAGCTGAAGACAGATTGCCTAATATAAACATTCTACAATACCATGTAACCCAGTCCAACCAACTAGATGTTATTGGAGAAATGAATATTGCTAAGTAATCTTCATTGCCCTTTTTCAAATGTATTTCCCATGTTATTTGTGTTGTAGAAACATTTTTTTGTTTGTTTTGTGGCATATCAACCTCAGTGGGTCATTTAATGCCGATAAAGTTTTGAAATAAATCAATTCTTAATGGATAATACAATTTTTTTATAAATACATTTTTCTATTTAACCCATAAATGGGACCCTAACAGGTACTACCACTCCGGGTCAGAGTGGACCAGGGAGCAATGTTAATGAAGGGGTGCTCCACATTCCCCAAACCTCCAAAACTGGAACCTCACCATCAGATAGAGTTTAACGTCATTCCCAGGACATGTAGACCTTCAGCTACTGCCTTCTAGCACCCCTATGATAAAAAGGGTTGGGGCTTGCCATAAGGGCAATAGGGTTGGGAAAATCATATAGGTGCTAGGGCTTGACGTGACCAGCCGATTGATCGGAGGGGGCCTCTCCAACTGCCAGTCTAGCCGAAGAAAGGGCCAAAGTGGAGTATTTGCAAGTAATGGACTGCTCAACCACCTGGGTTCTTTCCTTGAGCATCATGGGTCGCCACCCAGGTGGGCCCCATTGGGGGAGTCTTAACCCTCTGCAGAGATGCAGTCGGTGCATTCTAACACCCCAGCCGACAGGTCGGAGAATCATTTTTTGATATCAGCAAAATCACCACATTCTATTAGAATGTGTTTTAACAGTAAAGGATACTTGACATCCGATGCATTCTGGTTTTCTTGTTAAAGTAAAAAGGAGTGTGTCAGTTTTGTGTGTCCTTATGCTTCAAATGAAGTTTACAGAATTAGCAGTAATAATATCGATTGATATCAATGATGATAATGCAATATAGTCATTACAATAGGGAAGTAATAAATATCTCAATAACATTGAAATAAAAGTAATGACAACTTATACATTTATTACCTTTATATTGAAGATTTCATCAGAAAGCATTAAAGACATTTCAAAGGTTCAAATGATGTCAATGATAAATTGATAAAAGTTATAGTCTAGCTGATGGTAATAAATTAAAGAGGTTTCCAATTTTGATAGAAATAAAATATGAACAAAGATATATATATATATATATATATATATATCTTATTATAATGGAGATTGTGGGTTTGTCTGTCTGTAACCGAAACTATATTACTATACAAGTCACAATTCCCTTTGTTATTTACATCACATTCTCCATGATTTTATTTTTTATTTAAACCTCAATTATTAGTAAAATTGTTTTACATCATTAAGACTGTTAACAATATCTACATGCTAATAACATGCAATTATATTTATATATACAACAAAATAGCGGTTTACAGTGTGAATGGGAAGGCTAATTTGCATATTGATCTTAAAAAATTTGATTTTAATAAATATATGCTTAGTATTATTGATTTCTAATTGTTTGGTTTTATCTTAATAAATATGAGCAAAAATCTCGGGGATAAATCTTAACAAAAATCTATTAACATAAAGAAATAACTGTAATTTTATTCTTTTCTTCCTATTTTAACTAAATAGTTAAATTAGGGAAATTTACCACTGAAAGACGGGAGTAAGGGAAAATGGTGGAACAGTTAGTTTCAAAGTTGTTCTATTTTCCGATTATACCCCCTCTGTTCCAAATATTTTTATCTGAATTCTTATTCAGTTTCATTAGCCTTTCTAATTTAACATGATATTTTATTATATTAAAACTTAAATACTTGCACCCGGAGGGTGCATATATTTGCTAGTATATATATATGAAAATGAATGGAAGTTAATTGGACAGTATGAATTTAACGTTTTTGAAACATCATTTGTTTTTTCAAAAACGTTAAATTCATATGTATATATATGTTAAGGTAGCGTGGATATGGAGTTAACACCTGATTACTGAGTTTCTTGTCTATCTGAGGTGAGAAACTTGTGACAGAGAACACGAGGTGAGTGGCGAACGTCAAGGCCTGCCGTATTCTCGAAGGAAGCGGGCTAGGCTTTGCCTGACATGTCGGACTGTAGAATCGAACCCGCTTCCTTCAGAATTCAAACATTGTCACCGAAGTCTAGAAGCTGCAGTCCCGGATGTAAGCGCCAGGTGCCCGGATGATGGCTATGATGATTCCAGCGGTCGGGTTTGGCTCGAGAATCTCGTGCGTGTGGTGCAGACACCCGGATGTTGAAAGAAAAATTGTATAAGTAGAAGTGGGGTGACGACAGCAGCAGTTGCGATTTTTCAGCTGCTTGCTGAAGATGTTTGAGTTGGTGGGTTTGCGACAATGACGGATTTTGTGCTATAGATTTTGTGACGGCGACGACATTGTTGACCCCCCCTCTCTTCAACAAGTCGAATTTATTTTTTCTACTCTATTTTCTTTTCTTTTTCATACTAGTAACCAGGTGTTGACTTCATGTCCATGCTACCTTAACTCAAATACAAATGCTCTATCAATGATAGAACACAGTCTGCTTAGAAATATATCTGAGAGTCATTCTTTTTAAAATAGGGTGTGGATTTCATTGAACTTTGGTCTTTGCCCCTCTCCAACAATTTTCCTTTATAAAAGGGACGTGCAGTTGATTGTTGTACAAACAGTTGTACAATCTTTTTGGGTTTTCGGGGGGGGGGGCTTTTTTTTTTTTCATGTCTTTTCATTCTCACTGATGACTTCTTTTTGGCATTGGGGTCTTTTAAGTTAAATCCTTTATTAGGCTTTAAGACGTTTTAGTTCATTTTTTTTTTTTTTTTAATTATTTTTCACTTCAAATTTCATGATTTTTTTTTTTCCAACTTATTCAAACTCATAAACAAAGAAAATCAAAAATTCAAATTCAGGAGATTTTTCTTATTTTTCATAGTTTATTTGATTTATTTTTATGCCATTGAGTTTTTTTGTCATTTTTTTGTTTTAAATTTTATTTTGCTTTAGTTTTTTTTAGTTTTTTTTTATTTCAGTCAACAGTTTGATAGACTTAATTTTTTTTATTATAGCAAACAATATTCATAAACCACAAGTGATTGCTCAGGGCAGCATTGAACATTTTTTCATTGAATACTAAGTTAAATAAAAAGTCATTATTTTAATAAATGAATCAAATATCACAAATCTCAGTTGATTTTAAATCAAAATGAGTTCCTGTCTTTTTAAAGTTAAAAAATTATAGAGATTAGTGGAATGATTAGTATCCAGCTGTGTTGCAAGCTGAGTGTGTTGTGAGCATCCAGACTTGGTATGTGATTTAAATAGCAGATTGGACTATTCCGCTTGTGTATTTGGGTCAAGTTTACTTCCTGGATCCTGATTGGCTACTGGTTTAAAGGTGGACACTTTCATCTATGTAAACTGAACATTTGACTGTGTTCAAGCATTTAGTGCAGCACATATTCAGTTACTTTCTCTTTTCTTTTTGTCTGGTTACTGAATCCTAGTAACAGCCTTCCCGTGGACGTGAGTATAATGTTTATTCTACACAAATGAATAAAACAAACTTAATCTTACTTATACCTCAAGTAGACTAACTTCATACTAACATCCTGAGAAAAAGCATGAATCCATGTTCTTCCCCAGCTGTGGGTAACTAGTAGGCAAGACTGGGTTCTTAAGTCTTGATTAGGTAACTACTATTCCTTTGATGACATGGTCCTTGATGTAAATGTTGGACTGGATTTACTCACAGTGGAAACATGAGAAATTGCAGTGTAGGGCTGTAGCCTTAAAACAAATGTGGCATTGATGTATAGGTTTGTCTTCATATATTCACAATGCATACGGGAGATAGTAAAAGGTCTGTATTAGGTTACAGCCTTGTCCATCAACTGGACACTAGTTAAAACCTTGTGAAATCGAGTATTATATGTTGATTCTACAGGAACCTTCTTGTTGAACTCAGGAGCCTTCATTACAGAATTGGAAGCCTTCATGGAACTTTTTACTGAAGCCTTTATTTAATCCATTGGGTTATTTGTTCGCATTCTATTAGCAATGACAGATTTTAACAAGAAATACCTAAATAAGGCCAGAAGTTTGTGTATATAACAATAAAATGGGGACAACAGTAAAAAAAATAGATAATACAAAATATCAAATGTGACTCATCCTCAGTTCCGAAAGGTCATCACTGAATGGGGTAGATATATGTAAAGGAAATTTTGAACCTGTATTGGGGGTAGATTTGTAATGTTCTTGTATACACCAATTTTTTTTGTACATGTTCAAATCTTGAGAATTACTCCTTTTTTAAACTATTTACTTAGAATAAAATACTTAGTGACTGCCTGTTGGATATGTTACCTACAAGGATCTACCGGCGCACTAAGGTGTTGTTTAGCTGGACAGAGCTTTGACCAGAGGTGACAACGCATTATTCCAAGTGCTGAATAGCAACTGACTAGCCTTTAGCCATCTGCCAATTTGTCTCATTTGAATTTGAATCAAATGTCATCTCAAAAATTCAAACAATTTCAAAATAAAAGTTCTCAAATGCATTTATATTTGTAATATTTGAAACCAACCTTTAGGAAGGTTACAAATTTTGAGGGAAAAAATTTAGCATAAAATCTTTTTGAAAATAAACAAATTTAAAAACTTTTATCCAAGACCTTTATTTAAAAAAAATGTTTTAAAATTATTTGAAAATACTTCTAAGTTCATTACAGTACTATTCTATATTACAATGCTTGAAATTAAGAAAATTAGAGCAAAATATTTGTTACCTCATTTACAGGAAAAATAATCAATATAATAAAAACCAATAAAATATTCTTTCATTTCATAGAATCAAATAACAAAAATAAAGAAAGAAATAAAAGAAAAAAAAACACTGCTTTAAAATCTTATTCTACTTTCAAATAATACCATTTTAATCAAATATTACTTGTTTGGTTATTTTGTTTAATAACATATCAACCCTTGTGGACTATTTATGGGGTAGCAAGAGGTTTAATGTTTTAGGTTAAAAAAAGGTATCTTGTTATTCCTGGTGCGTGTTCTTAGGGCTTGCTTTTAACCCATCATATTTGGTGGTCATGCTGAAAAGGAAGGAATTCAAGGAACGAAAAAGGAAGAGACAAAAATAGGTGATTTTATGATTTAGGCTTTATTCACCAGTCATAGCCACCTTATGGCAAGGAAATATCTCCCTGGCCAGTAGTAGTGACTAGACACAGTTAAGGCCTAAACTCAAATGGCTGAGAGATTCTCTTGGGGGTCGGAAATGGGTCCTTTTTACGGTGCATGCTTGGAGGGTTCTTCTGGTGAAGATGGGAGTTTGTTTTTTCAATTTTATTTTAATCCCTACATATTTAATGCCAAATCCTCTGAGTGTATATGATTTCATCTTATCTGTGTATTTTTGAGATGAGGCTTGATGTGGATAATTTTGATCTTTCAGACTGTTGTCCTTATCTTTATTGTGGTATGTATAAACAACATTTCAGACGCTGCATCCTCCGGCGTTTGCTGTGTATCTGAGCATTGTAATAATCAAACATGGGAAATCATTTTTAGTAGTTTGACGGTTCTTTGATGCCCCGTTTGAACAACTATCAAAAATGATTTCCCAGGTTGGATTATTATTATGCTCGAATACACAGGAAACACCGAAGGAAGGCTGGAGGATACAGTGACCGAAATGTTAAGTCTGTAAAGTCAAAATGATGTCATGTTTTTTGATAAACTGTTAGATGAAATAACTATTAGTAACTTCATGCCTATTAATAAATAGGTATAAATGTTTTTGATCTTAGATGTTTCATTGACTTGGTGTGTATCAATAAATTAGTGATTCACCCTCAGCCAGTGCCTTCTGACACCTTTAAGATAAAAAGGCTTGGATGTTTGCCATAAGGGCAATTTAAAGAATGTGGTTGGGATTTAATCAAATATGTACTCGGGCTCAACATGACCAGCTGGTTAATCAGATTTTGTCTAACTGCCTAGTAGGGGCCAAATTGTAGTGTTGAAGGTCATGTGACCACTTAGTACTCGGGTCATGGACCACTCAGCCACCTGAATCCCTTCCTCAGGCATTACAGAACACCACCCATGGCCAACAGGTGGCTCCATGGTGAATGTTTCTTACCCTTCTGCAGTTGGCATATTCTACAACACCAGCCAACATAGCAGTTAGTCAAATGTAAAGAAAAAATGTTAAATATATATATATATATATATATATATATATATATATATATATATATTTTGTGCAGAGTGCAGAGCTTAAATTTTGAAGACTTAATTTTTAAGTGTGGAAATGGCATTGCCATTGGTGTAATAATTTTTTAAGGCTGAAATTCAAACATAATATAAAGGAATTCTTTAGATTAATTTTATGACTATAAAATCAAGGGTCAACTTAGACACAAGATTATCTTCTACAGAATAATTACATGAAGAATCAAGATATAATACTCACCTTCACAAGAAGGTCTAACTAGCATTCAGTTGACAAAGGGTGACAGGCTGTAACGAAATACAGACTCTGTACTAACTTCCATAACATTCAGGTGTTGGGTATATATTGATCAATATATACCCAACACATGACTTATGGGAGTTAGTACAGGGTCTGTATCTGGTTACAGCCTGTCACCCTTTGTCAACTGAATGCTAGTTAAACCCTATTGTGAAGGTGCATATTATATCTTGATTCTACAATACAGTATTTGTTCTCTAAGTTGATTGATTTTAAAGGCATATCAACCCATCTAGGATTATTTTGTATCTTGAGGTTAGGGAATCACATTCATATCTACATTGAATGCTTAGTTTATTAAGTGTTTTTTTTTTTTTGGGGGGGGGTTGCACATGGTACTATCTAATGTGAAGTTTTAAACAGTTCCATTTGAACTTATATAGATATATAAGGAAGTATATTAATTTAAAATTAGTTTACAAGTAATGATATTACTTCAAAATTTAACATATGGGGAAAATGCTTGCATGAAGCAAATTACTATTTATAAAACTTGAAAATGCTAACACTTTCGGTACTAATAATTTCATTATTAATATATTTATTTGCTCTCACTTAGACTCCAGTGATATAGATATGTGAGAAAAAAGGAAATTAGATTAAATTGAATTAAATGAAAAAGGGAAATTAAATTGAATTTAAAAGTATATATACAGGTGTACAGTAGACAATTTCTGATAAGGAACTCAAATGACCACTCCTACCCACCCTGAGTAGAGGGACAGACAAAAAGAAGGAAATGGAGAGGAAACTATGTATTATACACACACACACACACATATATATATACACACACACATATATATATATATATATATATATATATATATATATATATATATAGGAATCAGAGTAATTAAACAAGTCTGAAGGAGATACTAAAATCTGAAACATGTGTAGCAAAAATAAAATTTAAAAAAAAAATACAAATCATTTTGCAAACTTTCTTATAAAATATTTAATTCTCTCCGTTGGGCCCTTAAAAACACTATATATATATATATATATATATATATATATATATATATATATATATATATATATACACTAGACAACCCGTGACCATTTGGGTCACACATTGAGCTCTTGGTAGATAATTGGGATCAAGGAAAAGAGTTTGCAAAGTGAGTTAAATTTTTTTTTTTTTAAAGAAAAGAAAAAATACAACCAGTGTGTACAATAAAACATTAAAATCATTTTGTAAGAATTCTAAGAAAAGCAACGTTTGAACTAATTTAAATGGATCATGAAATTTTATCAAGCCAAGGCTCATTGCTGAATCTTAACAAATAAAGTGAGTAGTTAAATGTCTATCACAATCATTCTCCCATCTCTCTCTTACTCAGAGAAAACTAACATATGTAATGAGGAGGTAATCAAGGTATATATAAAGAGGGTGAAAGTGATAGGCAGAATGTGAGTGAGGGATGGGTTAGTTTTTGACTTGATTGTTAATTACAACTAATTAGAACAAATTAAGAGAATTTTTTTTCAAACATAACTCAATTCTAAAAGCAAGGAATATTTTAGTATGAATATTGTGTCATTAAACTGAACAGGAAAAAAAGCCTTTAGGAAATAAAAATTGATTTGCAAAGCTTTATTATGATTATATACATATATATATATATATATATATATATATATATATATATATATATATATATATATATTATCCAATTGCTACTTTAACGTTTCCGTTGCAGTGGCATCAGTAAATAATCCAAAAGTGCTCAATATATTAAAAATATAGAGCAGTAATAATACTAATAAGATTATTATTAGAGGAAAATAAAGGGTCTACCATGGTTTCAATCAAATTCAAATGATTTCAATTTGATTGAAACCATGGTAGACCCTTTATTTTTCCTCTAATAATAATATTAGTATTATATATATATATATATATATATATATATAGTTTGCTATGTTTATGAATAAATTACATTAATTTGCACCAGACTAATATAAGCTTATTAATGGTGTTATTAAGTCCTGTTTCTAAGCAAATCAAGTTCTTTCTATAATCAACATCAATATTCATTAATTTTTAAAAAAAGGACAAAATATCAAAGTAACAACTACTGAAATCTTACATTCAATTTCTCTTTAGTTTTTTTTTTTTATTCCTTCCAACCAACAACCTCATGAAGAATTACTTTTCCTTTCACTTTTGAAACTTTAGATTATTTCATTCCGACAAGTGCCATTTTTACAAGAACCCCACCCACACACTTTTTTTTTTCTCTTGATGTCATTTGCATTAGAGTAAGTAAATTCAATTTGTCAATATTTTTTTGCAACTGGATTTTTTGGGTGTTTTTTTTTTTATTTCTATTTTTTTTTTAGATATTTTGGCATATTCCATTTTAAGGCTTTTAGATCTACTCCAGGTACAGAATGGTTAAAAAAAATGAAAAAAAATGGTAATTGAGAGCAAAATGGAGGAGAAATGTCAATGGCCCCACTGTCCAATTTCTGCTTACAGGATACGGAAATAGGTGGACAAATTGGACTCCAAATACTATTATGGTCCTGACAGAATCAGAAAAGGTACAAAACTTTTCCTCAATGTCCAGAAAAATGACAAAAGAACAGTCTTTGTTGCTCTATTTATCACAAATACAGAAATATCCTTTGCAGAGTTACTGACCTATTTGAGGACTTATATGAATAGGAGGACCTATCTGATAATTTAATTATCACAATGTTTGATATGTTTAGTTAAGAGCTATTCCTAAATAGTTAAATATTCAAAAAGTATAATAGTCTTTATTTAACTTTTTTAATTTCCTTCTTTTCATTTTTTTTTATGTTCAATTGAAATAGATTAGCATTATATCTTCTGTGCGTTCTGCCCCCTCATCCTATCTTTCCCCTACTTTTTTTTTCTTTCTTCCCTATTATATACTAGAAGTGGCTACCCAGCGTCGCCTGGGTAGGGGGGGTGTTGAAAAAGTCTCACAGATCCATTATTACTTATCACAAGTTATATCCTCACTGGATGACCCATAAAATCCCCACGTAAATGTATAACAATATAGTAAGAAATTTTAATTCAATAATTTACAATTAAAAAAGAAATACAATATAAATGAGGTGATTAATTCAATCAATCAACATCATATTTCAATTACCTTCTGTTACTATACACATTTTAATTTTAAAATATCTTCCCAAATATAAATAAAATCTTCATTATTTTTTCTCAAAAACCAAGCCCTGGTGATAGTGAATATGTGTGTGTATATATATATAAATATATATATATATATATACTTTGTCGTTAATTGTTTTATTTTCATAGTTTACTCCAGACACACACATATACACAACTGCCCTTTATATATGTATAGATGTTTTTTTCTTCCCTTTCTTTATAATAAAAACAGAAAGGTTATTTAGCTTAGATGACGACACTCATAATAATTTGGTGGATAAGCAACACCAGATAATCAGGATTTATATTTTTGCATTTCATCTTGGATGATTTGGACGGTCTCATTTTTAAAGGGTGTTGCAAGTCATACAATTTAGGAACACAAGTGTTAATATAGGGATCATCATATGTTTAATGATCCTGTACAGAAATGTATTGCTGATTGAAAAACTAAATACACTTGGCTTATTGTTGGTATTTGAGGCTAGAAAATTTTATTTTCCCTTATTTTCCCTTAGGGATTTTCATCTAAATTGCCAAGATATTAATTGTACCCAATTTAAATTTCCAAAAATTAAAAAGAAAGAAAAAATTAACCAATTATTTGTATTGCAAAAATAATTATTTATATTTATATTTAATTAAAAATTAATGAATAGATTGGTGATGTTGTCTGATTTTATACTGAAATTCTTAAAACAGATTCATAAAATGCCTCCCCGATTAGCCGAAAAAAAAAAAAAAAATTCCATATTAATTTTAAATACGCTTGTCATATAGTACCTAAATTATGAGAATGGAATGATCTGTTTTTCTTATAAATAATGTCTGTTGAAACCTTAAAAGAGAAACAATGAAATCTCAATGGACTTGTTAATTCAACCTAGCAATTGCAAATTACTGTTCACCTTGTATATTTGCATAGTAAACCTTTTCCCCTATCCTTATCATTTAGTGTGTTTATTCCTATTATTTCTGATACTCAAGTTAAAACGTCTTATATATAAAAAAATATTTTAAACTTCAAATGTTTATCTTACTTGGATCGTTTGTGTGATAGGAGGTAAGTGGCTATAGAATTTTTTTGTAGGCACCCTTCTTCCAGGATTTGTTCAAGACAGCACACAGCATCCTTGTGCATTTCCCCATCTAGCTTTTTCTCTAAATTTTGTTAAGTAGTGCAACAGTACAGTAGCACTGATATGGCTACAGCCTGAAAGAATCCTTGCTTTATCTTATCAGAGAGATCAGATAGATATGTATATGATTGATAATTTGTCATTAGAAGTCCATGCCTTTCCTACATGTACTAGCAAAATAAAAAAACTCCCTCTGGGCAATGGAAAAATACATTTTTGAAAGATATTGCTTGAGGAGGTGGAAATTAAAAATTAAATGTTGGAGAGTTTGAACCATAAATCATGAAATCAAATTTATTAAAGGAGTAAAAAAATAAAACAATTTGAAATCGAAACTAAGTTCTATTAACTTTGAATATCTATTAAAATAAAACAAACTATATATAAATATATGATACTGGGGATGTATCTATTAAAACTTGTTTTAAAAAAAAACAATGAGGACTATCTAATGTTGCAGGCTCAAATTTTGAGTGTATTTATTCTATGTTATGACGATTTCGGGTATAGTGATGTAAGCAGTGACGTAGTTTTTGTTACAGACAAAAACCAGAAGCGAATCTCCATTATTAATAGATATTGACATTGCTTTCTGTAAATAAGATATTCCTACCTAGGTATGTAAACTGGTCTACTAAATTTCAATATTATAACCTAAATCCATTTAAGATAACTTGCAAAGAAAATGTAGTAGCCATGGGAATACACCCTACAATATTATGGATTTTGAACGAACAAAGTATGACTTCATGAATAAATAGGTGACAAATTGGCATCCCCCACCCAACACGTCAGACTTTTATGAAATTATGTGACAAATATATCACAGATTTGATTTCCTTGAAATATTGAACCAATCTTGTATGTTCCTCACTGTGCATTCAATGGTATTGCCCAATATGAAATATTGTGTAACATTGATTTATGTGGGGGTCTGCTTCAGGGACCCCTATGAGGTGGTATTATCAGAAAGTGTAACCTTAATCTTAACAGAGAAAAATAACACAAATGAACAATCTTTTCAGTAAAAAAAAAGGGGGGGGGTCGGAGAAAGTGGTTACACAGAAAACATGTTTTCATTATCCTTGATAGAGAAAGATAATATTAAACAAATAGTGTTTCTTGTTAAAAGAAAAGACCAGACTGATGCCAATGGGAATGCAAATTCTATACAAGTTGCCTGGGGTGTCTTTATTTAAGATAATAGGATCAATAAAACAATATCTTTTGATATCAGGGCTGATGTCTTTGAGGGAACAGAGTACCAAAAAAAACAAGAAAAATAAACAAAATAAAAATCTTATTCAAGACAAAGAGAGAAAGTAAAAAAAAGTTTTAAAAAAAAAAAAGGAATAAAACTTATAAGGAGAATATTTATGAAAATAAACAAAATACTGTGAGAATGAGGTTATATATATATATATATATATATATATATATATATATATATATAGTGTGTATGTATGTATGTATGTATATCAAAATATACTTACATATCCAAATTAAGAATGTTACCCATGAGATTAATTTTTGTCATTCATAATATATATATATATATATATATATATATATATAGTCTGTGTGTGGGTAGATGTATATAAAAAATATACTTACATATCCAAATGAACAATGGTACCCATGAGATTCATTTTTATGTCATTCATAATGTCTATATATGGAAGTCATATATTAAATGAAACAAATGCTTACACACACACACACAAACGCATGATTTTTTTATTTATTTTTTTACAAAATAATGCATATATTTATACATGTGCAAATCAAAATGCCAATATTTTATACAGAATTATATATATTTATATATATATATATATATATATAAGTTATATAATGTATAGAATATATATATGCTTGTGCATGTACACATTGTACACAAGAACATAACTTTCAGTAATGAATGAAAGGATGGATATATATATATATATAAGTGCTATATATAATCAAGAATTTGTAGATAGATATATGTAAGCACTATGTAAGACATGCTTGAAAAATATTAATAAAATTGTAAGAACAAAAAAAAGATTAGCAAAAGAAAAAATAAGTTTCTTATATCCCTTTTGGCTGTGTTTCTTGAATGTAACATCATCATCTAAAAGAATTACAATGCAGAAGTTATAAAAAACTTTCAATCTTTCAGACTTTCGTTTATATATATATATATATATATATATATATATATATATATATATATATAAAAATCAGTAACAAAGTAAACAGGTGAAAAAAATGTTTATTTTGAAAAATATTCTCATATACTAGATATGACATTTCAAATATATTTTTCCTTTGATGATTTTTGAATATTTCTTTAAAAAAATGTATTAATTTATTATTTAGGGGGAACAAAATTTTTAGCTTTTAATTTTTTTTTGTTTGCTTTTAGTATATTTTTTATTTAAAAAAAGAAATAATGAAAAATAAATATATATAAATTCTCTTTTGAATTAAAAAAAAAATTCTAGTTTTTAAACTAATTAATTATACCTCATTCTAGGTTCCCATATTTTTCTTTTTATACTTTAATTCGCACCCTGTTTCTGAGCTTAGAAATTAATAAACCCACAAAAAGAAATGAAGAGAATTAGAGAAATTAATATTGAATTGACTCAATTGATTGGTTAGTTGGATATTACAGCATATCAATTATTTTAAGATGAAGACTTTTTGTTTTATTCTTTCTTGATGGGTACTCAATTTTTTCTTTAATCATTTTCTTTTTTAAACATTTTTTCTTAACACATTTTTTTCTATTTAACCCCTAAAGGGAACCGTAACAGGCACTGCCACTCCGGTTCAGAGTGGACCTGGTAGTAATGATAATGAAGAGGTACTCCACATTCCTGAAAGCTCCAGAATAAGAACTTCAGAGAGGTTAACATCATATCCAGAACAGAATTGACTGTTTCATTTAATATAAAAATGTGCCTTTAGAATCATGACAATAAAAAAAATGCAATTCGGTTTTCCATTGAAGAAATACTTTTAAGTATTATGACAGTTTCTTTTTGGAGTTTCATTCAATCATTTGTCTGATATGAATTATGAAAATGTTCATTCTTTCAAATAATTCCTCAGATTAACAAATGATTCTTTCTCTTCCAGTAGAACATAAGCACATATACACCTCTTACATCTTCAGTTTAGTACAACTCCAATGTCTCCTCTTGGCATTGTACCTTATGGTGTTGCCTGTCTTCATCCTGACCCACCGAGGAAACGTCTTTTTTGTTTCATTTTCTTAGCTAACTTCCTTTTAGTTCAGAAAGATTTGTGTGTACCCATGATTGAGTCCTCAAAGAATCCTATCTCTCGATGGAAATTTAATTAGTTGGTTATTGGATTGGTCAGTTTTTCAGCCTATCAACTTTTCTTGGCTTCTTTTAGATCAAAATCAGTGACACAATTATAGCATCCATTTACATAGGTTTTTTAAAAAGTTTCTTTACAATCATTTTATATATATAATCAGTTTATTATTTCCAACAGAACTATTTTACCTATTTATAAATGTTATATTATAATTATACTTATTTATATATTCAATGTTTCTTTGCAATCTTTCTTTAAAACCAAATCTATAATAACAATTCATTTTACACTTTTATATCAAGTATTTTAAGCAGACAAATAATTTTATCCACAAGTATATGAAATGAGTTTAAGTGTTTTTTTAAAAAAAAAAAGAAAAAAAAAAGAAAGTAGGTATTTTTTTTAAAAAGTGTTGTAAAAAAAAGAAGTGTGTTTTAAAAAAATGTGTCTAAAAATATTTGAATACTTAAGATTGAATAAAAAAAATGTCTTCACATAAAATAACCCAACAAGGGTTGACCTGCCATAAAACTTAAACCAACCAAGCAAATAAAATCGAAAACTGCAATGTAAGATTAATTTGAATGATTTCTGAAAAAAATGGTAAAAAAACAATTTAAGAAACCATTTTTGAGAACTATAGAATGAATTACTAACAAAAATTTTTTTTCTGTATATAGTATATCATTGCTTACAGCACAGAAAATTACAATTATTTATTAGTGATTGTTATTTTTCAAGTTTTCAACTCAAGAATAGCACTTTACATTTTCCTCTTTTTGGGGCCAGTCCAGAGGGAAGTTGCTACACTAATAATCAAGGGAGTGGTATTTTTCCGTGACTAAGTGTCTGACTTTAATTTTCCTGATGTCTTGGCCAATTTTCTTGATCTCTCAATCCCAAAAAATTCACTGACAAGCATTCAGTTTGCAATCCTTTTTGTAGAAGTTATCCCTCTGATATTGTAGAAGCAATATGATACTCACTAGCATCCACTTGGCAGATATAGGGACAAGCTGTAACTCAATACAGTCCCTGCATTGCTGGGAGCATAATGCAGAATGATGGATATTTATCTAGCACTATATCCACAGTGAGACCAGCAGCCAATCAGGACTCAAGGAGTGAGATCACCCAGATGCAAGTATGGAATATTCCAAAGTGCTATAAATACCAATTGTTTTATGTACAAAGTGTTAAATTAGTTGTTGCTCAATATTGCACTAATTCACTTAATTCAACATTTTATATTTGTAGATAGGATTTCAGAGCCAGCTAAAATGCAGTGAAAACGGATTCAAATAAATAAATCAGGGTTTTTTTTTCTGTTCTATCATTGACCACATTATTGTCACATCAGAAATCCCTTCAGACAAGATCGGTTTTGAAAAAAAAAAATCAGACTAAAGTATTCACAATTTCTGCTAGAAAATGGTCAGTTTTGTGAATTTCAATTCTCCAAAATATTTAATCCTCATCACTAAAGCAATATCGGGAGTATTTGTTAGAGATGTAAAAAATAATTGTGACTTAAATCCTAAAGAATAAAAGACATACTTTTAACAAGTCAAAAGAGCAAAACTATGCACAAGAGCTTCAGCAAGGGAGATAGTTCTGGCCAAGCAATCCCGAAAATAGACATTAGGGTCACTGACACTGCTCTAATATGGATTGGGATGAACAGATGCTTTATAAATAGAAATAGCAGAGAAACATCCTTCTCTAGTAATTTCTCTTTCAGCTAAATCTGACAATTTCTATCATTATCCAGTTTAAAGCAATAATAATGAAAAATGAAGGGGGGGAAAAAAGAGAATGAAATAATTTGGGTAATGAATTTAGAAAAAGAGAGGGAAAGAGAAGTGAGGAATTTGCTTTGGTGGGAGTTTAAATTTCTCACTATTAAATGGTACCTATTATTAATGTTTTTAAAAAGCAGGTAACCATTCTTCCTAATCTAATGTTCTAGTCCCTAGTTTAGGTATTCATTTTCTACCATTGAGGGACAGTGGATTTGGGTTTAAGTTTCTAATACATAAAATCTATTAAAAAAAAATTGAAAAATGAATAGAAAGAATTAAAAAGAATAATTAAGAAAAATGGGGAAAAAAAAATTTGAATAAAATAGAAATAAATTTGAATAAAAGAAAAGTTTTTTTTTTAAAGATTTAAAAAAAAAATGTGTTATAAATAAAATTTTTAAAAAGATTTAAAAAATGAGAATATGAAGAATTAAAAATAATTCTATAAATATAGATGGTTTGGTTTGGTTTATGGCATATCAACCTCAGTGGGTCGATAAAGTTTTGAAATAAATCAATTCTTAATGGATAATTTTTTTATAAATACATTTTTCTATTTAACCCATTGATGGGACCCTAACAGGTACTACCACTCCGGGTCACAGTGGACCAGGGAGCAATGGTGATGAAGTGGTGCTCCACATTCCCCAAACCTCCAAAACTGGAACCTCACCATCAGATAGAGTTTAACGTCATTCCCAGGACATGTAGACCCGCAGCCACCGCCTTCTAGCACCCATATGATAAAAAAGGAGTTGGGGCTTGCCATAAGGGCAATAGGGTTGGGAAAATCATATAGGTGCTAGGGCTTGACGTAACCAGCCAATTGATCGAAGGGGGCCTCTTCAACCGCCCGTCTAGCCCAAGATAGGGCCAAAGTGGAGTATTGCAAGTCATGAACTGCTCATCCACCTGGGTTCTATCCCTAAGCATCACGGGTCGCCACCCACGGCCAACAGGTGACCCCATTGGGGGAGTTTTACCCTCTGCAGAGGTACAGTCGGTGCATTCTAACACCTCTGCCAACAGGGCGGAAAAATAGATGAATAAAAAATAGAAAGAAAATAAATAAAATAAAAAAAAAAATTTTTTAAATGTTCAAATCTTAATTTTTTTAAATTTTATTTTTTTCCCTTCACTTTCATTTTTTCTCATTTGATTCTTTTTTATGCTTGCTCTGCATAAAAATTGTTTATAGATCATTAGTATTAGATAGAAATACATGAAACCATACAACTTTATGCAAATTATTTGTATTAGATAAGTACACTTGATACTACATAACTAAATTATTTGTACTAAGAAAAGATAATTGGAAATTATAATTGTTTAATAAGGATTATTATTAATTACTTGAAATCATAAGTGTGTGAAAATTAAGCTGTGTTGCAAGTTGAGTCTGTTCTGAGAATCTAGAGTGAGTTGGTAGGTGGTTTATATATCAGGTTGTGTTTTTCCACTATGTACCTTGGTCAAGTTCATTCCCTGGATTCTGATTACCTGCTAGTTTTAGTGTGGATACATTGATCCATATATACCCAACGCATGACTATATTCTGGGAGTTAATACAGGGTCTGTATTTGGTTATAGCCTATCAGCTTGTCATCCAACTGGACACTAGTTGAAACCTTCTTGCAGAGGTGAGTAAATATATCTTGATTCTACAATTATTTGACAGGAATATTACATCCTTGTCTTGTGTAGTTCCCATCTAACTTTTTCTCCAAGTGTTTTATTAAATCTGTATTTAGATTTTTCATACTGTTGTCCTCATCTTTATTATATACACAATATAACATTAGTCAATGTGCCCTCCACAGCCTTCTTCAGTGGTTTCTTATCGTAATTGTCAACCTTCACAGAACTTTGAACGGAACCCTTTATTCAATCCATTCTTTTTACCATGACTAAGTACAAGTGTTAAGCTATGTTAAGTAGTATTTCTCTGAATGTTTGAGATGAGGCTTGAAGATTAGTATTATCTGCGTTATTCGGACTATTGTCCCCATCTTCATTGTTATTTGTACAACGTTTCGGCCGATATTCCCAAGTCCGACAAGAAATACCTGAAGAAGCCTGGAGGGTATATCGGCCGAAACATTGTACAAATAACAATGTAGATGGGGACAATAGTCCGAATGACGCAGATAATACTATGTTAAGTATTCTGTTATTTTTTTCCTGTAGTCAGGATTGAACTTGTAAATCCCAGATCATTGCGCCATATATCTAACTGTAACAGAACTTTGGTTGCAGTTATACTATGTGGCCTACCTTTTTGATTCTGTTATAGTATGTGGCCTACCGGTTTGAATGTGTCCTACCTCTGTAAGAGTATATTTATAGATATAAATAGTAGACAATTTTTTGAAACTAATTATTTTTCACATATATTCAATTTCAAGAAATGCAGTTCAGTCATAAGTTGTATATAGTAATTAAGAATAATTAAAAAAGAATTTATCCATAATTTACATGAATCAGATCTATTTAATTTTAAAATATTCTAAAATCCTGAAATGAGTTTAGGGTTAGGAGTTATTATCATCACCTTATAATATGCTTTTTATGGTAGGCCACATTCAAAAGGTAGGCTATATACTATAATGGTACCGAATTTTATTTATTATAGCAATGCATTCTGAGAAATAATCTTCTATTCTTAGAGAATACAGTGGTTTCTAGTCCAACTTGATATTATAATTATAATTAATGTAATTTCTTAATCACCCAAATTATCCATACATGTGTTGGCTGGATTTTATGGCATGTCAACCCTTGTTGTGTTATTTTATGCTGAAGTCATGTTTTATTCATTCTTGATGCGTATTCAAAATTTTTTTTTTAAACTCAAATCAGATTACCCAAGCTGTGCTACTCATGTACTAAGTTTATGAGAACCGGTATTTAACCCGGAACCTTACGATTCACTGGTGGATGCTCTACTGTGAGCTTAACCGGACCCAACAAATAATATTCCTTATAAAACAATTATAGCTTGAAGCGATTATACAAAATGCAAATAAATATTGTGAATCAAGTATTCACTATCAATAATAGATCATTTTTAAACAGATCTATTTTACCTATACATGGGACCCTAACAGGTACTACCACTCTAGTTCAGCATGAACCTGGGAGTAATGGCAATGAAGGAATATTCAGTTCACCATAGATATCCAAAACTGGAGCTGTACAATTAGATGCAGTTTAGTGTCAATACCCTGAACTCTTTCCTTCCTTCATAGCCTTTACCAACAAGGCCATCAGCACAACATATATAAGTTTTAAAACATTTTTTAAAAATGTTTAAAAAGCCAACAATTTATAAGCTATTTACATGCATTATACCATGAAATAATGATTGATAAACACACAGATCAAAACTCAGGAATTTAAGAAAAAAAATTTTAAGAAAAAAAAAAATTTAATTTAAAAATTTTAAATTTAAAAAAAAAAATGATAAAAAAAAAATCCTTTTCTCATCAAGAATTCAGTATTTCTTTCAAAACAATTGCAAAATTCGTTTAATTTCTTCTCGCAGACAATATGAAGATTGGTGTGATGCTTTTATCAGAAAATATGGAGAAAGGTTTTTGAAATTTTTTTTTTTAAAGTCTTCAAGATTTTTTTTTTCTCCTTCCACAACTGGGCCACCTTCACAGAGCTATTGAAATTGGCCTTTTCATATTATTTCCATTTTAGAAAAAGGCTCCAGACATTATCTCTAAGGAAGATGATAAAAATGTCCATTGGTGGCAGAAAATTTAATCTGCTTTCAATAACGAAATAATAATTAAGTCTTTTTTTTTTTTTAATATCCTTTTGTGGTAAAATTTCTTAAAGACACACAAATAATCTAAATTTTTTTTTTCTTGATAACCTGATCTAGAATAGATGCTAAAATAGTCCCCATTGCACAAGTTGCACTATCTCAAAGAATTTGGAGAAAAAAATTTTTATTAATAAATAACTTAGACGAACTAAAATTCAGTGTCCCAAATTCTTGAACTGCATTCCACAATCCTGTTTATCTTGCCTCTCTTCATATGACCATTTTATTTAACAACACTCTCACCCCTACCTCAGAGTTTCTTATGGAAATTATATTTATCAATATTCACTTAGCCATATCAGTGCTACTGTATGGCTGCACCACCTGGACTCTAATGAAGCACTTAGAGAAAATGATAGATAGGAGCTACATAAAGATTAAATCTTGGAAGCAGCACCCCTCAAGAAAGCAGTTGTACAGCCACTTGCCCCTGATCACATTAACCATCCTAGCAAGATGAACATGACATACTGGAGAAGCAACGACAACCTCATGGCATTCTCCAGTGGATACCTACACATGGATACACAAGAGGAAGTTTTGACTTTCTCTAGTATTTCTAATAATCTACTAGCTGATGATGTAAGTGTCACTGGGGGATCCTTGGCTAGCTTTAGTATAGTGAGCATGTCACCCATAGTCTTGATGCCCAGTTCCTTAAGCATTGCACGGTCCAGCATATGCAAGCTGGACCTTGCAATCTCGTCACTAGAAAATGTCTGGGTATGAATCTTGGTAGAGACAACAGATATACCTGCCTCAATAATATTGAAGGAAGTCAGTCAGTCAGTCTACTATTGGTTTGAACAATGTGACTGGCCAAGCACAACTGAACCAGTCAGAATAGTCCACTCATGCATTTGGGTGATTCCATTCCCAGAGTCCTGATTGGCTGCTTGGTTTGTATGATGTTCTGAGGCTTCATAAATAACCTGCCATTTTGCAGTAGTCTTTGCAGCAAACCAGGTTCGTATTAAGTTACGACTGCTTGCTGCCTTGTCTTACCAATTCAACGGTAATTGGAACTAGTATGATTATTCTACAAAGACAGTATAAAAACAGTAGATTTTGTACAAGGAGGTAAATTGAAAATCATGCAAATTTTGTTTTTCATTTCTAGATAATTTCTTCCTCTTATAAATTAGAAAATGAAATTAACACTTTGCCTACATGAAGTTCTGGGGAATGTGGAGCATCCCTTCATCGCCATTGCTCCTAGGTCCACCCCCAACCCGGAGTGGTAGTACCTATTAGGGTCCCATCTAGGGGTTAGCTAGAAAAATGTGTTTATAAAAAATTGAGTATCCATCAAGAATGAATTTATTTCAAAACTTTGTTGGCATTAAATAACCCACCAATGTTGATATGCGTAAAACAAAACAAATTTAGCGGGATGTCAAATTTCTTGCTTTGTAGTGATTTTAACACCGACATTGAATCAGAAAAAATAAATTTTTCATTTTTTGATTTTGAAAATGGGAACACATGCCATGTCTACTGCACAGGCTTCAGCATTGAAAAATGGAGGTATCGTTTGGTATATATTTTTTAAAACTATTACGTTTTCACATATTAATACCATTCTTGTCAATGTTCTTTGTAGGAGTTATCCCCCTGATATTGTAAAAGCAATACAGTCCCTGCATTGCTGGGAGAATAATGCAGAATGATGAATTTCTTTTCTAGCACCATATCCACATTGAAACCAGCAGCCAATCAGGACTCCAAGAAATGGGATCACCCAGATGCAAGTATGGACTATTTTGGAATGCTATAGATACCAACTGCTTTATGTATAAATTCAGTTATTCTTAGTTGTTGCTCATTTCAACATTCTTGATTTTAACCAAATAAGAAAATTTGAGGTAAGGTGGTGTATCATGAAGTCTGAAATGGCCGTTTTACTCTACTCCCTGCATGGTTAGTAATAGACGAATCCCTAAAAGCTCCCCTCAAGCACCAATAAAATAATGGAAGGAAAGTATCTATCTTCTGACCTTCCACCATGTCAGATGAACATAAAGTCCGATTATTGTGAGGAGCCTGGCACAAATCAAAGCTCATGCAATGGCCAGTGTAAAAAGTAGATATCCCGTCGGCATTCTTCTTTTGATGCACCTCAGGCACTGGGCAATAATCCCAGCCCTACCCCTTTTGGACGAGGGGGCAGGTGTTGCTGGGAGGAAGGCTCCCTAGGATTCACACTAATATTTATCTTACCAGTCCATGGCCAAAGTCACTGAATAGGTACTGGTTCCTGCTCAATCACTGAAGTTAAGCAGCAATTAAGCTGTTCAATACTTAGGTGATTATTTTCTAAGTAACAGCAGGTACTGTAAGAAGACGAATATTAAAATGACTTGATAGAGCATTAAATGACCCAAAAATTTAACCAATCAATTAGAAATAGGGAAAAGTTTTTTTTTTGCGGGGGTAGATCTTTTCAATTTTTAAAAATTGAACACTTTTTAATTTGCAACACTTTGTTTTATTCATTGCTATCAAGGAGTACATTCGTTATTAATCCTTTCATACCAGTAGGAAATACTTTGCAAAAGTTTAAAGCCCTTGATTGGCCTGTAAAAGGACAAAAACAAAATAATAACAAAAAAAAAACCATAAAAAACATGAAAACAAAAACACTTGTATATAAAAAAAATTTTTAAATTGAAATAAAACAAAAACAGCAAAAAACAAATGAAAAAAACTTTCAATAAAACAGTCAAGACAGATTATATAAACGAAACAAGAAATTAAAAAGATAAACACAAAATACAAAAAAAAAAAAACAAAAAAAAATACACTATAAGAAAAACGAAATATGTTGGTAAATGTGAAGATAAAGAAGCCGCTTAAAGATGCGGGAGGGGGGTTGACAAGAAGAGGAAAAAAAAAGCAGAAAGGAATTAGAAACTCTTTAACGATGGAATATTCAATATGTTTCTGGTGAATGTTGACAAGAAAATATTGAATACTTAGCAAACAAAATTCTCAAGAAATGTGGGGGGAATTAACTCTTTTCCTATAATCAAAGTCCAAGTTAATTGAAACATCAAAAAAACAAACAAAAAAACAAAGGAATTTATGTGGCCAAAGACAATTGATAAGATTAAATAAGTAAGGGTAAAAGAAAGAAAGGGTTGGAATAAAAAAGAAACAAAATATTGGGCAAAATGTAGGGGGGGCAGTAACAAGAAAATTGCTGACAAATAAAAGCTGAGAGGATAGAGCCAACCGTCTGGACAGTGTTGCTTATATAAGCTACCCTGACTTACGTCCCTTATGTCCCCTACTGTTTAACTATTACTGTTTTGTTATCCATACTAACTTAACAGTGATGAGATAGAGCCAAATTTTGGGCAGTGTTAAAGCAAACAGGAAGGAGAGAGAGAGAGAGGAGAAAAAAGAGAAAGTTAAAAAGAGAGAGAGTTAAAAAAAGAGTGAGAGTTAAAAAAGAGTGAGAAGATGATAAAAAAGATGATAAAAAACGAGGGGAAGAAAGAAAAAGAAGATGAAAGAAAAGATGAAAGAAAAAGAGGATGAAAGAAAAAGAGGATGAAAGAAAAAGAGGATGATAAAAGAGGATGAAGAGAGGAAGATAGAAAAAGAGGATGAAAGAAAAAGAATAAGAAGAGGAGATGAAAAGAAGAGAAGATGAAAAGAAGAAGAGATGAGAGGATGAAGAGGAGAGAGAAGATAGAAGAGTAAAAAGATAGAGAGGAAGAAAGAAGAAAAAGAAGAAGAAAGAAAGAAGAAAGAAAAGAAAGAAAAAAGAAAGAAGAAAAAGAAAGAAGAAAGAAAGAAGAAAAGAAAGAAGAAAAAGAAAGAAAAGAAAGAAGAAGAAAGAAGAAAGAGGAAGAAAGAAGAAAAGAGGAAGAAAGAAGAAAAAGAGGAAGAAGAAGAAAAAGAGGAAGAAAGAAGAAAACGAGAAAGAAAGAAACGAGAAAGAAAGAAAAGGAAAGAAAGAAAGAAAAAAGAGAAAGTAAGAAAAGAGAAAAGAAAAGAAAAGAGAAATTAAAGAAAAGAAAAAAGAGAAAAAGAAGAAAAGAAAAAAGAAAAAAGAGAAAGAAAGAAAACGAGAAAGAAAGAAAAGAGAAAGAAAGAAAAGATAAAGAAAGAAAAAGAGAAAGAAGAAAAAGAAGAAAGAGAAAAAGAAAAAGAAAAAGAAAAAAGAGAAAAAGAAAAAAAGAAAAGAAAAAGGAGAAAAAAAGGAAAAAGGAGAATGGTGAAAAAAAAAGAAAAAGGAAAAGGTGAAAAAAGAAAAAGGAGAAAAAAAGAAAAGAGAAAAGAGAAAGAGATGTATTTAAGGCAAGAGTGTAGGAATCCATATATAAAAGTTATTGAACTAACAAAAATGGCTAATTCAAAGTACAAGTTAGCATTCTTTTAGGCGTCTTTTATTTTATCAGAATGAATTTAGATTAAACTGAAAGATTATTCTCCTGGGAACGAGACCTGACGACATGTACACCTGTCATTTCTTCAGCAAGGATAAAATACTTTCTAATTCCTAGTTTTTCGTCATTAACCAAATTCTTAAACAATGCAATGTTTCTTTATATATATATATATATATATATATATAATATATATATATATATATATATAATATATATATATATGTTGGGCTTTAAATCAATATTATTGATAGAAAGTAATGGCGAGAACGAAGACTGCACAAGTAATTTAATTTTCTATTCTTTTTGTGAGCATCCTTGAATACATTTAAAAGAAATGCAGAAAATTTAAAATTGTCAAAAAGAAAAAAATTCTATCATTTTATGCTTTGGTCTGCATTTTTTTAAATGTTTTCAAGATTGCTCACAATAAAGAATAGAAATTAAATTACTTGTGCAGTCTTCGGTTCTCGCCATTACTTTCTATCAATATTGATTTAAAGCCCAACATATATTATATATATAATATATATATTATATAATATATAATATATATATATATATTATATATATATATATATAAAGAAAACATTGCATTTGTTTTAAGAATTTGGTTAATGACGAAAAACTAGGAATTAGAAAGTATTTTATCCTTGCTGAAGAAATGACAGGTGTACATGGTCGTCAGGTCTCGTTCCCAGGAGAATAATCTTTCAGTTTAATCTAAATCCATTCTGATAAAATAAAAGACGCCTAAAAGAATGCTAACTTGTACTTTGAATTAGCCATTTTTGTTAGTTCAATAACTTTTATATATGGATTCCTACACTCTTGCCTTAAATACATCTCTTTCTCTTTTTTCTCTTTTTCTTTTTTTTCTCCTTTTTCTTTTTTTCACCATTTTCCTTTTTCTTTTTTTTTTCACCATTTCCTTTTTCTTTTTTTTTCTCCTTTTTCTTTTTTTCTTTTTTTCTTTTTCTCTTTTTTCTTTTTTCTTTTTTCTTTCTTCTTACTTTCTCTTTTCTTTTCTTTCTCTTTTTCTTTCTTTATCGTTTCTTCTTCTCTTTTTCTTTCTTTCTCGTTTTCTTTCTTTCTCTTTTTTCTTTTTTCTTTTTCTCTTTTTCTCTTTTTTCTTTTTTCTTAATTTCTCTTTTTCTTTCTTTCTCTTTTCTACTTTCTCTTTTTCTTCTTCTCTTTTCTTTCTTCTCCGTTTCTTTCTTCTCGTTTTCTTCTTTATTCCTCTTTTTCTTCTTTCTCCTCCTTTTTCTTCTTTCTTCCTCTTTTTCTTCTTTCTTCTCCTCTTTCCTTTTCTTTCTTCTTCTTTCTTTTCTTTCTTTTTCTCTTTCTTTTCTTCTTTCTTTTTCCTTCTTTCTTTTTCTTCTTTCTTTTTCTTTCTTTTCTTCTTTTCTTCTTCTTTTTCTTCTTTCTTTTTTCCTTCTTTCTTCCGTCTCTATCTTTTTACTTTTTCTATCTTCTCTTTCATCCTCTTTCATCCTCTTTCATCTCTTCTTCTTTCATCTTTCTCTTCTTTCATCTTCCTCTTCTTTCATCCTCTTTTTCTTTCATCCTCTTTTTCTATCTCCTCTTTTTCTATCATCCTCTTTTCTCCTCTATCCTCTTTTTCTTTCATCCTCTTTTTCTTTCATCTTCTTTTTCTTTCATCTTCTTTTTCTTTCTTCCCCTCGTTTTTATCATCTTTTTTATCATCTTCTCACTCTTTTTAACTCTCATCTTTTTTTTAACTCTCTCTCTTTTAACTTTCTCTCTTTATTTTTCTCTCTCTCTCTCTCTCTCCTTCCTGTTTGCTTTAACACTGCCCAAAATTTTGGCTCTATCTCATCAGTGTTAAGTTAGTATGGATACAAAAAGTAATAGTTAAACAGTAGGGGACATAAGGGACGTAAGTCAGGGGTAGCTTATATAAGCAACACTTCCAGACGGTTGGCTCTATCCTCTCAGCTTTTATTTGTCAGCAATTTTTCTTGTTACTGCCCCCTACATTTGTGCCCAATATTTTTGTTTTCTTTTTTATTCCAACCCTTTCTTTTCTTTTACCCTTACTATTTAATCTTATCATTGTCTTTGGCCACATAAATTCCTTTGTTTTTTTGTTTGTTTTTTGATGTTTCAATTAACTTGGACTTTGATTTATAGGAAAAGAGTTAATTCCCCCCACATTTCTTGAGAATTTTGTTTGCTAAGTATTCATATTTTCTTGTCAACAATTCACCAGAAACATATTGAATATTCCATCGTTAAAAGAGTTTCTAATTCCTTTCTGCTTTTTTTTTTCCTCTTCTTGTCAACCCCCCTCCCGCATCTTTAAGCGGCTTCTTTATCTTCAACATTTACCAACATATTTCGTTTTTCTTATAGTGTATTTTTTTTGTATTTTTTTTTTTGTATTTTGTGTTTATCTTTTTTAATTTCTTGTTTCGTTTATATAATCTGTCTTGACTGTTTTATTGAAAGTTTTTTCATTTTGTTTTTTGCTGTTTTTGGTTTTATTTCAATTTAAAAAATTTTTTTTTTATATACAAGTGTTTTTTGTTTTCATGTTTTATGGTTTTTTTTTTGTTTATTATTTGTTTTTGTCCTTTTACAGGCCATCAAGGGGCTTTAAACTTTTGCAAAGTATTTCCTACTGTATGAAAGGATTAATAACGAATGTACTCCTTGATAGCAATGAATAAAACAAAGTGTTGCAAAATTAAAAAGTGTTCAATTTTAAAAATTGAAAAGATCTACCCCCCGCAAAAAAAAACTTTCCCTATTTCTAATTGATTGGTTAATTTTTGGGTCATTTAATGCTCTATCAAGTCATTTTAATATTCGTCTTCTTACAGTACCTGCTGTTACTTAGAAAATAATCACCTAAGTATTGAACAGCTTAATTGCTGCTTAACTTCAGTGATTGAGCAGGAACCAGTACCTATTCAGTGACTTTGGCCATTGGACTGGTAAGATAAATATTAGTGTGAATCCTAGGAGCCTTCCTCCCAGGCAACACCTGCCCCCTCGTCCAAAAGGGGTAGGGCTGGGATTATTGCCCAGTGCCTGAGGTGCATCAAAAGAAGAATGCCGACGGATATCTACTGTTTTTACACTGGCCATTGCATGAGCTTTGATTTGTGCCAGGCTCCTCACAATAATCGGACTTTATGTTCATCTGACATGGTGAAGGTCAGAAGATAGATACTTTCCTTCCATTATTTTATTGGTGCTTGAGGGGAGCTTTTAGGGATTCGTCTATTACTAACCATGCAGGGAGTAGAGTAAAACGGCCAATTCAGACTTCATGATACACCACCTTACCTCAAATTTTCTTATTTGGTTAAAATCAAGAATGTTGAAATGAGCAACAACTAAGAATAACTGAATTCATACATAAAGCAGTTGGTATCTATAGCATTCCAGAATAGTCCATACTTGCATCTGGGTGATCCTATTTCTTGGAGTCCTGATTGGCTGCTGGTTTCAATGTGGATATGGTGCTAGAAAAGAAATTCATCATTCTGCATTATTCTCCCAACAATGCAGGGACTGTATTGCTTTTACAATATCAGGGGGATAACTCCTACAAAGAACATTGACAAGAATGGTATTAATATGTGAAACGTAATAGTTTTTAAAAAATATATACCAAACAATACCTCCATTTTTCAATGCTGAAGCATGTGCAGTAGACATGGCATGTGTTCCCATTTTCAAAATCAAAAAATGAAAAATTTATTTTTTCTGATTTAATGTAGGTGTTAAAATCACTACAAAGCAAGAAATTTGACATCCCGCTAAAACTTTTATGTAAAGTTTATTTTGTTTTACGCATATCAACATTGGTGGGTTATTTAATGCCAACAAAGTTTTGAAATAAATTCATTCTTGAGGGATACTCAATTTTTTATGAACACATTTTTCTATCTAACCCCTAGATGGGACCCTAATAGGTACTACCACTCCGGGCTGGGGGTGGACCTAGGAGCAATGGCGATGAAGGGGATGCTCCACATTCCCCAGAACTTCATGTAGGCAAAGTGTTAATTTCATTTTCTAATTTATAAGAGGAAGAATTATCTAGAAATGAAAAACAAAATTTGCATGATTTTCAAATTACTCCTTGTACAAAATCTACTGTTTTTATACTGTCTTTGTAGAATAATCATACTAGTTCCAATTACCGTTGAATTGGTAAGACAAGGCAGCAAGCAGTCGTAACTTAATACGAACCTGGTTTGCTGCAAAGACTACTGCAAAATGGCAGGTTATTTATGAAGCCTCAGAACATCATACAAACCAAGCAGCCAATCAGGACTCGGGGAATGGAATCACCCAAATGCATGAGTGGACTATTCTGAATTCCCATAAGTACCAGTTGTCTTGACACTGGTTCAGTTGTGCTTGGCCAGTCACATTGTTCAAACCAATAGTAGACTGACTGACTGACTGACTTCCTTCAATATTATTGAGGCAGGTATATCTGTTGTCTCTACCAAGATTCATGCCCAGACATTTTCTAGTGAGGAGATTGCAAGGTCCAGCTTGCATATGCTGGACCGTGCAATGCTTAAGGAACTGGGCATCAAGACTATGGGTGACATGCTCACTATACTAAAGCTAGCCAAGGATCCCCCAGTGACACTTACATCATCAGCTAGTAGATTATTAGAAATACTAGAGAAAGTCAAAACTTCCTCTTGTGTATCCATGTGTAGGTATCCACTGGAGAATGCCATGAGGTTGTTGTTGCTTCTCCAGTATGTCATGTTCATCTTGCTAGGATGGTTAATGTGATCAGGGGCAAGTGGCTGTACAACTGCTTTCTTGAGGGGTGCTGCTTCCAAGATTTAATCTTTATGTAGCTCCTATCTATCATTTTCTCTAAGTGCTTCATTAGAGTCCAGTGGTACAGCCATACAGTAGCACTGATACGGCTAAGTGAATACTGATAAATATAATTTCCATAAGAAACTCTGTGGTAGTGTGGAGAGTGTTGTTAAATAAAATGGTCATATGAAGAGAGGCAAGATAAACAGAATTGTGGAATGCAGTTCAAGAATTTGGGACACTGAATTTTAGTTCGTCTAAGTTATTTATTAATAAAAAATTTTTTCTCCAAATTCTTTGAGATAGTGCAACTTGTGCAATGGGGACTATTTTAGCATCTATTCTAGATCAGGTTATCAAGAAAAAAAAAATTTAGATTATGTTGTGTGTCTTTAAGAAATTTTACCACAAAAGGATATTAAAAAAAAAAAAAAGACTTAATTATTATTTCGTTATTGAAAGCAGATTAAATTTTCTGCCACCAATGGACATTTTTATCATCTTCCTTAGAGATAATGTCTGGAGCCTTTTTCTAAAATGGAAATAATATGAAAAGGCCAATTTCAATAGCTCTGTGAAGGTGGCCCAGTTGTGGAAGGAGAAAAAAAAAATCTTGAAGACTTTAAAAAAAAAAAAATTTCAAAAACCTTTCTCCATATTTTCTGATAAAAGCATCACACCAATCTTCATATTGTCTGCGAGAAGAAATTAAACGAATTTTGCAATTGTTTTGAAAGAAATACTGAATTCTTGATGAGAAAAGGATTTTTTTTTTTTATCATTTTTTTTTTTTAAATTTAAAATTTTTAAATTAAATTTTTTTTTTTTCTTAAAATTTTTTTTTCTTAAATTCCTGAGTTTTGATCTGTGTGTTTATCAATCATTATTTCATGGTATAATGCATGTAAATAGCTTATAAATTGTTGGCTTTTTAAACATTTTTAAAAAATGTTTTAAAACTTTATATATGTTGTGCTGATGGCCTTGTTGGTAAAGGCTATGAAGGAAGGAAAGAGTTCAGGGTATTGACACTAAACTGCATCTAATTGTACAGCTCCAGTTTTGGATATCTATGGTGAACTGAATATTCCTTCATTGCCATTACTCCCAGGTTCATGCTGAACTAGAGTGGTAGTACCTGTTAGGGTCCCATGTATAGGTAAAATAGATCAGTTTAAAAATGATTTATTATTGATAGTGAATACTTGATTCACAATATTTATTTGCATTTCGTATAATCACTTCAAGCTATAATTGTTTTCTAAGGAATATTATTTGTTGGGTCCGGTTAAGCTCACAGTAGAGCATCCACCAGTGAATCGTAAGGTTCCGGGTTAAATACCGGTTCTCATAAACTTAGTACATGAGTAGCACAGCTTGGGTAATCTGATTTGAGTTTTAAAAAAAAAATTTTGAATACGCATCAAGAATGAATAAAACATGACTTCAGCATAAAATAACACAACAAGGGTTGACATGCCATAAAATCCAGCCAACACATGTATGGATAATTTGGGTGATTAAGAAATTACATTAATTATAAATATAATATCAAGTTGGACTAGAAACCACTGTATTCTCTAAGAATAGAAGATTATTTCTCAGAATGCATTGCTATAATAAATAAAATTCGGTACCATTATAGTATGTGGAGGGCACCTTTTGAATGTGGCCTACCATAAAAAGCATATTATAAGGTGATGATAATAACTCCTAACCCTAAACTCATTTCAGGATTTTAGAATATTTTAAAATTAAATAGATCTGATTCATGTAAATTATGGATAAATTATTTTTTTAATTATTCTTAATTACTATATACAACTTATGACTGAACTGCATTTCTTGAAATTGAATATATGTGAAAAATAATTAGTTTCAATAAATTGTCTACTACTTATATCTATAAATATACTCTTACAGAGGTAGGACACATTCAAACCGGGTAGGCCACATACTATAACAGAATCAAAAAGGTAGGCCACATAGTATAACTGCAACCAAAGTTCTGTTACAGTTAGATATATGGCGCAATGATCTGGAATTTACAAGTTCAATCCTGACTACAGGAAAAAAATAACAGAATACTTAACATAGTATTATCTGCATTATTCAGACTATTGTCCCCATCTACATTGTTATTTGTACAACGTTTCGGCCAATATACCCTCCAGGCTTCTTCAGGTATTTCTTGTCGGACTCGGGAATATCGGCCGAAACGTTGTACAAATAACAATGAAGATGGGGACAATAGTCCGAATAATGCAGATAATACTAATCTTCAAGCCTCATCTCAAACATTCAGAGAAATAGTACTTAACATAGCTTAACACTTGTACTTAGTCATGGTAAAAAGAATGGATTGAATAAAGGGTTCCATTCAAAGTTCTGTGAAGGCTGACGATTACGATAAGAAACCACTGAAGAAGGCTGTGGAGGGCACATTGACTAATGTTATATTGTGTATATAATAAAGATGAGGACAACAGTATGAAAAATCTAAATACAGATTTAATGAAACACTTGGAGAAAAAGCTAGATAGGAACTACACAAGACAAGGATGTAATATTCCTGTCAAATAATTGTAGAATCAGGATATATTTACTCACCTCTGCAAGAAGGTTTCAACTAGTGTCCAGTTGGAAGACAAGCTGATAGGCTATAACCAAATACAGACCCTGTATTAACTCCCAGAATATAGTCATGTGTTGGGTATATATGGATCAATGTATCCACACTAAAACCAGCAGGTAATCAGAATCCAGGGAATGAACTTGACCAAGGTACATAGTGGAAAAACTCAACCTGATATATAAACCACCTACCAACTCATTCTAGATTCTCAGAACAGACTCAACTTGCAACACAGCTGAATACTGATCTCCTAATACAAAAGTACTGAAAATTATATGGTTTCTTGTAATTATTTCTATTTAATAATAGTAATTAATTTTCACACACTTATGATTTCAAGTAATTAATAATAATCCTTATTAAACAATTATAACTTCCAATTATCTTTTCTTAGTACAAATAATTTAGTTATGTAGTATCAAGTGTACTTATCTAATACAAATAATTTGCATAAAGTTGTATGGTTTCATGTATTTCTATCTAATACTAATGATCTATAAACAATTTTTATGCAGAGCAAGCATAAAAAAGAATCAAATGAGAAAAAATGAAAGTGAAGGGAAGAAAATAAAATTTTAAAAAATTAAGAGTTGAACATTTTTTAAATTTTTTTTTTTATTTTATTTATTTTCTTTCTATTTTTTATTCATCTATTTTTCCACCCTGTCGGCAGAGGTGTTAGAATGCACCGACTGTACCTCTGCAGAGGGGTAAAACTCCCCCAATGGGGTCACCTGTTGGCCGTGGGTGGCGACCCATGATGCTTAAGGATAGAACCCAGGTGGATGAGCAGTTCATGACTTGCAATACTCCACTTTGGCCCTATCTTGGGCTAGACGGGCGGTCGGAGAGGCCCCCTTCGATCAATTGGCTGGTCACGTCAAGCCCTAGCACCTATATGATTTTCCCAACCCTATTGCCCTTATGGCAAGCCCCAACTCCTTTTTTATCATATGGGTGCTAGAAGGCGGTGGCTGCGGGTCTACATGTCCTGGGAATGACGTTAAACTCTATCTGATGGTGAGGTTCCAGTTCTGGAGGTTTGGGGAATGTGGAGCACCACTTCATCACCATTGCTCCCTGGTCCACTGTGACCCGGAGTGTTAGTACCTGTTAGGGTCCCATCAATGGGTTAAATAGAAAAATGTATTTATAAAAAAATTATCCATTAAGAATTGATTTATTTCAAAACTTTATCAACCCACTGAGGTTGATATGCCATAAACCAAACCAAACCATCTATATTTATAGAATTATTTTTAATTCTTCATATTCTCATTTTTTAAATCTTTTTAAAAATTTTATTTATAACACATTTTTTTTTTAAATCTTAAAAAAAAAACTTTTCTTTTATTCAAATTTATTTCTATTTTATTCAAATTTTTTTTTTCCCCATTTTTTCTTAATTATTCTTTTTAATTCTTTCTATTCATTTTTCAATTTTTTTTTTAATAGATTTTATGTATTAGAAACTTAAACCCAAATCCACTGTCCCTCAATGGTAGAAAATGAATACCTAAACTAGGGACTAGAACATTAGATTAGGAAGAATGGTTACCTGCTTTTTAAAAACATTAATAATAGGTACCATTTAATAGTGAGAAATTTAAACTCCCACCAAAGCAAATTCCTCACTTCTCTTTCTCTTTTTCTAAATTCATTACACAAATTATTTCATTCTCTTTTTTCTTTCACTTTTTTCCCCCTTCATTTTTCATTATTATTGCCTTAAACTGGATAATGATAGAAATTGTCAGATTTAGCTGAAAGAGAAATTACTAGAGAAGGATGTTTCTCTGCTATTTCTATTTATAAAGCATCTGTTCATCCCAATCCATATCAGACCAGTGTCAGTGACCCTAATGTCTATTTTCGGGATTGCTTGGCCAGAGTTATCTCCCTTGCTGAAGCTTTTGTGCATAGTTTTGCTCTTTTAACTTGTAAAAAGTATGTCTTTTATTCTTTATGATTTAAGTCACAATTATTTTTTACATCTCTAACAAATACTTCCGATATTGCTTTAGTGATGAGGATTAAATATTTTGGAGAATTGAAATTCACTAAACTGACCATTTTCTAGCAGAAATTGTGAATACTTTAGTCTGATTTTTTTTTTTTTCAAAACTGATCTTGTCTGAAGGGGTTTCTGATGTGACAATAATGTGGTCAATGATAGAACAGAAAAAAAACCCTGATTTATTTATTTGAATCCGTTTTCACTGCATTTTAGCTGGCTCTGAAATCCTATCTACAAATATAAAATGTTGAATTAAGTGAATTAGTGCAATATTGAGCAACAACTAATTTAACACTTTGTACATAAAACAATTGGTATTTATAGCACTTTGGAATATTCCATACTTGCATCTGGGTGATCTCACTCCTTGAGTCCTGATTGGCTGCTGGTCTCACTGTGGATATAGTGCTAGATAAATATCCATCATTCTGCATTATGCTCCCAGCAATGCAGGGACTGTATTGAGTTACAGCTTGTCCCTATATCTGCCAAGTGGATGCTAGTGAGTATCATATTGCTTCTACAATATCAGAGGGATAACTTCTACAAAAAGGATTGCAAACTGAATGCTTGTCAGTGAATTTTTTGGGATTGAGAGATCAAGAAAATTGGCCAAGACATCAGGAAAATTAAAGTCAGACACTTAGTCACGGAAAAATACCACTCCCTTGATTATTAGTGTAGCAACTTCCCTCTGGACTGGCCCCAAAAAGAGGAAAATGTAAAGTGCTATTCTTGAGTTGAAAACTTGAAAAATAACAATCACTAATAAATAATTGTAATTTTCTGTGCTGTAAGCAATGATATACTATATACAGAAAAAAATTTTGTTAGTAATTCATTCTATAGTTCTCAAAAATGGTTTCTTAAATTGTTTTTTTACCATTTTTTTCAGAAATCATTCAAATTAATCTTACATTGCAGTTTTCGATTTTATTTGCTTGGTTGGTTTAAGTTTATGGCAGGTCAACCCTTGTTGGGTTATTTTATGCTGAAGACATTTTTTTTATTCAATCTTAAGTATTCAAATATTTTTAGACACATTTTTTAAAACACACTTCTTTTTTTTACAACACTTTTTAAAAAAAATACTTACTTTCTTTTTTTTTTCTTTTTTAAAAAAAAAAACACTTAAACTCATTTCATATACTTGTGGATAAAATTATTTGTCTGCTTAAAATACTTGATATAAAAGTGTAAAATGAATTGTTATTATAGATTTGGTTTTAAAGAAAGATTGCAAAGAAACATTGAATATATAAATAAGTATAATTATAATATAACATTTATAAATAGGTAAAATAGTTCTGTTGGAAATAATAAACTGATTATATATATAAAATGATTGTAAAGAAACTTTTTAAAAAACCTATGTAAATGGATGCTATAATTGTGTCACTGATTTTGATCTAAAAGAAGCCAAGAAAAGTTGATAGGCTGAAAAACTGACCAATCCAATAACCAACTAATTAAATTTCCATCGAGAGATAGGATTCTTTGAGGACTCAATCATGGGTACACACAAATCTTTCTGAACTAAAAGGAAGTTAGCTAAGAAAATGAAACAAAAAAGACGTGTTCCTCGGTGGGTCAGGATGAAGACAGGCAACACCATAAGGTACAATGCCAAGAGGAGACATTGGAGTTGTACTAAACTGAAGATGTAAGAGGTGTATATGTGCTTATGTTCTACTGGAAGAGAAAGAATCATTTGTTAATCTGAGGAATTATTTGAAAGAATGAACATTTTCATAATTCATATCAGACAAATGATTGAATGAAACTCCAAAAAGAAACTGTCATAATACTTAAAAGTATTTCTTCAATGGAAAACCGAATTGCATTTTTTTTATTGTCATGATTCTAAAGGCACATTTTTATATTAAATGAAACAGTCAATTCTGTTCTGGATATGATGTTAACCTCTCTGAAGTTCTTATTCTGGAGCTTTCAGGAATGTGGAGTACCTCTTCATTATCATTACTACCAGGTCCACTCTGAACCGGAGTGGCAGTGCCTGTTACGGTTCCCTTTAGGGGTTAAATAGAAAAAAAATGTGTTAAGAAAAAATGTTTAAAAAGAAAATGATTAAAGAAAAAATTGAGTACCCATCAAGAAAGAATAAAACAAAAGGTCTTCATCTTAAAATAATTGATATGCTGTAATATCCAACTAACCAATCAATTGAGTCAATTCAATATTAATTTCTCTAATTCTCTTCATTTCTTTTTGTGGGTTTATTAATTTCTAAGCTCAGAAACAGGGTGCGAATTAAAGTATAAAAAGAAAAATATGGGAACCTAGAATGAGGTATAATTAATTAGTTAAAAACTAGAATTTTTTTTTTAATTCAAAAGAGAATTTATATATATTTATTTTTTCATTATTTCTTTTTTTAAATAAAAAATATACTAAAAGCAAACAAAAAAAAATTAAAAGCTAAAAATTTTGTTCCCCCCTAAATAATAAATTAATACATTTTTTTAAAGAAATATTCAAAAATCATCAAAGGAAAAATATATTTGAAATGTCATATCTAGTATATGAGAATATTTTTCAAAATAAACATTTTTTTCACCTGTTTACTTTGTTACTGATTTTTTATAATATATATATATATATATATATATATATATATATATATATATATATATATAAACGAAAGTCTGAAAGATTGAAAGTTTTTATAACTTCTGCATTGTAATTCTTTTAGATGATAATGTTACATTCAAGAAACACAGCCAAAAGGGACATAAGAAACTTATTTTTTCTTTTGCTAATCTTTTTTTTGTTCTTACAATTTTATTAATATTTTTCAAGCATGTCTTACATAGTGCTTACATATATCTATCTACAAATTCTTGATTATATATAGCACTTATATATATATATATATATATATCCATCCTTTCATTCATTACTGAAAGTTATGTTCTTGTGTACAATGTGTACATGCACAAGCATATATATATATTCTATACATTATATAACTTATATATATATATATAAATATATATAATTCTGTATAAAATATTGGCATTTTGATTTGCACATGTATAAATATATGCATTATTTTGTAAAAAAATAAATAAAAAAATCATGCGTTTGTGTGTGTAAGCATTTGTTTCATTTAATATATGACTTCCATATATACACATTATGAATGACATAAAAATGAATCTCATGGGTACCATTGTTCATTTGAATATGTAAGTATATTTTTGATATACATCTACCCACACACAGACTATATATATATATATATATATATATATATATATATATATATTATGAATGACAAAAATTAATCTCATGGGTAACATTCTTAATTTGGATATGTAAGTATATTTTTGATATACATACATACATACGCACACACTATATATATAATATATATATATATATATTATATATAACCTCATTCTCACAGTATTTTGTTTTATTTTCATAAATATTCTCCTTATAAGTTTTATTCCTTTTTTTTTTTAAACTTTTTTTTACTTTCTCTCTTTGTCTGAATAAGATTTTTATTTTGTTTATTTTTCTTGTTTTTTTTGGTACTCTGTTCCCTCAAAGACATCAGCCCTGATATCAAAAGATATTGTTTTATTGATCCTATTATCTTAAATAAAGACACCCCAGGCAACTTGTATAGAATTTGCATTCCCATTGGCATCAGTCTGGTCTTTTCTTTTAACAAGAAACACTATTTGTTTAATATTATCTTTCTCTATCAAGGATAATGAAAACATGTTTTCTGTGTAACCACTTTCTCCGACCCCCCCCCCTTTTTTTTTTACTGAAAAGATTGTTCATTTGTGTTATTTTTCTCTGTTAAGATTAAGGTTACACTTTCTGATAATACCACCTCATAGGGGTCCCTGAAGCAGACCCCCACATAAATCAATGTTACACAATATTTCATATTGGGCAATACCATTGAATGCACAGTGAGGAACATACAAGATTGGTTCAATATTTCAAGGAAATCAAATCTGTGATATATTTGTCACATAATTTCATAAAAGTCTGAGGTGTTGGGTGGGTGAGGGGATGCCAATTTGTCACCTATTTATTCATGAAGTCATACTTTGTTCGTTCAAATCCATAATATTGTAGGGGTGTATTCCCATGGCTACTACATTTTCTTTGCAAGTTATCTTAAATGGATTTAGGTTATAATATTGAAATTTAGTAGACCAGTTTACATACCTAGGTAGTAATATCTTATTTACAGAAAGCAATGTCAATATCTATTAATAATGGAGATTCGCTTCTGGTTTTTGTCTGTAACAAAAACTACGTCACTGCTTACATCACTATACCCGAAATCGTCATAACATAGAATAAATACACTCAAAATTTGAGCCTGCAACATTAGACAGTCCTCATTGTTTTTTTTTAAAACAAGTTTTAATAGATACATCCCCAGTATCATATATTTATATATAGTTTGTTTTATTTTAATAGATATTCAAAGTTAATAGAACTTAGTTTCGATTTCAAATTGTTTTATTTTTTTACTCCTTTAATAAATTTGATTTCATGATTAATGGTTTAAACTCTCAGACATTTAAATTTTAACTTCCACCTCCTCAAGCAATATCTTTCAAAAATTTATTTTTACATTGCCCGGAGGGTGTTTTTTTTATTTTGCTAGTACATTTAGGAAAGGCATGGACTTCTAATGACAAATTATCAATCGTATACATATCTATCTGATCTCTCTGATAAGATAAATCAAGGATTCTTCCAGGCTATAGCCATATCAGTGCTACTGTACTGTTGCACTACTTAACAAAATTTAGAGAAAAAGCTAGATGGGGAAATGCACAAGGATGCTGTGTGCTGTCTTGAACAAATCCTGGAAGCAGCACCCTACAAAAAAATTCTATAGCCACTTACCTCCTATCACACAAATGATCCAAGTAAGATAAACATTTGAAGTTTAAAATATTTTTTTTATATATAAGTGTTTTAACTTGAGTATCAGAAATAATAGGAATAAACACACTAAATGATAAGGATAGGGGAAAAGGTTTACTATGCAAATATACAAGGTGAACAGTAATTTGCAATTGCTAGGTTGAATTAACAAGTCCATTGAGATTTCATTGTTTCTCTTTTAAGGTTTCATCAGACATTATTTATAAGAAAAACAGATCATTCCATTCTCATAATTTAGGTACTATATGACAAGCGTATTTAAAATTAATATGGAATTTTTTTTTTTTTTCGGCTAATCGGGGAGGCATTTTATGAATCTGTTTTAAGAATTTCAGTATAAAATCAGACAACATCACCAATCTATTCATTAATTTTTAATTAAATATAAATATAAATAATTATTTTTGCAATACAAATAATTGGTTAATTTTTTTCTTTCTTTTCAATTTTTGGAAATTTAAATTGGGTACAATTAATATCTTGGCAATTTAGTTGAAAATCCCTAAGGGAAAATAAAATTTTCTAGCCTCAAATACGAACAATAAGCCAAGTGTATTTAGTTTTTCAATCAGCAATACATTTCTGTACAGGATCATTAAACATATGATGATCCCTATATTAACACTTGTGTTCCTAAATTGTATGACTTGCAACACCCTTTAAAAATGAGACCATCCAAATCATCCAAGATGAAATGCAAAAATATAAATCCTGATTATCTGGTGTTGCTTATCCACCAAATTATTATGAGTGTCGTCACCTAAGCTAAATAACCTTTCTGTTTTTATTATAAAGAAAGGGAAGAAAAAAACATATATACGTATATAAAGGGCAGTTGTGTATATGTGTGTGTCTGGAGTAAACTATGAAAATAAAACAATTAACGACAAAGTATATATATATATATATATATATATATATATATATATATATATATATACACACACACATTCACTATCACCAGGGCTTGGTTTTTGAGCAAAAATAATGAAGATTTTATTTATATTTGGGAAGATATTTTAAAAATTAAAATGTGTATAGTAACAGAGGTAATTGAAATATAATGTTGATTGATTGAATTAATCGCCTCATTTATATTGTATTTCTTTTTTAATTGTAAATTATTGAATTAAAATTTCTTACTATATTGTTATATATTTACGTGGGGATTTTATGGGTCATCCAGTGAGGATATAACTTGTGATAAGTAATAATGGATCTGTGAGACTTTTTCACCCCCCCCCCTACCCAGGCGACGCCGGGTAGCCACTTCTAGTATATAATAGGGAAGAAAAAAAAAAAAGTAGGGGAAAGATAGGATGAGGGGGCGGAACGCACAGAAGATATAATGCTAATCTATTTCAATTGAACATAAAAAAAAATGAAAAGAAGGAAATTAAAAAAGTTAAATAAAGACTATTATACTTTTTAAATATTTAACTATTTAGGAATAGCTCTTAAGTAAACATATCAAACATTGTGATAATTAAATTATCAGATAGGTCCTCCTATTCGTATAAATTCTCAAATAGGTCGGTAACTCTGCAAAGGATATTTCTGTATTTGCGATAAATAGAGCAACAAAGACTGTTCTTTTGTCATTTTTCTGGACATTGAGGAAAAGTTTTGTACCTTTTCTGATTCTGTCAGGACTATAATAGTATTTGGAGTCCAATTTGTCCACCTATTTCCGTATCCTGTAAGCAGAAATTGGACAGTGGGGCCATTGACATTTCTCCTCCATTTTGCTCTCAATTACCATTTTTTTTCATTTTTTTTTAACCATTCTGTACCTGGAGTAGATCTAAAAGCCTTAAAATGGAATATGCCAAAAATATCTAAAAAAAAATAGAAATAAAAAAAAAAAACACCCAAAAATCCAGTTGCAAAAAAAATATTGACAAATTGAATTTACTTACTCTAATGCAAATGACATCAAGAGAAAAAAAAAGTGTGTGGGTGGGGTTCTTGTAAAAATGGCACTTGTCGGAATGAAATAATCTAAAGTTTCAAAAGTGAAAGGAAAGTAATTCTTCATGAGGTTGTTGGTTGGAAGGAATAAAAAAAAAACTAAGAGAAATTGAATGTAAGATTTCAGTAGTTGTTACTTTGATATTTTGTCCTTTTTTTTAAAATTAATGAATATTGATGTTGATTATAGAAAGAACTTGATTTGCTTAGAAACAGGACTTAATAACACCATTAATAAGCTTATATTAGTCTGGTGCAAATTAATGTAATTTATTCATAAACATAGCAAACTATATATATATATATATATATATATATATATATATATATATATATATAATACTAATAAGATTATTATTAGAGGAAAAATAAAGGGTATACCATGGTTTCAACCATTGAAACCATGGTAGACCCTTTATTTTTCCTCTAATAATAATCTTATTAGTATTATTACTGCTCTATATTTTTAATATATTGAGCACTTTTGGATTATTTACTGATGCCACTGTAACGGAAAAGTTACAGTGGCAATTGGATACTAATATATATATATATATATTTGTATATGTATAAGTATTAACTTACCGGTGGGTATAAGAACGATCATTGGAAGCGCACAATATCCAGAGGTTAAGGTTGAGAAAAAACAAATACAAAGTGCTCAATACAATGTAGAGCATAAATTTATTTAAGAATGGAAATGAGTAACCCACTCGAGTTTCATCGATAGATTCTTCAGGGTTACTTTTAAATTAATCGAGTTTACGATTAATCTTTGGTGTTATAAACAATAATCTTTGGTGTTATAAACAACGGGCATGTTTATAACACCAAAGATTAATCGTAAACTCGATTAATTTAAAAGTAACCCTGAAGAATCTATCGATGAAACTCGAGTAGGTTACTCATTTCCATTCTTAATATATTATATATATATTATATATATATATATATATGTATATAATCATAATAAAGCCTTGCAAATCAATTTTATTTCCTAAAGGCTTTTTTTCCTGTTCAGTTAATGACACAATATTCATACTAAAATATTCCTTGCTTTAGAATTGAGTTAATGTTTGAAAAAAATTCTCTTAATTTGTTCTAATTAGTTGTAATTAAACAATCAAGTAAAACCCATCCCTCACTCACATTCTGCCTATCACTTTCACCCTCTTTATATTATACCTTGATTACCTCCTCATTACATATGTTAGTTTTTCTCTGAGTAAGAGAGAGAATGGAGAATGATTGTGATAGACATTTAACTACTCACTTTATTTGTTAAGATTCAGCAATGAGCCTTGGCTTGATAAAATTTCATGATCCATTTAAATTAGTTCAAACGTTGCTTTTCTTAGAATTCTTACAAAATGATTTTACTGTTTATTGTAGACACTGGTTGTATTTTTTCTTTTCTTTAAAAAAAAAAAAAATTTAACTCACTTTGCAAACTCTTTTCCTTGATCCCAATTATCTACCTCAATGTGTGACCCAAATGGTCACGTTATGTCTAGTATATATATATATTATATATATAATATATATATATATAATATACATACATAGTGTTTTTTAAGGGTCCACGGAGAGAATTAAATATTTTTATAAGAAAGTTTGCAAACATGATTTGTATTTTTTTTTTAAAATTTTATTTTTGCTACACATGTTTCAGTTTTAGTATCTCCTCAGACTTGTTTAATTACTCTGATTCATATATATCCTATATATACTATATATATATATATATATATATATGTGTGTGTGTGTGTGTATAATATACATAGTTTCCTCCATTTCCTTCTTTTGTCTGTCCCTCTACTCGGGTGGGTAGGAGTGGTCATTTGAGTTCCTTATCAGAAATCGTCTACTGTAACACCTGTATATATATATTTTTTAAATTCAATTTAATTTCCCTTTTTCATTTAATTCAATTTAATCTAATTTCCTTTTTTCTCACATATCTATATCACTGAAGTCTGAGTCACAGCAAATAAATATATTAAATGAAAATTATTTAGTACCGAAAGTGTTATCATTTTTCAAGTTTATAAATAGTAATTTGCTTCATGCAAGCATTTTTCCCATATGTTAAATTTTGAAGTAATTACAATTTACTTGTAAACTAATTTTAAATTAATATGTTGCCTTATACTATCTACTATATAAGTTCAAATGGAACTGTTTAAAACTTCAATTAGATAGGACCATGTGCACCCCCACCACCCCCCACACAAAAAAACAACACTTTAATAACTAAGCATTTTTCAATGTAGATATGAATGTGATTCCCTAACCTCAAGATACAACATAATCCTAGATGGGTTTGATATGCCTTTAAAATCAATCAACTTAGAGAACAAATACTGTATTGTAGAATCAAGATATAATATGCACCTTCACAATAGGGTTTAACTAGCATTCAGTTGACAAAGGTGACAGGCTGTAACAACCAGGATACAGACCCTGTACTAACTCCCATAAGTCATGTGTTACGGTATATATTGATCAATATATACCCAACACCTGAATGTTATGGAAGTTAGTACAGCTCGGTCTGTATTTCTTACAGCCTGTCACCCTTTGTCAACTGAATGCTAGTTAGACCTTATCTTGTGAAGGTGGAGGTATTATATCCTCGATTCTTCATGTAATATTTTCTAGTCTAAGTATACCTTGATTTTATAGTCGTTAAAATTAATCTAAAGAATCCTTTTATATTATGTTTTGAATTTTACAGCCTTTAAAAAATTATTTACCACCAATTAGCAACTTGCCATTTCCCACTTAACCAAGAATTAAGTCTTCAAAAATTTAAGCTCTGCACAAAAAAACAATATATATATAGTGTTTATATGTATAC